>OZ007582.1:42809000-43044000 GCA_963931925.1 Onchidella celtica
GCATTTATTTGTTTTTGATCAATCACAGCATAGTTTCTATATAACTCACACTTTGGTTGAAGCATTTTCTATCTGACTATTCCAGTATAGAATCGAACTAATTTTACTACAAATGGTATAGATCTAAATGAACCAGGATCCATGACAAAATTCCTATTTTACGGTTTTCAGGGTAGATTTATACACACAAAAAAAATGAGCAGACAATGCAGAAAACAAAATGTTGTAGACTATAATTATAATAGAGCTATTACATGCAGCCTATATAAACCACGACATCACTGAAACACTTCTTTAAATACATTGTAACTTTAATCCAATGCCAAGTAGTTCTACAACTTTTATTCCATACTCATTCAACACTGCTTTAGTAAGATCTGATTCCATTATCCAGGACAATAATACATGAATTGGTCATTGCTGACGTATAGATCTATTCACTATCTTCAACACATCTTCAATATAAATATTACTTCGTAAGACTAAGAGTTACCAAGAAAATCTAGATAGGTCGTCTACGACTCACAACCACGTATTACTAGATCTAGTTATGTACAGTACATGTTGGCCTAGACCCAGATCTAGATCTCGTAATAGAATCTAGTCACAGGATTGACATGTTGATCAATGGATCTAGATCTATCTAGATCTAGAATCTAAATCTATACACTGTATCTGATCTAGATATAATATGTGGTGTGGTGTATCATTATTATTATGCATATTCTTGTTCATTAAACAAAAGTCAATATAGGTGGAGCAGAAGCTCGGGGGGGAGGCAGAGCACTAGGATAACAGTTCAAGAGAAAATAAGTATTAGGCGGACGAAGGTTGTAGTGCCTAGTTAGTGCTCGGGAAAGCAAAGCGGGAGTGAAAGAAGGAAGAAAGAAAAATGATCAAGATCACCCGCGACCTCTGCTACGGCACCCGTCGCCTTGCCAAGAAGAAAACAGATCGCTTAACCGTTCAGCCACTCCGCCTCTCAAAAAAAGAGACGATCGTGGCCGAACTGTTTCACGGTGTCTCTTGCTGTCTTGAGTATTCGTTCGCTGGGACCCCAACCCACTTGCGTCACCCCCCCCCCCTGTTCTCTCTTTTTGTTCATTAGTGTAGTTGCTGCATTTCAGCACGTTTGTTTTTTTTTTTCACTTCATTTCTGTCTTCTCCTTTGTTTGCTTTCTATCGTTTGGTTTTTTAAAATTTTATTTCTCACGCAGGGTTTCGCTCCATTGCTCTGGGGGAACACTGAATGGGTCAGTCTTGTCTATAAACAATAATTTCGCCTCATAGCGTCTCAGCAATCGCGGATTCAGAGCGGATGCGTTGCTCATGTCTTGTTCGGCTGCCATTTTCTCCAATCGGCAGTCCGTCTAAATGGCTGACGGCGCATGTCACGTGACTATCTAATACAACCCATTAACTAATTATAACTGACTGACTGACTTGACTGAGTAACTAACTAACTAACAAACTAAACAACCAACTATCTAACTAACTAACGAACGAACTAAACAAACAAGAAACTAACCAAACAAGCAATTAACTAGCTAATTAACCCACTACTAACTAGCTAATTAAACTTAATGACAGGCAGACTGCCTGACTGACTGACTGACTAACTACATTTTGTGTACTTCTTTAATCCCATTTGGGAAATTTGCCATTTGCGTCATTGCATATTAGTTACAACTGGAGCAGACACGTGGTCACCGCAGTGCAGCGTCGGTCGGCTCATTTTTAAAAAAGGGATTTGGGGGGGGGGGGGCATATAAGGGAAGATAAATTTTATTTAATTCTGCCCGGGCAGCAGCCTGTTCGGACTGCTCTTTTCGATTTCCAATTGTTAATGTATCTTCAGCGTGCGCAGCATACACACGGGCCCTCCGAGTTTTCTGTCCTTGTCCAAGAAGACCAGGTGCTCGATCATTGGATCAGGGACATGAAAAAATGAAAAATAAAAATCCCAGATTCCAACATACCTGCACTGACAGGGTTTAGAACCTGGTACCATCGGCATGAGAGGCCAGCATCTTGCCTCTAGACCACTGTGCCCTTAAAAAGGGCCATACATTAAAAGGGAAGGATAATTGTCACTTCCGATGCGGAAAATACAATTGTCAAGTGTAATAAAAATGTAACGATGGAATAAAAATAATTTGTTTTTCACAATTGCTTATCCAGATGTGACAAAAATGTATGCCATAGCAAATTCATCTTGTCACCTACTGTCAATAATATTCATTTTTAATGTCTGCTGCCTATATTACCTGTCGTGTGAACCAGAATTCAGATATAAGGAGGTAATGAGGCCGAAAATAAATTGGATGCAATTAAACCATATGACACGGATGATTCACCAAGAGAAAATTTAGACTACAAAATAGTAGCCTAGTTGCCTACTAACTTGTTAGGGTTCAGGGGAACAGGTGTCAGAGCAATGGCGGTGGCCCAGGGGTGTCTCTGCGCAAGTTCGCCCCCTGCGAATGACAAAATTGTAACTCCCTTCCAGCAACTATTGAGAAAGTGATGGTTGAAGTTTCCTGTGCTCATTGCTTTTAGTGGCATCACTTTTTTTTTTCTTTTTAGTAATACCATAGAGTATGTATGTATGTATAGAGAGGTTTCACTATTGGTCTATTTCCACTGCGAGACCCGAGAGGCTCCGCGAAACCATTGTTAGCATGGAGCGGAAAGTAGATCGCGGTGGTAAGCAATACCCGTCCATGCATTTCCACGGGGCGTAAGAACTTACAAACGGCTCTAAATAGTTTCAATCAGCCCAAAAGTGTGAACAAATAACAGTAAACCGATATGTACACTGTCTGTAATGAAGACGGTTCAATTCTTCAATTTCTTGTTTACCGCAGCGACCTAGTCTGTCGGAAGGGAGATCTCTCTATACATCTATACTCTCTGGTAATACTTACAAATTACACGCACAATCTGCTTGATACTTTAACATGCAATGGGAGAATTCCTGTAGAAGTAGTGTGTGGCGTGTAACTCATTTCAGCCAAAAAGAGGTGATAGAACCTTGTCATTCTTAAAGGGATAGGTTTTCAAACTCACAATCGCACAGATCCAACTTCCACCCTTCACCCCCACCCCTCATTCCCCACCCCCTAAATCCTCTCCTGGGCTGGAATTGTGGTTCTTTGCCACTGTCAATAGCCAGTTTTGATCTGCCGATTGGTTGGATGCTAACGTAAAAACACAGACACATCAATAATTGCAGTGTCAGTTTTTGACTAGATGATAGTTTTGACTGCTGTAACTCTGAAAATCTCTAAACAAATCAAGAAAAAGAACATTAGCTACCTACACGTGATGTAGCAAAAAGTCTGTGTCAGCCTTTAGAGGGAAGAGGAAATGCTCATTTCTTCAGACATGTGAAACTATTTTTGCCGATGCATCAGAAACTATTGCCAAGCTGATTGTTGATGATAGCGACATCCGGAAGATTAACTGTTTGACAGGTCTCCCTTATTTACATAATATTGAGGATGCCAGAAAAAGTCTTTTTGTGCACACAGTTTAACTTTGTGCGACTAAATGGAGCAGAACTATTACAGGGCATTTAAAGACCGACTACCCAAGAAGATGTTTTCTGGAGACAAACTCTTGTCCAGAGCCCGCATCGAGCCTTGCCACTCCTTGTAGCAGGACGTTCTATTCATCTTAAAACATTGGTCAAAACGTATGCATTCTCATCTTGGCGGATGCATGTATTCACTACTAAAGTAATGAAGTGAAACATCAATTAGGGATATGAAGCAATTTAGTTCATACTTATGAGAATAAATTTCATATGCCGTAAGCATGACTTATTTTCGGATGAACCCATGTTCGATATTTGGCCCACATTCAAGTATTCACATGGTTTTGATCACAATGGACTTTAATCGAAACAATTACTAGAAATGATAAGATGAGAGAGCTCGGGGTTTTCACGTGCACGGGTTTGGCAGCGCCACCAAGTGGCTTAAGCGTGAGAGATGTAAACAACAGCATTTTTTACAAAGCCGAACAGCGAAAATGCCGAGTTTTGTCCAGTGTTCAGCTCTCACCCTAGACCTTGTTGGACGTCGCTTACTTGGTAATTATAAAGTAGTTTGTTGTAGGAAACCTCTGGCCATTTTTTTTCCTTTTTAAATGTGGTAGCAATGTCACAATCGTTTTATAAATTTACCATCATTCCGAAGATAGATCCAGTATATTTTTCGAATAACATGGAACCGTGGCTGGATTTTCCGTTTATGACGTAACTCGTGCGCCTTGTCTCCCAGCAGCAAATGCAAGTAAGAAAGGAAAAAGCAGCGGGAACTGCCAAGGGTTTTGAAAACTTTAAGGACTTTCCTTTAACAGTAACAGACGAACCTTGGATTTTCCTTCTTCCCGTTCTTTCTCCACTTCGTTTTCGTTTCCAAATTCACGAAAAATACACCATCGTCGACAAAATATTCATTAACCGTTGAATCAAAGACGTATAGCAGTACAGTCACTAGCAATCGTGTTCCAAGCGCTGTAGGTAGGCTAAAAATAACTTGTCGCGAGAAAGGCCGGGGAAACGCACGCTCGTTACTTATCTAGAGCTATGCCTTTGTCATCTTGCGACAAATCTGTTTCTCCCTCCTTTTCTTTCCTTCACCCGCCCGTTTTGTGCTCTGCTTATAGAAAAATCAATTGTTAATTAGATACTACACATAGTTTAAGAATATTTTGACTGTGAAATTGCCTCTGGAAGCGAAACCGATCGGTATTTTGACCCATTGCATTCTAACAGTCATGTTCAAACCTTTTCAGGCTTTGTTGAAAAGAAGTTTTTTAGAATGCAGTTGACAACCATGAGTGACAAATAGATGCGTACGGGAATTTCTACATTTCGGAAGTAAGACTCCAAAGAATTTGTAGTTGTCAAACAGTACAGCTATAACTCTACGTCGTTTGGCGCGAATATAAGAATCAATATCATTTTAAGCAGTTGAGCAATCGGGGATACGGTGGTCTATAGGTATGGTGCTCGTCTCTCATGTCGAAGTTACCGGGTTCGATCCCCGTTCGGTGCAGGTATGTTGCAATTTTTAGTGTGAAAAGTCCTGTCCCTGATCCTATGGTAGGTAGGATCGAGCAGCTAGTCATCTCGGATAAAGACGAAAAACTCGGAGGGCGCGTGTGCACCTTGCACACGTTGAAGATACATTGGCAGTTGAAAGACGAGAAGGCCGAACAAGACCGCTGCCAGGGCAAAATAAAAAAAACTCACTAATCCCCACCACAAGAACTACAAACAGACAAGAACAAGAAAAGCCAAAAGCAAGAAAAGTGAGGTGCAAATGCCAAGAGCAGCTCAACCCCCTCAAATAAAACACAGCAGTTGAGCAAACCGCGCACATTCTTCACCAAGTCTTCCTTCCAAATCTTAATATTATATGATTTCATAAGATGTGATGATCTCTTTGCAATCTTTTCAAGTATTAAAGACTAATTTACTAATGAATGAATCCAAATACATCTGTAACGCTTATTTTCTATAGGCAGGAGAGGAAACTGCCCTTTTGAGAGCTTACCAGAAGAGGAAGCAAAAGCAGAGGCAGAGGAAGAAGAATATGTAAAAAGAGGAACAAAAAGATATTGGAGAGGAAGAAGGGGATAAGAACGACTCTGACTGATGACGAATGAAACAAGAAAAAAAAAACGGAAACAAAAAGAAATTCAACTACAAAAAGTCAGGTGTAAATGCAAAGAGCAGTGAACATTCTAAAACAAAGACCCCAAATCCAGGAATCCAAATACACCCTTCAACTTTTGATAAGCTTTCTGATGTTTTGACAGGACATGCGCTGCTGTCGAAGAGCCGTCAACAAGGCCCGTCACGACAGGATCAGAAATACAAAGATCAAGGAAATGGTGAGAACAGCACAAGTCCACCGGCACATAGAGCAGTAGAGGGCGAAATGGTTTGGACACCTCTTGCGAATGTCGATTTACCGGCCGGAACATCGTGCATACAACATGCGATTCTCTGGGTACAAGACCAAGGAAGACCTGGACCAGTGGCACCAAAGAAGCTCCGACCAGCCACGACATTACGCCAGGAAAGGCTTCCCAGTGGGCTGCAGACCGAAAGTTCATCCTTCCTGCGACGTCCTCGGGGTTACAAGCAGAAATAAAAGCAAGCTGTCATTAATGGCCAGAAATGTTCGGCTTCAAGATTTCTGAGAACTCGTTTGAGATTCTATAAGTGGAAGTAGAGTTCTGGAACATCTGAAATCATTGTAATCGCCATTTCGATTGTTTTCTCTTCGAGTTTGCTGTTGATGATCTTCATGTTCTGTCATATCTTTGTCTTTTTGAAATGAAATTGAGCCAACTCGAATCCAGAGAAATCGAAAGAACAAAAAAAAAAAAAAAGACACTTGAGACATTATCCAAAATCTATAATCGGGAAAAGGTCCACGGTTCCTGAAATTTATCGGATCGTGGTACCCTGGACTTTAACAAACCAGCCAGCTGATTGATGACCTGTGGCCGTACGTATGCACTTGGTGTCAATCATCCCGTTTTGCACCATGGTGCAAGCTTAGCACTGGGTATGCAGCCTGTCGCAGGCAAGATCGGTTTTTGTATTGAAGTCTAGGTATTAACTGTATCTTGCAGCCTGCCGCAGGCAAGAGCGGTTTTTGTATTGAAGTCTAAGTATAAATTAAATTGTATCTAGCAACCTGTCGCAGGTGAGGACAGTTTTCGTATTACAGTGTCAGCAATAACTGTATCTAGCATTTGTATTGAAGTCTAAGTTTTAACTGTATCTATCGGACAGCATGATCGGGATCACTTTTGTACTCTGTTGGTTACTCCATTTCCTGGTCACATCTTGTGAGTCATTTAACATGATATTTGCACCTAGCCTAAGAGATCAAAAGAATAATGTGCATCATGAATAATCACTTTGGTCAATAGACACTCCCATTTACTGTTTATCATGCAATTAATTCTCTCATCAGCCTTGCCAAGTAATATAATGATAATTGTTTACAGCATTTTCGGGTAAAATGGCTTTTTGTCATTTTAATAACATAATGGATAGCCCTTTTTTGCTTTGGCATCAGACGTAGAAGAGAATGCATAAAAGGTACTGGGATAGACTAATTAACAAAACTTCGGTGACCATGCATTGGAGACAGATCTAGGTAAATATTATATTTAAATAAAAAAAAAATCACTTTTAATAAGCCCTACCGCTACTCGTTCGTTTATACGTGAAATTTTGAATGTGCCTTCCTCCCAACCGGCGGAAGTTTTTTTTATTTTTTTGAAATTTGGAGACTTGAAGTGATGGAGATTCTCTTTTCTTTTTTGCGTGCTTTGTGTGTTTTTTTTTTTTTTTTTGAAATTTGGAGACTTGAAGTGATGGAGATTCTCTTTTCTTTTCTGAGTGCTTTGTGTGGTTTTTTTTTTTTTTTGAAATTGGGAGACTTGAAGTGATGGAGATTCTCTTTTCTTTTTTGAGTACTTTGTGTGGTCGACGCTCTTTTTTTTTTTTTTTCACCAACGCGTCATGAGCTCATAAAGTCATCGCTTTCTACAAAATGTTCAATGTGTACAGCTGCACACTGTATATTTATCTATCTATCTATCTATCTATCTATCTATCTATCTATCTATCTATCTATCTATCTATCTATCTATCTATCTATCTATCTATCTATCTATCTATCTATCTACCTATCTATCTATCTATATATCATCTATCTATCTATCATCTATCTATCTATCTATCTATCTATCTATCTATCTATCTATCTATCTATCTATCTATCTATCTATCTATCTATCTATCTATCTATCTATCTATCTATCTATCTATCTATGTAACTATCTATCTATTCATCTATCCAAATATCCATCCATCTATCTATCTATCTATCTATCTATCTATCTATCTATCTATCTATAAATATATATAAACATATATATATAACTTGCTGAACTTTGTGGATGTCTACACACATTTCGCCATCTAAGATTACTTATCTTGTTGTATCGATCTCTTTCGACATGGCGCTTTTACTCTTTTACCGTTCGAAGAAGGGGATGGTTTGCCACTTTTACATATTCCAATTTTTTTTCCTAAAGTATCCAAAGGCGTACTTACGATTTGCAATAGGTCCTTTGCATACATGAATTTCACGTCATGCTCTAGGTTAGGATATTGATGGCGTTTTTGTGAACATGCAATTGGCGGTCTTTCAACATTCGTACCGTAATTAAAAATAGTCGTTGGCCCGCTGACCCGGGAAATATACAGATGTGATTTTCAAAGAGTTTCGATCACCCAGTATGTATTATTGAAGTGTAGAACATTTTTTTTCAATTTCAACTCCAAGAAAATGCAGGGTTTTTGTTTCCGTCTCTAAATGTCGGAAGATTTTTTTCTGATTAGATTAAGTGGGTTGTGGCTCAAAAACAATGAAAGTATTAAAAATACAACAAACTTCAAGACTTTTTTAAACATGCCCACGTACATCTTTACTTCTTTCTATGCATAATATGATCTTTTGTAGAATTTATGGCTCGGAGGTTAAAAAACATTTCGCCAGGCTACACGCTCTCTTTGAAGGCGGCTTTGCTGGCGGTTGGCCTTGAACGAGGCACCTGCCACAAGGCTTAGGGGGCTGCATACTTGAACCCCATTCGGTATGCCAAGATGCTTGCGGTATCCACACAACGGGTGGTATGTTAGAGAGAAGACCTTGAAACTATCTCTAAACTGTAACGACTCATTATTTCAGATTCTTCAGCGAACCAGGTCAATTATTTTACGAAAATGGGATCAAATCCAAGACTCATTTTCAGTACGGGACTGGCACTGATATGTTTTAGTCAGCTTTTTGTCTTGGCTTCATCAGGTGAGCAGAAAGGCCGTGATATGTTTTTTCTATTTAATTTTCGTGTTTCTTCTATTTGTTATGTCCTGTCATGAATTCTCCACGCGTGTATACGCGCAAATTTCAATGTATAATATTGTTTTATCTCTACTGGGTAAAGAGTAAAACTGAAACTGGACATAAGATAGATAGACAAATAGATACATAGATAGACAGATAGATAGATAGATAGATAGATAGATAGATAGATAGATAGATAGATAGATAGATAGATAGATAGATAGATAGATAGATAGATAGATAGATAGATAGATAGATAGATAGATAGATAGATAGATTTAGACATATAATAGATAGATTTAGAGATAAACAGGTAGATAGATAGATAGATAGATAGATAGATAGATAGATAGATAGATAGATAGATAGATAGATAGATAGATAGATACATACATACATATCAATAATCTTTATTTCCAAAGAATACAATTCATATTGTACTGACATAATATGTTATACACTATGTCTGCAAGGAAATTGTGCCATGTACAGAACAGCTGCCCTAGGACATTATTCTAGCTGCTGCATGTTGTATGCTTTACACCTTGATTTTATAAGATCCAATTATGGCACTTAGACTACAATACTTAGCAAGAAACATTGCCTCATATTTGTTAACATTCACCTTCATTAAACCACTTTTAAATCTTTGATGGACATTCCCCAGGCTTCCAACGATCAAAATAAGTATATAAGTATGAAAGTTAAGGTTGTTAATTTCTAGGGACAGCGGATAATACTTATTGAATTTTCCTTCATAGCATTTTTGTATGTGCGCGTCGAAAGGCACTGCAACCTCAATAATAGTGACCTTCCTGTTTTCTTTATCAATAATGGTAATGTCAGGTCTTGTATTTCTACTTAGAAAGTTGATTTCGCTAATTTCAAACATTGCTGGTACAAGATTGGTGTCCTATAATATTCTACATTCCTTATTTTTAGATTTTACTTTTTCACAAATGATGTTGACTAGTCTGTTGTGTCTGTCTTGATAAATTTTTCGGAACTTGGTACATCCGTTGAGTATATGAGAGACAGTTTCTGTTGGGTGGTTGCAGATTTTGCACCTCTTGGTGTGAATCGTTGGGTAGTGAAGGTGCATCAGGCTCTCACACTGAAGAAGCTGCAGACGTCCTCTTGCGGTGAAGGATCGAATGTCATCACGCAGGTTGATGTTAGTGATGCACGCCGCTGAAGCCCGGTGGTCAATATTTCCTGCCTCTCTTAATATACGGCCTTGAGACTGTTTGTTTTTTAAATCTTCTTCAAGTTCCTTTAGTTTCTGCTGTTTGTATACCGAATAGAAAGTTTTGGGACATTCGAAGCTGTGTGTTATGTCTTCGTCGATTTGTATTTCGAAGACGTATTTGTCGCCTCGCTTCCGAAGATGTAAGTTTTCTCTTTTGCTCATTTCGTGTAGATGTATCCATTGAGACTTTGGCCAGTTAACTTTCGATTTTTTTCTGATGTTTCCATTGGAATCAAGAGCGTATCCAGCAAAGGCTGACTGGTCGTCGTCGACAGTAGTGGTTGCCTTTCTTTTACCAAGATGTAATGATAGTGACTGCCTTGCTGTTGTTTGAACACAGACATCATCATTATTAAGGGTGGACATGTAAAACGACAGGTGTTTCGAGTAATACAGTATGTGTGGGTTCAACAACCCCAGACCACCAGATGACTTTGGTGTGAAGAAGAACGCTCTAGTAGAAGATGTATTGAGCTGCAGCCATTGACGTGCATGAAGGACTATTTCAGATTCAATTTCCTTGAGATATTGCTCTGTTAGAAGAAGGTTTGAGTGATAAAAGTTGAACCTAGACATGCATATGACGTTAACCGCTTCCAGTTTGGCCGATGTTGGCAGCAGAGAAGTACTTATGTTTTTCATGGTTTCCTTAAACCAGTCCATATTTGTTTTCAGCTGTGTATTGTTGCTGGAGTTACTCAAATTCACTTCATAACCCAGATAGGTGTACGGCTGGTCACGTCCGTACAGAGGCATTTCTTTGTCTTGTATTTTGATTACGGCCTGATGTTCACTGTAGTTCCTATACCAGTTATTACCACTCCGTTGGCCATGTAGGACAGCACATTTCCGATGTTTTATTTCCATGCCACTGGCTTCCATAAACTTCTGGGTTTTCTCCGCCATCTGCTGCAGTTCACCTTCTGATGTTGCAACAAAGTCGACATCATCTACGTATCCTTGCACAGGGGCCGGTGTGTGTCCTGTGCCGAATGGTTTTTCAATCCACCGACCATTTGTCTATTCCCTGTTCGAATATAAGGACTGACC
Source organism: Onchidella celtica (assembly GCA_963931925.1). Classification (NCBI taxonomy): domain Eukaryota; kingdom Metazoa; phylum Mollusca; class Gastropoda; order Systellommatophora; family Onchidiidae; genus Onchidella; species Onchidella celtica. Next base: position 42,820,248 of record OZ007582.1, read on the forward strand.
ACGGACATCCTTGTGTAATGCCCTTCTTCCGCTCGATAGGTCTTGTTATTGTCTTTCCTGTTTTTACCTGAAAGGTGGAGTCCCGATATATATCACTAGTGATGTCTATAAATAGACTGGGGTACCCCGCTTCACGTAATTCATTGATCATAAATTCATGGTCTATACTGCCAAAAGCGTCCTTAATGTCAACAAAGCCTACAAACAGTTTGGTGCTGGAGTGAAGAAAGTCGCCAATTGATGTTTTCAGACAAAAAACATGTTCTTGTAGGCCATTTCTGGGTATAGAGCCTTTTTGACTGGGTGAGAGACGTTGAGTGTTAACGATCCATTCCATATGTCTCATTTGAATGAGTTTCATAAACAACTTATATGATGTGAGTAACAATGAAATAGGTCGCCAGTCCTCTATGTTGTTTGGATTACCTTTCTTCTTGGGCACGAGTGTAATTACCCCGTGTTTCCAGTCAGGCGGGATGCGACGGTGGGCTAGACAGATGTTAAATATAGCCCTGAACACAGCAGTGAGTTTGTTTACGCTTTGCTTCACTGTGTCGTATGTGACCCCGTCTGCTCCAGGTGACTTGTTCGCAGGTAAGTTTTTTATAGCTGTTCAAACTTCATCATCGGTAAATGGGTCAGTGGATGGTAACCATTCTGGTGCAGGGGTGGTGATATCTTCCTCCCACGGAGCGGTGAGAGGTCCCTCAATGGCACGTTGGCAGCGTCTTTTAAAGTGTTGTTCAACGTCATTGATGTTAATTGAACATCTCGATGATGCAGGCATTCTGCCCTTGTTGTTGATAATTTCAATGGCCTTTTTCTGGTTGCACTGCCATAGCCTCGTTAGTTCGTCCTTCGGGACAATGGACTCGTCCGTGTCAGCCTGAGTATGTAGGGGATTTCCCCTTGAAAAACATGGCTGAATATTAGCTTTGACAAAATTCAGGACGTATCTTAGGGTGGAATGTAGACTTTCTCCTTCACTATCTAGGCTGTCTCTAGCATCTGTAAGTTCCTCGGGGATGGGGACGGGGAACTTTGACAAAATTCTTTTCACAAACTTCAGGAATGGCATGCTGAAGCGTTGGCCATCAGGCCGTGTGTTTTGATATAGACCTTTTCAACTTCCGCGTTACGGTTGTTTGCGGGAAGCCACACGGCATCGAAAAGCACCATGTAGGGCAAAAACCTCAACTTGCCTTGATGATGGCATCTGAATATGTGCACATTCAAAGCAAAAATGCATTTTTATGCCAGAACCAGCACGTAACGGGTTTGAACAGTTGGGTGCCTAACAACAGGATGGCATCGTTCGACCGTTGTCCACCGCTTCCGCCCTACACGCCGCCATTTTGTTTGCAAATCACGTGATATGGAGGACGGTAAATTAAAATGGTCTATACACCGTCCTTGTAGAACACACTGCATAATGTCGATATGATTCTGAACCACCAGACGGGGTTTGGGTGGGAGTAGCTTGGTTCAATATTTATGGGTTTGGTACTCAGCGACTGTCTAAATCGAGTATCTGTACTTACGAACTCATTCCAGGTCTGTTCGTTGTGTTGATGTAAGAATTCACACCATATCGTTTCGTTGTACAGGTCGCCATTTTGGATTTGTTGTTGTTTCGTGTTCAAACTCCTGCTGGAATCCAATCGAATTTTTCCACTCCGGATGGCTTCATTCTTCAGCAGCTTTAACTTAGTCACTAGGCCAATCTGTTCTCGTGCCATGGCTATGTTATCGAGGGCAGCTACCACGGATGTATTAGTTCAGATGAACGACTTGAACACAGAAACACAATAGTGCGACCAGCCCAGCCGCCATCCGGGAAACATACATACATACATACATACATACATACATACATACATAGATAGACGGATGAAATTGAAATGGTACCGGGTCATGTTTCTTAACATTTCAGTTACGTCTGTTGTATGTATTATGTGGCGATAACAAACAAAGAGAAGTCAGTTGTAGCCGGGAAGATAAGCGGCTATAGTATGGTAATATTTACAGGTCATCAGTTATAAACAGTATCGTAGAAGATGTACACAATAATGCATAGAGTAATGAGTGTCACCAAATATCAATAAAGATAAAGTCATTCACACACTTTCATGCTTTAGAATAGGTGACCTAATGTATTACCAACCTACTGAGAGTAATGCAACATGAAAAGTAGTGTAGGTAAAGTGGTGGTGTTAATTAATCACACAATGAATAAGAGGTAAATTATTTCCCTTACCACGTAATTAAGTGTAGGTCTAACCAAGGGCAGTAACTAAGTAATTACATGTATGCGTAATTTCCCTTGATTTACATATGGATATATAACAGTATGTATTGTCTGTGTTTTCATGTGTACTGAAACGGAAACGTCAAAAATTCGTCAAGTAGTAAAAAAGAAAGAATATTTCTATGTGGTCGTAGACGGTATTTCCATGTACATAAAGACGTTCTTTCTATTTCACTACGATTTTCAACGTTTCCGTTGCCGTTTCCTTATCCGTACAAATGAAAACCCACCCTGAATATTTGAATTGCTATAGGTAGAATGCGCATATCCACCATCTTGTCTGTCCGGACCCACTTAAGGCGTCGCGAACCAATCGGCGGCGAGTTCACTACTGTAAACAATGACACGTGAATACACACATGGGAGACGTTCGGTCAATTCTTTCACTTCCTTTCTCTTGTTTACACGGATGGTAGGGAATCGGACCAGTTTGGATACATTCTTTCCACCCGTGTCGCAACAGTCAACTGCAATGCAACCAGCAGGCATTTTAACTGCTGAGACACATCTCGAAGTTACACTCATCAGCTGATCCACCGGCCATCTTGTTTGGCGGAAGTACAAAACAAAAACTCTGTGACGTCATGTGCATTCTACCTATAGGCAGGAAGGAGCAGAGAGTATGGATGGCTGCGTGCTGTTTTTTTTTTTTTTTTTCATATTCATTTTTGCAAATCCTTCTTGTACACGTTTTGAATTGGTCTTTAGAAGGCTTACAATAAACTTGAACAGAAAATTGTTATTTATGTTGTTGTTTTTTTTTAGCTTTTGTTAAGGGCGAGTGGTATTTCACATTATAAGCGGTTTCTTCACAACGCTCGCTGAACAGCATTTTCTATATTTGGCCTTGTAATTAGACTACACGCTTTTATTTGTTATTTTGACGTTTCCAGAACCTTCCAATCGACTGCTCCGCTTTGCCTCTATGTGGAGTGCAAAATTCACCAATGAAGAGCAAGTGCGAGAAGAATCAGCCAATGGTCAGCCAACACTTGACGTTGATAACATGCTTCTGTTCCCAGTCCACGTGCCCGCATTTGATCCAGTAAGTATACATAGTTAAACTCAAGCGGAAAAATCTGGCCACCGATGAGCCAAATTGGTATCCCCTCACAAACAAGCACGGAGTAAACATGGCTGAAAGTAGTGGAAGGCAGCTCGATGGGGATAATTTGGGGCCAGTACCAGAGAACATAGGGGTTGGGTATTTGCCTGACAGCACCAACCTTTCCTCAAACACCCTTCTAAAGGGTACAAACTATTATGTACAAGGCTACATTCACGATGTCAAGGTATTTGCTGGCCAGGACGGCACCACCATCATCGATGTTCAGGCAAAGTGCTGGCGGTCGATGAGGAAATCGGAGCCGCCTCACAAATTAAACATTTCCATCGGCCCGGCACAGCTGACAGAAAGCTTTTGCTCCTGCAAAATCGGGTAAGTCCTTTTTCCTTACAATTCACCTTATTCTCAGGACAAAACAGGTTCGGTTAATCTCTGCTACAGTACTAGACTAGACTAGTCTAGCTTTTACGGCTCTAGCTAGATCTAGATCTCCATAGATCTAGGCCGTCACACTCATAGCCTAGGCCCGGTCTATGGATGTGAAAGTGAAAGGTGTGCTAGATTTTGCACGTCAAATATTGAGAGCAAGCTTCCATCGGAAATGTTTGAAGGCAGACAGGCTCACAGATGTGTATGTCTCTATTCATAGAATTTGCACAGTTCACGTATTGACAGCGAGCTTCCATGGGAAATGTTTGAAGGCAGAGAGGCTCACCTTACAGACAGATCTGTCTCTATTCCTACTTAACTACCGTTACCTATGCTAGGTACTGTAGAAAGATTGGAACTAGGCCACTTGATAAATGGACCACAGTGAATAATAACTGATATTTCTTTGTGCTGTTCTGTGAACTTTGTCTAGTCTCCATATATTTTTCTTTGCTTGTAGTCAAGCCACTTGCGTAACTTTAATTTCACTTTCATGATATTAGTTATATTTGTTTGTATTATTTCAGACGCAATGGAAAATGTTCGCATATTGTTGGCCTCCTTAAGACCTTGGCAGCATTTAAGCTCCATGGTTTCGAGAGAGTGCCGCAACTGAACAGCTGCACCAGTATGCCACAACAGTGGCATGTGCCACGAGGAGAAAAATTGAGGCCTGTTCCACTGAACAGAGTAGTTGTGGCTAGACCCACTGAGACTCTCCGAAAAAGGCAACCAATCATCTGCTCTATGGAGACAGACCAGTAAGTTCATATCCTATTTGTTAATATCTGAGGAACATGGTCAGTCTAACATATTCACCACTACCATTCATTTTTGTTGATCAAACTGATTGAATTTCAATCTTTCTAAGAAATCAGCCACATAAAAGCAACATCCACCCCATACAACATTCAGACCGCACACACATTTGAATGACCATATAATACACAAGCAAGTTGGTACATATTAATGATTTTTATTTTGTACATAAACACCAAAAAGCTTTTGGTGCTTGTGAATTATTTTTAAAAATTTATCTATATATCTATGCTTCGCAGTGCAAATCCCCCGAGCAACATTTCGACAAGTAAACTCATATTTTTTAGTCACCGCACATGAGCGGGTGTGCATGCTAGTTGTATAAAAATGTACTCTTAATAATATGAACCCATTTTAAATCTTCCAATGGAAACCTTGCATTTATTAAATCAGTCATGTGGATATTGTGGAATATATTATATACATGTACAGGCCTGTCTTAAAATACACAGTACAAAGGACTTGCCAAATGAGTTTGTATCTTAACAATAACAAATTGTGATTGGTGTGCAGTTTTGCATCAGGTATAAAGAGACTGGCATGAGGTAATTCGACTGCATTGAAAAATCAACAAAATGCATCAGATCAGTACATAATGTGAATTTCTAAATCATTAGTCTCAACAGCATTTAAGTTTTGTATTTTACATTCCAGATTACCAGAGGTCAGTGATCAGGACCTGCAGGAAATACAAAAACACATGTCTGGCACCCCACTGGAGTACATTCTCCCTAAGCCTGGGGATCCTCCAATTCCCAGGGTGGTAACACCAATGGGTCAAGTACCACTGGGCTGTCCATTCTCGTACCAGGTACATGTAATGTAAATTATATCAGCCTGAAATATGGCACTGAAGAAGCAAAACTGGCTGTATCTTTGCAATACTAACAACAGTAAATTTGATACTGTTTCTAGTCATCTAATATTGGGCAGTATAATAATAATAATAATATTAATAAATTGCATAATTTATATAGTGCTTCACCCCCGTAGGGCTCGAACCGCTTTACATCCCCATGCATACACCCAAACACATACATACACACACATACATGCACACATACATGCACTCATACAAACACACACATGTAGTCACGAACCTATACACCAGTACAATAATTTCGGTTCAAAGACATGTACATGGTCATAGTCATGAAGAAACCCTATTACTTTGACTTGTCCCTAACAAATACATCCTGAAATAGTGTCAAACAGGCACAGTTTAACCAGATTTTATTTACATGGCAGAATAAAGTTGTGGGGATCCTATCTGAAACAATTTTGAAATTTTTAATCTTTCTAATAACTCTCTCAATATGTACACGATGTTTTGCAATCTTCTGTGTAAGGGCTGTATCTGCAGGACACATCTGTGATGCAGATGATGCTTTTGGTGGAATATTCAAAAACAAACCCAATTTTCCTAATTCTTCGTGAATTTCAAAACTCTTGTCTGCCATGACAGCATCTCCATCATTGATGTATCCTGCAGATTTTAAACGTTCAATAACTGTATAAAAGCCACACTGATGGGTTATTGCTTTGTCGGAAATAGACCCAGTGAATAATTCAGACACGAATATAACTGAACCTCGGGGGTCACATCCAATAACTCCTTTTAATGTAGTACTGCTTTTGTAGTCACTGTACATTTGGCTCTGGATGCCAAGGGCACAGGGCTTCTCAGTACGTAATTCTGTCCCATCAATGATGATGAGTGACCGGGGAAAGTCTTTTCTGTATTCTGCTGGCATATTTGCAATGATTGCATCTCGATTAGGCCATATGGGCATTTGAGAAAATTTCCTAAACATAATATCAGTCCAACATCTAAATATATGACTTGCAGACGTTTCCTTTAACCTAAAGCGCATTGCCAAATCCTTCAGCTTAAAATTATGCCTCATTCTGCACAGTGTCAGGAATAAGCCATCGCATAAGGACATTTTCTTTGCATCAGCACAAACACCTTTCCAAGAGTATTTGATGGTCCCACTTGGCACTAGAAATGTAAGTAGGAAAGAAAAACGAAGAAATGTGATTCCTGTATAAAACTTAAACAAATCCTTCAATTTGGTTTCACTGCAGGTGACCTTAGTGACCCCAAAGTCCATTTTCCCAATGGCTTCCTGTTTAAGAAAAGAAATTTCTTCATCTTTGCCCTCTAGCAGATGCTGCTGTTGCCGCACTTTGCTCTTCAGTTGCTCATTCTCAGCCGTCAGGGCCAGAACATCAAGTGCTGAAATCCCTGCATGGAGGAAAAGATATGTCAAGCAGTGTGCATACTATTATACATAAATATGTCTGCAGTGCACTCCACATAGCTCCTATTAGAGGCATGTCTATGTTCCCTCGTTCTCTTTATCAACTTTTTGGATAAGACCCGGTTTCCTCTACCATTATCTTAAATCCCCAGCACAGTTGAACTAACCGGAATTTAATGTAATGCAGTTTGATTATAGATTTAATTTTTGCTCTACAGGCTGAACAATTTCAACCTCCCCGGATGCCAGCAAAACAACACTGCACCTACAAGGGACCTGCAATGAAAGACTTCCCAGTTACCCTCCCTTCTGAATTTGAAGAACTTACTGATTGTAGCATTTCTGCTGAGCAGATTGAAATAAATACAAGAGACCAATCTGCTTGTGAGACATGGTTCATGGAAAGGAGGGGCCGCATTACTGCATCAAATTTTGGGTTGATACTCGAAAGGAAAAGTCCACCGAGCGACAGCTTTCTGCGGAAAGTTTTAAATTATTGTGGTGCTGCAGGAGCTGCCTCCTTGGATTATGGCAAAAGGCACGAAAGGCATGCCAAAGAAGAATATTTGCGGCTTTTTCCTAACCGACATATTCATGATGTAGGTCTGGTAACCAGTACAAGTTTTAGTTTTCTTGGGGCAAGTCCAGATGGCGTTGTGTGTGACAATGGCCAGACTGGAATTATTGAAATAAAATGTCCCTACAAATGCAGGATGCTAACAATAGATGAAGCCTGTAAAGAAGTCACTGACTTTTACTTGGACAGTCAGAGTAAGTCTCTGCAAACTTCACATGAGTACTATGCTCAGGTCCAAGGTCAGCTAATGATAACTGGACAGAACTTCTGTGATTTTATTGTTTTTACCCAGAAGGATACTCATGTTGAACGAATTTTTCCTGACATTCCATTCATGCAAGACCTTTTAAAAAGGCTTGCAGCATTTTACAAGAACTATGCCCTGGCCTATATATCAAACCAGAAAAATGCAACTTCTCCATAATTTCAGTTTCTTTTCAGTGCATAGGCTATTTGGCTTGACCCGTATCTCCTTCTGGGGAGTGTCATCATTACTCTTACTGTCACCGGTATATGATCTTGTCTCTCGTTACCGTTTGACCTTTGTATGTGTGCTTGTGCTGGTGTGCCTTAACTCTTCATAGAATAGAGTCATTATTTCTTTGCGACATTCTATTATTTTACGACACTGATCGTATTTGCGGCGAGCGTGGTCGAAAATGCATTTGAAACTTCCTGTAGCTTCCTATTTACACTTTGGCATGTGACTTGAGTGTCTTGTAAAGCATTTTTTAGCGACCAGCTGATTTTTTCTATAGTAAAAAAAAACATGGAGTTATATAGTGGACTGTAAACTTAGTTGACTGTGGATGTATGCCTGTACAGAGGTTCTCATTACCAGAATGCGCTGTCCCTCCTTTTCATGACATTTCTGCACAAACTTTTCATGTGTATTGGATTATAACATCTTGAAATTGTGAGATTCTTTGGTAAGTCTGACATGTATTCACCAGTTTTGGTCATTATCATTTTTTTGTATTATGTCCTTTATAAGTAATTTTCTCCTTTATTGTAAGCAGTTCAGCCCTGAAATTGATATCTATTTTTACAATAGCTTTATTAGAAATATGAAGTTATGCATGTTTTTGCGACTTGACCCTACTGGAAAAATGAGACCCTAAAAGCAGGGCTCGGTCAAACTGAAAAACCCCTCCGGGCATAAAGAGTTAATAAAATATGCAGGTATATATAGGAAGGGTGAATGTGGGTATTGTATCACCCTTGGGGTCTTGGTTTGTGAGCACAGTCTGAAAGCTCTGTAAACTTACATTTCTCATCCGTTTGTGTAGTACAGCTTCTGAATCCATTTTCTTCCTCTGTAACTGTATTCTCAAACGTACTTTGTTGTAGATCTAACTCTTGTAAGGGCTGACAGCTGAAATATTAACAAAATAGGTTAACTTTGCCATGTTATCTCAGCCATTGGTTGATTTTCATTTGCAGATGTAAAAGTCACAAATAAAATATGCCCAAAACTAAAATTCATGTTTCTGGCTTATTTTTTGTTTTGTGATTAAATAATTGTGTCATCACTGATGAATGCTATCTAGTACTGGTACAACAAAGTGAGGAAAACAACTCTCATGGAAAAAGTTTATTGCCAATAATTATGAAACATTTCACACTTCTATTTGTGATACTGGTGATATGTTTGCTGCAGTTACAATAGTTAGACTACATAATGCCTGGTATTATTTTATTAAATATTTAATGCAAAATAGCCACAGTTTCATTAATATATATTATGAAATCAGTTCATTATAAAGCATGAGGGAAAATTTGTGAGTTTTCTCCATCATAGATCTACGACTACATTTACTAGCAATAAGATATTTTACCTATCTTTACCACCCGATTCCAAACTTGAGGTGGCTGGTGGGTGTAGAGTTCTCCTCGCCTTCCTCACTGGCTTGGGAGGTTGGGTAGACTTGTATGGGTCTGCCGGCAGCGGGTCAGGATAATCCTGTGTTGGACCACTTCCACCAACAAAATGCTGTACTAGGAGAAAGAAAGAAGAGGAAGTCATAAAATTGTCACATAGTATCGCTGGCACTGGATAATAGATTTACATCATGTAAAAAAAATTACCAATCAAATTTATCAGTCGATCTTGGTGGTCACATCATAAGTTATTTTTGGCCTGGTCCGGACTGTTGATATGAAGTTTGAATTTTTCTTGGAAACTAAAAGTAACTGTAGTTATTTATACTAAGGGTGCATCGGCAGAATTGTTTATGCCATGATTCAAACTCAAACAAAAGCATTTATTCCATATCAGTACAAGTAGTCGAAAGATTACAGTCATAGACACTGTAACAGGCTCATTAACAATGTCGGTAAAGTGCGAGATAGACAGATAGTCCAGGCCCATGAATGTCATCCCATTAGATTGAGTCCGGTACACACAGCCAAAACTCGACTAAACTAGTCTAGAATAACACTGAAACAGATAACAGTATTCGAAAACCTGGTATAGACTCTGGTAGTCTAGCACCTAGACTAGATCTAAACTCTAGATCAGATCAAGGCTAGTCTAGTACTTTTAGCCTAGTCTAGATCTCCTATCGAAGTCTACACATAATACAGTGAAACAGTGCATAGGCTACACACACACATCATATCAGATTATGGCCACAGCTGGACTACAGGCAGTGCCAGTCACTCAGTGTCATGGCACTAGGCCTACAGATATATTTCAATGGTAAATGAGAGAAATGCAAAGGGATTTTGCTTACCTTAGAACACACGGCCTTGTTTGTGTCAATCTTGCTGATGTTTAACTGTTCGTGAGGCCGACAGCAGGCTTTGACCCAGCGCAGGCATCGCAGCCTTTCCCGTTTCGGCCCGGGAAATCTATGAAGTTTTACCCCAGGCTCCCTGTCAGGATACCTGACGTCAGTGTTACACTGACCCCAGGCACATCTGAGGACCATTATGTCCTCTGTTTGCGTCAAAATCGCGACTTTAAGTAACTTTAACTGTAAGGCAGTAGTATTACTCTGTGATGTGTTGTGATAGTTTGTGAGGGGAAAAAAATGGCGTCTACTTCCACCTTTCGTGGAATCCCATTGGTTGCTGGCTCTTATAACGGTCGTTTTCATTGGCTGGCATGTGGGCTTGGCATAACAAGTTTAACTATGTATTTCTGACTGAGTTATATTGGAGTAATCGCCAAACCGCGGCCCGCGAACCACAGGCCGCTCTTTGACCTCAAAAAATGCGGCTCTTGGAAAAAATTATGTTGGTTAAGCTCCTTTTCCATCACAACAGTTATAAAAACTGCATACACGAGTAACTACTGTTGCATGCACGTACTTCCTGATATTTATCTATTATATATTTCAGTAACTTGGAACCTTTGGCATGAGTAACTGACCAAACTATACACTCTTCAGGCCTTAAATTTGGCAGGAAGGTGGCAATTGAGATATGGAAGATGATGGCTATAATTAAAAAGTTGTTTACTTCAAGCATGTATTTAAAAAAAATACCAATGTTCATTGCTATGTAACATCTGTATATTTGCATGTTTGTTTCGTAATATACGTGCATGCCATAAAAAGTAACCGTATCAAGCGTTCAGTTTGGTGCGTAATGTTGTGGTGCACATGAGTTCTGAAGCAAAACTAGTTCATTACTTTTATTATATTAGAGAGAGAAAGGGGGGGGGGGGAATCACATGATTGTTTTTTCTGGGCAATGCCCGGTAGCTCATCTAGTATAAAATGTTTGTAACAAACTGTATATTGATTATGTGTAATGGGGTGAACCATTACAGGGCTGAGAACATAGCTCATTGTAGTGAAAGGGAGATAAACCCGTTATTTTGATCAGCTGGACCACTAGACGTGGTCAAGGGGAAGTAACCACACAGAAACCAGAGATAATCTCCCCTTATTGTTTATCACGCACTGAGATGAGTCATGCAAGTGTTGAGTAACATTGCCAACTGATGTACTCACTGCGCCAATTTTAAATCATAGTCTTGGCGTGGTCTGTATTGTCCAGGATTGGTCAATTTAAGTGACCATCCCTGGTGCCAGAAGTAGAACCTTTCTATGTATCACTACATTGTAAGTTTTGTTTAGTTTTTATCTTGTTAAGTAATATTTCCTTAAGATAGTGTATTTGGAACATACACGAGCAAGATGGTGGTCTTTAAAAATGTTTTTATTTGTTTTAATGTTTTATTAGAATTTGCACTTGGTGAACTGTAAGGAGTGAATGGGTTGCGCGTGTTTGGGTGACGCTTAGGTGATAGCGTGGGTCAGTCAGTTCCACCCAAGTCTTCAAGACAGCAGGACGTGTCATTGTGCCCAGACTAACATAAAAGTAAAAGAAGTTGTATAATTTATATTTCAAGATTTGTGAAGTGCCAGCTCTGATGATGTAGATCTAGTTCAAGTGTGAATTCATTGGTTAGTTCACGTAAGTTGTACCCATTATTTTAGTTCTGGTATTTAATAATATTTAGATGATGTGAAATAATAATGATTGGATTATACTTGGAGGTTTGATGAACTTTTGTTCAGCTTGGTTAGGCAATCAGGCTAGCAGCTAACAATCTATGGTAAAGTTTATCTTGCTAAGTTCTATCTTAGTATAGATCTATCAGTATCCGGCAGAGAGAGAGTGTAAGGTTGTTCTAGAATGCTATCAACGCTAGCGCGCATGATTAGATCTAGTTCATGTAATTAAATGGAAACATTTAACTGTAATTTATGACAGACTGATTTTATGTGAAGTGCTAACAAATAGTACTTCTGGAGGGTGTGGTCAAAGTCCCGCTACTTGGATCAGAGATAGACAGATCTAGATCGTTATTCTTAATCTGCAGTTGGTGCCATTCAGGCTCAACGTGTCCTTCTTAGGGACAGACGTCACAGAGAGAGAGAGAGAGAGTAGCGGGCAAGAATTATAACCAAGTTATTTCTTTACTTTAACTTGTTCTTCCGTGGGTAGCAAGGTTATTGTTGGATGATTATTTCTAGGTTCCTTTGAATCAGCAGTGTGACTATGATGTATGTGTAGATTTGTCTTGTGTGCCTTTTCGTTACCTTTATTGATACCGTATTCATTATGGACTTTATGATAATGAGTAGACCAGTTAAGATGAAGAGAGAGGTGTTGGATTTGCAGAGCACGCGCGTGAGCCGTGAGTAGGTCACAGCAGACGCTAGCAGGCATGATCACATGACTTTTGGTCAAGCGGGTCAAATCAAGACCGGGATTGGTTAGCTAATAGCTTCCGGAGCTTCCGGAAACGGAAGCTTGACCCAAACAACAATAACAATCCTGGCTGACTGTTCACAGTGGCTGCCACACTTAAACAGCATTTGGGATCTCAGATATCGGCATTATACTAAAGGATGATGATTATTTACTTTAATTTCTTAATTTATTATATGTTTATTATTGAATTAGTATGTTCGCTACATAGGTGTTAGGTTGATTTTCTTCAATTTGTACTGGTTAAGTCGGACTTAGAAACTTTTGAGGGTCGAACCTTGAACTTTGGTTGTTGATAAGATGAATCATGGAGGGAAAGGCCTATGCTAGGTGTATAGGTGCATTGTCTATGCATCAGGTGTCATGTTTTTATGGCATCCTTTGTAGGTCCTCATTGTCTGTTCTTTTGACACACTGACAGATGTAATTGGACTCTGTTGTAATGAAGAGATCAGATGCATTGACTTTAAACTCAATCATAGGGGTTATGGGTGTTGCTTGCCCAGTAGACCTATGATATATATATATATGTCATCATTATTATGATATTATCTTGTTGCATTATATAATTAGTTCACTGAATATGTGGGAATGTTTTAGGTATATCAGTAGGCCTATTGTTGGAGGTAATACAAGTGGGTTGACTTGACTGTTCAGTCTTGTAGTTGTACCATGTAGTTGGGTTTGGCTTTATGCCATGATTATCATATCACTTGTAGTGGGAGACTATAACTTGCTATTGTTGGTTGAGACTTAGGTGTTGACTTATTACATGTATGTGGGTTGGTCCACCTAGAGATACTCCTATGACTTTGTGAGTAAGGAGTTTGGTATTATATCCAGAGGATAGGAAAGGGATAAGTTTGGCTCTGAGTTGAGATAAGTCTGTGGCAGTATGGACTAGGGTGTTGTGTAATATTAATAATCTAGCATGTGCGGAATTGAGCTGGGTTGGCTAATGGGGCCTAAGTTAATTAATTTTGACTTAATGAGTAGATCCAGTTGGCTATTGCTATCCTCTGCTAATTATGATGGTAATTGTTAATTGAGGGATACTACGTTGTGCGTGGGTGGGCTGAGTAAGTAGACGGGATTGTCTTTTATTGAGCCATCTAGCACGGGCAGTTCTGTTGTATGAGTGTATAGACTCAGCAGACTGTATTTTATTTTAGTTAGTTTAACTCCAGCTCATTCCATAACTAGGATAGATTTGATGCGTACAGGGTGCGCGGCGTACAGGGTGCGCGTATACACATGTAAGGCTTAATGTTATCTTGTCTGGAATCAAATTAAGTTTTCTTCCTGATCTAGATCTAGATAATGGCCGTTGTTATAATATAAGAATTATAACATGTGGGATAGCCCTATGTCAGCCTGTAGTTAAGCCAAGGGAAGTAAACATGTTACTTGGTAGGCTTGAATCTTATACTCGAGTTATCTCCCCTGGAGTGCTCACAAAGTAAGTTATACGTTACTGTTTGATAGACATACTTGACCTTCCCCATATTATTTAGTTTACAATGTGAATATGATTATTATTAAATTTTATGTTTTCTTTTGATGCATTCTCTTGTTTTAGCATGATGTAATGATTAACTGATGAGACGTGCTGTTAATTCCTGTTTATTTTTGGTTCTTCTTCAGCGCGCCTATCGGTTGGGTTTAATGTCTTGTTTATTGTATCGTTGGGTTTATTGTGGTTTATTGTGGTTTATTGTGCTGTTTATTGTCTCGTGTTTATCGTAATGTCTTGTTTATTGTATTGCCCTGGTTTATTGTGGTTTATTGTGGTTTATTGTATTGTCATGTGTTTATTGTATTGTGTTTATTATTTGATTTGTTATTTTCTTTTCCTTTTAATAAAATTGTTGTCCTCTCAAAACCTGATAGTTTTGTTTGTATGTTTGACTGTGTAGAGAGCCCCGCTCGTCTCGTCCTGTGTTACATTATTTGGTGTCAGATTAGATAGCTATAGATAGAGAGAGACCGCTCGGTCTACCCCCGTAGCCCCTGTTACATATGTAACATCAGAGAGCCCGCCAAATCGCGAAACTAGGTCGCTGCGGTAAACAAGAAATTGAAGAAATGAAAGAGACCCTCTTCACCAAAGATAGTGTGCATATCTGTTAAGTTTGGTTTGTTCATATTTTTGGGCTGACTGAAACTATTTAGAGCCGTTTGTAAGTTCTTACGCCCCGTGGAAATGTACAAACCGGTTTTGTTTACCGCAGCGACCTACTTTCCGCTCCATGCTAACAATGGTTTCGCGGAGCCTCCCGTGTCTCGCAGTGCAAATCAACCTAAGTGAACCTTCGCTATACATCTATACTCTCTGGTAACTTTAAAAACGTGTGTATAAATTTTGTTCATATCTTCTGACTCTCAAACCTTTAAAGTTTTTCGTATTTGGCTCTTACATTGAGCAAGATTGGCCACCTCATGGTCTCTTTTTTTTTCACGATTAGTACCAAAGCTAAAGAAAGCGGATCTCTGGTGTGAACATGGGGTAATGCCGGGCACCCCAGCTGGTTATAAATATTGCACTCTGTACTCCAGGCTGTGACTCTCTACGTTGAAGTCATTGTGAATGGAGAGCAGTTGGCACGTCGCTTTATCGCGGTGTTCGGGGAAGATGATGCTACAGGGCTGGTTTATTTCGAGAGATATAAACTGACTAGATCTCTTCCTGACAAGTAGGTCTATCTATCTATCTATCTATCTATCTATCTATCTATCTATCTATCTATCTATCTATCTATCTATCTATCTATCTATCTATCATCCGTCAATCTATCTATCTATCTATCTATCTATCTATCTATCTATCTATCTATCTCTCTATCTATCTATCTATCTATCTATCTATCTATCTATCTATCTATCATCCGTCTATCTATCTATCTATCTATCTATCTATCTATCTATCTATCTATCTATCTATCTATCTATCTATCTATCTATCTGTCTATCTACCAATCTATCTATCTATCTATCTATCTATCTACCTATCTATCTATCTATCTACCTTTCTATCTATCTATATCTATCTATCTATCTATCTATCTATCTATCTATCTATTTGTCTGTCTGTCTGTCTGTCTGTCTGTCCGTCCGTCCATCCGTCCGTCTATCTGTCTGAAGGTCTGTCTGTCTATCTATCTATCAATATGTATTTCTATCTACATATATGTATCTGTATATCGTCCATAGCTCTGGCAAAACACCTGAGCATAAGTGCAATAATACGATCTATATAGTTTGTAGATTAAGATGTAACTGGCGCCAATCGTATTCTAACCTACTGACCCTGACTACCACAGTAATTATCCATTGCATTTATTTCTATACTGATATATTTTTGTTATAATACGTCCAATCATATGTTAAGACGTGTCTTCATGTTTAGGGAAACGATAAAAATTCATCAAGTAGTAAAAGAAACAGGGTGTTTCCATGTGTACGGAAATAGTGTTTCCATGTACACAAAAACATTCTTTGTATTTCACTACCTCAAGGGGCTTTGACGTTTCTGTACACATGAAAACCCAGTCTGATGGACATAAGGATTCATGAATCTATCTACTTAGCTAGCTTTCATGTCCCCAGACCCTTGTCCAGTGATAGTTTCGAGACCTGGACCCTAGATGACCTGGACTACGAGGAAGGATGTGACGCAACCTTCTATGAGATTGATGACGGAATCTTCATGGGTGAATTTCCAATTTGTGAGGGCACCCCAGTCGAGGTCAGTTTCTATTTCAAGCTATTCTATCTTCAAGTATCAAATGGAGGGGTATCTGCCATATTGTTGTATTCGACATTTTGCCGACTTTAGATTTTGTCATGAAAGTGGCTCTCTCACTCCTAATTTCATTATGCCTAAGTGTCATTTTAATCGGTTAAAAACTGTTTGAGATTTGTTTTTTTGAAGTAATGCTTTATGCGTTTTTATCCCTATTATCAACCAAAATTCAATCATCATTTTCTCGAAAAGGCAAAAATGCACATGCAATAAAATGGCGAATTGATAACTAAATGTTAATGTTAGCGACAGTTGTATTTAAGATGACAAGTCATCTTACGGTCTAGACACGATGATTCGGTATCATTTTGTTTTCCTTCCGCTTTCGGTAGTTTTTGCTGCAAAACTGAAAAGAAGACAAAAACCTCCACGTCGCCTTTATAGAGCCCACAGTTCTTCCGCGTAAGCCTACGTATCCTTATGCGCGACGCGACGTTGAGTCGCTCGCGATTGTTGTCGCTCCAAAATCAATCGATTAAGATTTGTGAGGTCATCTCCTTATACGCGACGCGACGTTCAGTCTCGAGCGACCATCGCGTGAGATCAAGTCATGTCGCGATCGGCTCGGTGGTCGCGTCAGACTGTCTGGAGGTGTGTCTGATTTAAAGCATAGCCATTGGTCGACATATCTTGCGTGTGCTGATTCATTGTGCGCACCATGTGTAGTACTTTTTCCTTGCACTGCATACATCTTGAACGTCTATCCCAAGACCCACTACGCCACGGTACAATAGATAATCTATTCAAATAATTGATTTAATGATTAAAGCAAATAAATGAGTATAAACTGCAAACTTTGAATGAAGTTCTTACATACACAAGACCATAGGGGAACTGTATATCTTCTAATCTTATGAATTTGTGTAGGGTTAACCAAGGTAGCCGAACAAGAGTAATGAAGTAGGAAAAGAGACCAGATGTGCGATTATTTCAATGACTAAAACAAATAAATGGGTATAAAATGCAAACTTCGAATGAAGTTCTCACATACATCAGACCAGAAATTTACGTCTTATAATTTTACGGAAAAATGTAGAGATAACCAGGGTAGCAGAAAAAGGGTAATGAAGTAGGAAAAGTGACCAGATAGGCGATTAAAAAAACAACAAGAACTCACCAAATTCCATCCGTAATATTCTGATGATAATGAAATTTGAAAATGTTACCGCCCTTCAAGCTGGCAAGCTTAACGACTTGAAGAAATGTTTTACGCACCTTGGAAATCGAAACAGGATAGTCATACAGTGGATACCATCACATTGTGTACCATCACATTGTAGAGTGCCAGGCATTGAGAAAGCAGACCAACTGGCCAAGAAGGGTTCTGGCTTGGAGCAGCCACAGTGCCTCTTAAACTAATATAACAAGAAAAACCTCATCAAAAACAACAGACGGCAGCAAAATAAACCAACAGGATAAATATCATCTCCTGAACAGAGAGGATCAAGTGATATTGTTCAGACTAAGAACTGGCCACAATAGGCTCCACCACTATGTCCACAAAGTTTGAAATAGGAACATCTGCCATAAAAATGTGAGTGCAGCCAGTCTCCTCAAAACACAGTGCATTATATTGCAGAACTGCATACTCCTCTTAGCACTACGGGAAACATATTGGCCCAAACCCACCGACCTGAATGTCAAACTCTATGGTGCTCTGTCACAACTGCAGAAAGCCATAGATTTTCTTAAAAGAACAAATCTGCAGATTTAGATTTGGTGAACGAAAGAAGAAGAAGAAAGTGTTACTTATGTTGCAGTTTCTTCAGTTTTCCAAGTTTCTATCCTGAAATTTTCTGTTTTGATGTACTATTTCCTAGGCTGACCCGGTGATGCAGTCGAATTGTCAGGAACAAATTAACAACATCATCCGGTGTGCAACAGTTGTATTTGGAATACTTGTGCTTGAGTGTGCGAGGTAGATGTTTTAACTTGCTTTGAAAGTGGTGGCGTATGTTGTCTTGACTTTAGCATTTTGGAATGTCTGTTTGGAAAAACAGCTTCAGAAAAAAATATAGTCTCTATCAAGGTTGCGCTAGGTATTGCCAGCCTTCACTTGTGCTACCACCATATTCATTTACAGCCACTAGTGTCAAATGTCTTGATTGATAATTGTCTATATATATCAGCAGTAATTAAAAATAAGGTGCAGGATTTTCTCCAAGATCAACACGAACGACGAATCGCATGTAATGACAGCATGCCTGTGTTTATGATTGTGCGCGCCGAACTATTTTTAGAAACTCCTGATTCAGCGGACGGAAGTGCTCAATTGCTCCGTCCTGACGTAGTGGGTCTTGGGTCTATCCTCGCAAAGAAAAAAGTCAAACATGGCGACTTGACACGCGACGAGACGTCGCTCGCGCATAAGGAGACGCTTTTGACTCGAGCGATCGAGCAACATCGCTTGACCCCGGATTTTCGCTAGCGA
This sequence comes from Onchidella celtica, assembly GCA_963931925.1. Lineage (NCBI taxonomy): Eukaryota > Metazoa > Mollusca > Gastropoda > Systellommatophora > Onchidiidae > Onchidella > Onchidella celtica. The sequence goes on from OZ007582.1 coordinate 42,839,173, forward strand.
ATCTTAGCGCATAAAGATACACTTCGCGCGACTGGTCTCGAGCGACGATCGCAAGCCACTGAATGTCGCGTCGCGCATAAGGATATGTAGGCTAAGTCTTGTTGCGTGTTTTCGAGGAATGCGAACTGAAAGCGAAACGAAATTGAAACCACTGTGTTCGGGCTCTAACGAAAGGTAAATTTATTTGGGATGGGGGGGGGGGGGGGGGGTCATGGGGGTTGGAAGTCAACACAGCAATAGATAGAACGGAATGAATATTCTAACTTCTTGTCTGCAGCACAGATTTCCACCCATTATGCTGGATGCAAAGGGAAAGACTTGGAATAATGTAAAGAGGCTGGCCCATGATAGAGAGGGATGGAAAGTGTTTGTTGGTGGCCTATACCCTGATCCAGGGTGAGAAAGGCAATGATGATGAAAGGGGAACAACACATGCAAATCGGAAAAATTTCACATCATAAGTCCCGCACTTTCAAAATACACGCAAATGATGCAAGTAACAAGGGTTAACTAGGAAATAGAAAACAATCATATTTTGGGAATTGTCTCCTTATCACCACTCAGGGATTCATACTAACTAGGTACGGAACAGTTCCTGACAAATGGCAGTATAGTGAGATTAGACAGCCCGGAACAGTTCCTGGCAAATGGCAGTATAATGAGATTAGACAGCCCGGAACAGTTCCTGGCAAATGGCAGTATAGTGAGATTAGACAGCCCGGAACAGTTCCTGGCAAATGGCAGTATAGTGAGATTAGACAGCCCGGAACAGGGAAGGGATTAATGATGTGTCCAAGATTCTGAAGATGTTGCAGTCAAAAGATGACCGGTAATCATTCCATTGATGAGATTATGTTACTTTAGAAACCCCAGCTCATCAAGGTGCATGGGGCTGCAGCACAGGAGCCTGGGCCTGTTGAGGGCCTCCAGAGATTATGTGAAATTATAAATATCACAACCTCATTTTAATTTTTATTACCGGTCGTTATCCTTAAAACAAATTAATAGTATTGTTTTTATGAAAATGTCAGTGGATATTATACATAACCAAAAAAATAGGTTTTGACAATTATTTATCCGGGGAGCCTCAATATATCTGTAGCCCAGGGGCTTACAAAATCGCCACCAGGTCTTGCAGTCATGGGGCTTGTCTGTATCCTTGTAAAGTGATTTCACGTTTGACAGTAAATGACAACTCTACTTTTGCGTTTTACATGAAACTTTGTCTAAACACTGAGCCTGTTCACACGATACGTTTATAAAGTGAAGGGGATAGAACACGCGGTCTGAGCACAATTTGTACTTAGACCCCTTGTCATGCTAACCCCTTAAACAAATTGAGGACTGTTAGAAAATGCAAGGGAGGGTTTAAGATGCTCTAGGGACCAACTTCTCGCCTCTCATGCCGAAGGCACAGGGTTTGAACCCCAGTCGCTGCAGACATGTTGGAATTTATTTTGGGGGGGGGGGGGGGGTGAATTCCTGTCCCTGATCCTATGGTAGGTAGAATCGAGCACCTAGCCTTCTCGGATAAGGACCGAAAATTCGGAGGGCCCATGTGCACGTTGGGCACGTTAAAGATACATTGGCAGTTGAAGTCGAGAAGAGCAGGCCGAACAAGACCGCCCCCCCCCCCGGGCAAATTTCTAAAAAACTAATCCCTACCACAAAACACACAGAAAGAAAACAAACAGAACAAAAAACAACATAAAAGCATAAAAAGTGAGTTCTAAATGTCAAGAGCAGGAAATCTTCTAAAATAAAGACCAAAATACAAAATTACAATTGATCTAAGTACAAATGGCTTTTAGAACCTTTCTAATTCTTAATCTCTCAGTTGCATCATTAATGAGATTTATACTTTTCTTTTCTTTCCTTCAGGCTCACATGTCCAATCCTAATGTTCTCACCTGTGACGTGATGGCTGTGCTGGTGCCAGACCAAAGCGATGAGGTAGAAAAGTCCAGCCACGTCCCTTACCAAATGCTGCCTATCACACGGTGAGCAAACTGCCCTTCATATGATAGCCATATAAAATCATATATCGTCAAGATCATTCCACAGCCTAAATCTGTGTTTTCACGTGTATGGAAACGGGAGCAGCAACGGATATACTTACTTACTTAAACCTTTGAACCCCGAGTGGGGCATAGGTCATCTACCAAGGTCCTCCACCTTGCTCTGTCCTGGGCTGCGGCTTCAATCTGGCCCCAAGAGAGTCCCAGCATTTTTGCCTCGCTTGTTGTTGATCTTTGCCATGTTGTCTTGGGACGCCCGCGATTTCGTTTCCCTTGGGGGTTCTATTTGAGGGCCTGGCGAACGATGCTGCCTTGGGGTTTCCGGAGCGTATGTCCAAGCCACCCCCACTTTCTCCGTTTATTTGCGTTTCCACTGGCTCTTGCTCTGACCGTTCCCACAGCCATTTGTTGGTGACTTTGTCGTGGCAGCTGATCCGCAGGATGGTTCTGAGGCACCTGTTGATGAAGGAGCAACGGATATGGAAACGTCAAAAATCCATTAAGGAGTAAAAAGCAAGAGAGTTACAAGTTACATGTCATTTTTGTGCACATGAAAACATCCTTTCTATTTCACTACTTGCAGGGTTTTGGACTTTTCCTTTGTCCTTTCCATTTCCGTACACATGTAAACACAGCTGAAGTCACTTTTTTTTTTTTTTGGTGTTTTAGATGAAATGCTCACTTTAATCAGTTAGTCGCGTTGCACAGTTCAACATTTACATGGTTTTGTTTCTTTGACTTAGGAGTTTTAAACGAAAACCTCAATCAGAATTTTAGACTTTTTCTGGGAGAGCGTAGTCTAATTACAAAGCTCATAAAGAAAATACTGAGTTCTGTTCACTGTTCGGGTATAGCTTTTCATGCAAAATACTACGCTTCCCTAACAACAGCTATCACCATATTATTCAAAGTAAACAGTTTTCTCTGATTTTCTAAACCACCAAAATATGAGTTCTGCACTTGTGGAATGATCGTGACGATATCTTGGAACAGTTGACATCAGCATAACTAGACAATCTGATGACATTCGTTTTCATGTCGCATTAGCAATAAGTCGATGGATCTGACAAAACCCGGCTGAGGGTGAACTTTGCTTTCCTCTTTACAAAATCAAAATCAGATATTTCTATAATGATTTCAACCAAAAATATTTTTACTGAATGTATAAAATGGGTAATCCTTCATACTGTAAGCAAATCTCAATTTTCTTTGAACCCCCCCCCCCCCCCCCCCTTTCGGTTGGGGGATGGGGATGAGCTTCTCAGGAATTTGGTCTTTCACTTAAAGCTGGATTTCGCCAGATCCACACATAACACAGTCTGTTACTGCGATAGATGCGGGGTAAAGAGGGGGCAAGTTCAGTGCAGGTCGCAAATAGTTTATGTAAGTATCTATTCCTTCTTCTTCTCCTCCTGGCTTTCTTTTTCCACCCGCTCGTAGTATCTGGTGTGTGGTGTGGAGAAGGACTTGATGATCAGCCAAAATGCTTTGAAAGGTGAGATGTTGTGTGAGTCCAAGATCTCTCTCACTGACGCCCGCAATGCCAGGTCTTCTGTGGTCTTCCTCTCGCCTTGAACCATGACATTCTTGTGTTGTATGCTCGGTGGGCAGGATGGTGTACCGGCCTCTTGTGTCCAAACCAACTTGAGTTTCTGTTGGTCAAGCTCTTGGCGGGACTGGTGTTGCTCCCACCATTTCCCTGATCATATCTCGCCTTATTGCTGTCGTGGTGAAGAACATTTGCCATCTCGCAGGTGTTGATTTTGCATCGGATGGGCATATTTACAGTCCATGTCTGACACTGGTGCCTGAAGGCATTGATGGAGATGAAATTAATGAGATTGGCATGGGGCTGGATTAACCATTAAGCACGTGTTTACGGCATCAAGGGAAGTAGGGCACCACAGAACATTTTCATTACCGGATTTGACATGGACCATACTGTACAAAATTGCAAATGATACACCAGAAACAGGATCTGCAAAAAAAGGGGTTCGAACAATAAATGAAAAAAATTGAAGTATTTTTGTTTATATTCTGAATTAAATGAAATACAGTATATTGGAGCACCAAAATATTTAAGGTGCCTGGGGCCTGTAAAAAATCTTTATCCGGCCGTGTGGTCAGTCTGTACATATGCACGATATGGATTTTGGCGAAGGTCACATTTGGTGAAGAGCCAGATTTTGAAAGTAGTATCATGTGTGGATTAATTAGCAAAGAATAAATATCCAGCACAACTGATTTATCTATGCTTTTTCATCTTCAAGTTTTTTCTTATTTCTATCTGGTCAGGTACCCATTACTGCCCTATACCTATGAAGGAGTGGACGACTATGAGAATCCGTGCCTGTGATGAAGGAGTTGTTTCTCTCTAACAAGCCACAGAATTTGACGAAATGCAGAATTTCTCACGATTTCTCTACAACACACATTCTACAAGTCAAGTCAACTTACCTTTCTGAAAGACCTATCCGTTTGACAATTCGATGTATTACGAAGATCTCTTCAGACTAAATTAAAATTATTCAGCAATGCAGACCAATAGCTGTGTTCAGTTCGATTCGTTTTCAGCTTTATTAATATTTTTCTTTCATCTCATCGTGAATCTCAATGACCGAAAACTAGCAAGTATCACGTTGTCCATATAGGCCTTTAAACCAGGTATAGGCAACTTCGACCCCACGGGTCAGGTCCTGCCCTCCAAGCAATTTACACAGCCCTGAGGTTGATTGAAAACTACTTTTAACACCGGTTACTGAGCTTAAAAAAAATAATACACGTACATATAATAGTAACTATAACACCCCCCCCCCCCCTCCTCCTCCACAACATCAAACAATTTTATTCTTTAATCAACATCCTATCCAAACATAACATTTTGTCATCCAAAGAAAGGCATTAATACATAGTGAGGTGAGAGTATCCAGCCTTCCACAAACTGCACAATTTTTCAGGTCTGGACTTTATCATACAAAAGGTTGCCCATACCTGCTTTAACCATTCCCACGAATAATCAAAGACGAAGTTCTAAAATGGAGCCGACCGAATTTGCTTAAAAAACAACAACAACAACAACAAATGAACCGGCACATTACATGTGTTCAAAACACACAGGTAAACTTGGGACTAAAGTGTGATGAGCTGGCACGAAAGAGGGAAAAAGAAAAAAATAGTTTGAAAATTAAACATGTATCACTTTATTTAGTATGGAGTTTTATTTTCATGTCGAAATTTCATTGATATCAGACTGATGTGTACTTCTTCCATTATTACCTAGAGCAGAAAATTAAATGTCTTTCTACCATTGCCATCTCTACTTCAATTTTACTTGTCCACTCCTCCGTTATCCGACTTCTAATCCTTTCTAACGTCTTTCTATTCTTGCAACACACCGACAGACAGATAGGTGGGTAGACAAATAGACAGATATCAGAATCTTTATTTCCAGCGAATTTCCTAAAATAAAAACATAAACACAGCCTTCATTTCCATAATATATAACATTGGCATAACACAACAACAATATGCACCTACCACCCTGAGAATAAATGCAATAGTTAAGAATTCTGTTTCTTAGTGTCACAATGTCAAAATATCTAATACAAACCTAACCCCCAAGCTGCAGAAGCTAATCCCCAAGATGCTGAATCTATACCCAAACTACAGAACCTAATAACCCAAGCTATAGAACCTAATCCCCAATCTGTAGCGCCAAATCCCCAAGCTGCAGAAACCAATCCCAAGAGGCCAAATCCCCAAGCTGCAGAAACCAATCCCAAGAGGCCAAATCCCCAAGCTGCAGAAACCAATCCCAAGAGGCCAACTCCCCAAGCTGCAGAAACCAATCCCAAGAGGCCAACTCCCCAAGCTGCAGAAACCAATCCCAAGAGGCCAACTCCCCAAGCTGCAGAAACCAATCCCAAGAGGCCAACTCCCCAAGCTGCAGAAACCAATCCCAAGAGGCCAACTCCCCAAGCTGCAGAAACCAATCCCAAGAGGCCAACTCCCCAAGCTGCAGAAACCAATCCCAAGAGGCCAACTCCCCAAGCTGCAGAAACCAATCCCAAGAGGCCAACTCCCCAAGCTGCAGAAACCAATCCCAAGAGGCCAACTCCCCAAGCTGCAGAAACCAATCCCAAGAGGCCAAATCCCCAAGCTGCAGAAACCAATCCCAAGAGGCCAACTCCCCAAGCTGCAGAAACCAATCCCAAGAGGCCAACTCCCCAAGCTGCAGAAACCAATCCCAAGAGGCCAACTCCCCAAGCTGCAGAAACCAATCCCAAGAGGCCAACTCCCCAAGCTGCAGAAACCAATCCCAAGAGGCCAACTCCCCAAGCTGCAGAAACCAATCCCAAGAGGCCAACTCCCCAAGCTGCAGAAACCAATCCCAAGAGGCCAACTCCCCAAGCTGCAGAAACCAATCCCAAGAGGCCAACTCCCCAAGCTGCAGAAACCAATCCCAAGAGGCCAACTCCCCAAGCTGCAGAAACCAATCCCAAGAGGCCAACTCCCCAAGCTGCAGAAACCAATCCCAAGAGGCCAACTCCCCAAGCTGCAGAAACCAATCCCAAGAGGCCAACTCCCCAAGCTGCAGAAACCAATCCCAAGAGGCCAACTCCCCAAGCTGCAGAAACCAATCCCAAGAGGCCAACTCCCCAAGCTGCAGAAACCAATCCCAAGAGGCCAACTCCCCAAGCTGCAGAAACCAATCCCAAGAGGCCAACTCCCCAAGCTGCAGAAACCAATCCCAAGAGGCCAACTCCCCAAGCTGCAGAAACCAATCCCAAGAGGCCAACTCCCCAAGCTGCAGAAACCAATCCCAAGAGGCCAACTCCCCAAGCTGCAGAAACCAATCCCAAGAGGCCAACTCCCTTCACCAAGATGCAAACTGCAAAAGTAGAAAACAGATACGAGGAAAAGGCCAAAAGGAGCACATGAAAGAGTTATGCAATAACGTAATCGAATAATATTAGTTCCAGGGGAAACCTGAGCAACAACGGAAAGTCGGACGTTGCTGCAATGACACACGCAAAAAAGAAAGTGCCATAAGAAAGTCAAAGAAGAACAAAGGCAGGCTTTATTAGAATCGTTCTGGAGCTCAGGAAGCAGTGAAAGAAGATGGGATTTCATTATTGGTAAAGTGCGTGAAATAGAACCGAAACACAGGCGGACAGGTGCAAAAAGTCCATACTGTTTTCCCGCCAGTACAATTTCCTGGTTGCTAATGAAGGCCTCAATAGATGCAACAGATTCGATCTGGACACTCTGGATATCTCAGGTGCACTAGTCAACACTGCTATGAAGGAAAAGAATGAATTTATAGTGGTTGAAAAGGACAACCGAGGAAAACCTAATACTCGGCCGCACGCACTGGAGGGACAAAAGGGATGAAAGAAGAGACCATTTATTATTTCAAGTTCTGCTGTTGTATCGTCGCTACTGCAGGAAAATAACGAAGAGAAAATAGCTTGAACCTGGTCTAAGCATCCAAGAAATGCACAGACTGTGCGAAAACAAAAGAAAGAAAATGAGGGAGCTGAACATGTGGCAAGGCAAGTTTGACAAGATACAAAAAGTGCTCTACACAGATTTCAATTTAGGGTTTCACAGACCCCAAAAAAGATATATATGCGAAAAGTGTTCCATAATACAACAAAGTCGCCATAAAATCACAAGAAATGATTCAAGCTCACAAGAAGCACGTGAGTAGCGCACGCCAAGTACGCACGCACCGACACCAATGAAAAGAAAAAGTGAATGTTGACCCAATGCTGCCCAAGCCATTTTCAATTTAGAAGTCGCACTGCAAGTACCAAAGGTCTGGCGAATGCATTCTCTGTTATAAGAGAAGGCTCAGTAACTACCACCTAAGCATATCTCATTCTGAACCGACAACAGGTTTTAATTACCTGTGGAATGATACCCCTGCCAAAAGGGGACTAAATGACATTGCATCAAGTGTTTACAAATACCTAGTAGGTTTACATAACAAAAGGCAAGAAAAAAGTGGATTTTATGTCCTATTCATGCCGTGAAAAGAGTAGAAATTGAACTTCACTGCTATGTTATGTTATATAACTGATCTAACGACAAATCATGAGGAAATCTAACACCCATTCTTTGTGTGTTGGCACTCTGAAAACGAGAGTGATTCTATCCACGCAAGAATTGTTCAGGTAAGCATACATGTATTTGTGTATTTGAGACAGCACTCTCCTGCATGGCAGTGAATCTTGGCGCACCTAAGCCAGGCAGGAGAACCAACTTTCTACCTTTACTGCCTTCGGCGAATCCTTGGCATTAAATGGAAAGATAATGTCATCAATGTCGCTGTGCTGGAATAGGCTAGTTCCCTGCGCATACATCTCTCCTCTGCCAGCCCCGGCTGCGGTGGCTTGGACATGTTCACAGGGTTGAGGACGGCCACGTTCCAAAAGACGTCATTTACTTACTGTGGGCTGCCCAGCACTGCGTTTCAAGGACGTATGTAAGTGTGACATGATGCTCACCGGTATTGACCCAGACAGAGCAGCTTGCAAGGAACTGCAGCAACTGGCGGTGCAGTATCCCAAAGGGCATCACAATGGGCGAGGGGATGACCAACCGCACAGCTGGAAGGCAAGAGACTACAATCATTCGAAATAGGACAGAGCAGCATACTCAGGAGTCCGTTCTACCTTCGGGGTTCGCCTGCATCACCTAAGGAAGGGACTGCCATGCCAGGATCGTACTCCTGACCAACACCAGACACTGTTCTAAACGCAACTGACGCGACCAAACTACAGCTCTACCATCGTCTCCCCAGACAGGATGGATGCCTACTGTTCGTTGATGTGCAGCAATAAGCCAGTCTGGGAAAAGGGACAAATCTTAGTTACAAAGTGGAAGAAATGTCTTAAGGAGACTTTTTTTTTTACTATACCAGCAGCAACAAAATTTATTATTCATTATTAAATATATATTATTATTAATAAATATTTAAATATTATTTGAGTTGTGAGTTGTGAGTTGTGAACTGTTGTGAGTTGTGAACTGCACCCAACAGGCTGCGTTACAATTTGCTCTGAGATAGAGAGAGGTAGAGCGAGAGAGTGAGCGAGACAGGGAGAGAGAAAGAAGCAGTGTAGTGTGCTGAGTGCTTCGCAGGCGCTCCATTCTGCTCTGTGGTTGACATGTTGCTTCTGTAAAGCGCATAGAGCATTTCAAATGGATATGCGCTATATAAATGCCACCCATTACCCATTATTATTATTATTAAATTAGAAAGCAATGCTTTTCCAAACATGAGCTAAAGCACCTAGAAGGAAACAATAAAGTGGTTGGACATCAAACAGTACAAAATTCAGAAAGGTAGCCATTAGTAACAGTTGATGACTCTATGGATCGCTCTCTGATTCATACAATGAACTTTGTCCAGACCGGAAGAAAATTAAAGTACGATCTCCTTTGAAACTAGTTTACAAACAGCCCTTTCCAATTGATGGCAAAAAGGTGAAGGATTTAATAGAACTGTGCAACACTGGAATCATTCCACCCGCCTACCATACCTTCTATTTCAGCCTGTCGTCCAGTGAAAAGGAGTCTAGCAATGAAGCAAGTAGTGCTGATGATGACGAATAATTGTAACAGAAAACATCGAATTTTGTGGTTGTTCTCATTTTAAATCCAATTAACTTGTATAAAGTTCAATTGGTTTTTAATTCGTTTTTTTTTTTTTACTTTTCATTGTAATGGATGGGGGCTAACAAGTGAATAAGTAAGATCCATGTAACATTTTCTAGACAGTCTATTAAAACTTTGACGACCATTTAAGCAGGATTTTAATTGTTTGTTTATTGTTTATTAGCTAATAAGTTTGTTTACGTCATGTCTGATCGTTTTATTACCGTTCATTTTTATTTTTGCGTTATCGTTTCATTCAAGTTTATTGAACAGTAACAGGAATCAATAAAAACTGGTTGTTTAAATTTATAAATCTATTGCTGAAAAAATTCGATTAGGTACCAACCACATTAGCTCTACACTTGCTCTTCGTACTTTTCGTCCAGGAAAAACTATTGCATGTCGATTACAATGGCTATCAAGATGCGCTGCTTAATTGTATGTCGACTTACAATCGTTTTCCCCTGACGAAATAAAAAAAAATCATATTGTTGTAAATCTAATATCTCAAAATTGAAAGAAATTATTGTAAAAATAACGCAGTAGTCATATGGAGCATGAAATCACCAAAATTTTGATATAGGTAGTGTGTCTGTACGACATCTACAATCAAAATAAACGTTTTTTGTTTCTCCTGAAAAGTACCAATTTTGACATACAACAATGTTCCTGGACGGCGATATATACGTATTTCAACTATGAGCTTGCCTTTTTCTTTTCTCTTTCAAGTCATTCGCTCATTTTACATCTCAACGTAGAACATCTGACATCTGTGATCAAATCAAACGAAACTGTAATTGTTTTTTCCTCAAGTGTTCCACGCATCTATCAAGTGTAAGTACCATATTAGCGTTATCGATTCTGCTTTTACAAGACTGGTTTCCCGAACATTCAAATGATCAAGAACATTTTATTTCCTTTCTGGATTTTGAACTCTACTTTAGATATAATTATTATCGCAGTTGTAAAAATATACACATTTCAATATGTTCAAAATCAAAAGTTCTAGCAGCTGTGACAATTTCGAATTGAATAGTAATTTTGTTTTTGTTTTGTTGTTGTTGTTGTTGTTGTACAAAATGCTCCTCAAGATTTTACGTTTAGGTATTAATTTCATCGATTCTGCTGTTTACCAGACGCTTCCACTCCGAACATTCGAATGCCAGAAAGAGAGCTAAGTAGACTCACTGACTCCAGCATTTCCCTCAAGAAAATTGTATTTTCTTACCGAGTTTTGAGCTGAAATAGACTACTTCTTCACTATTGTCAAAATGTATGTCAAAATGAGAACGGATGGTCTACATGTACATGTATATGGTGGGTAATCTGGCCAGGTGCCGGATTATGAGCCTGGGGGGGGGGGGCATTGCCCCGGATCAGGGGCCTGCAGTATACAAAAATATAATAATAGTAAAGTTAACTTTGTTGTGTAAAATATTGAGACAGCCAGTGTTTTCTGAGGAAACTGAAGAGTAAATTGTCTTACCAAAAATATTCTGGGAGATTTGTTCGCTTGTCCTCGACTCCCCCCCCCCTCCCCGCCCCCATCTCCCCTCCTGCCCAATTCTAGTACAGATGTGCTTGGTTTCTTGATTATTCTCCCCCCCTCCCCTCCCCTTATGTTATAACTCCATCTTTTCCTAGAAAATTAGATACGTCTGTACGGCGACATTCAGGTTAAGATGGAGAGAAAAGAAGAAGGAGAAAACCAAGAACAGTACTGGAGTTGAGGAATCGTCTGAGTAAATAGACGAATCAACTCAATGAGAAGAAGAAGAAGAAGAATAAAAGAGGAAGACGAAGAGGAAAACCTGGAAAAAGAAAGGCAATAAGCGAAAAAAAAAAAGAAAAAAAGATAAAGCATGGTGTATATCCCAGGAGCGGCGATCCTCCTAAAACAAAGATCTCAACCAATTACGACATTCCCAGATAACCATCAATTCTTACTTGTCTACTTGTGTTGTCAATCTCGTTTTTCAATGTTATTTTTCACTGTTGTCACCTTCCTCCTTCGCATTTGGCACCTTCTGTCCTTCCCCCTGCCTTCATCCCCCTCATTTCCTGTGTTCCAGGTTTAAAACACTTTGTTTTTTTAATGCTATGTATTAATCATGGGAGATTCTCCACAACTGTTCTTGACTTGTGGGTTTCCTCGGTACTCCTTGTCAACTCTTGCAGAGCACCTATCCACAGACTCTTGGGTAAGGCTGGCATCGCCCTGGTCAGAAATGGAAGCGCCATCCGACCCAGTGCTGCCAGGAAACCTCATTCAATCTTCATATTATATATATATATTATTTCTTTTCGACTTAGAGCAATGTCTGCTCCTTTATTTTGAGCAAATGCTTTTTGGAATTTATATATTTGTGTTTTTGTTACAGCTGAAACATCATGTCCAGCTTCTGTGATTCTAACAGTAACAGGAGTATCATTTGTCATAGCTCTCTGAATGTTTTTTTTCTTTTTGATTATCAGAAATATTTTAATTCACTTTTTCATACACCATTTCTTAGGGAAAAAATTAATTATACCTCTCTTAGAAGAAATCTTATAAGAATTGTTTCCCCCTTAAGTTTAGAGGTTGATCATTTTGGTCTGTAATTGAAACTTCTAAAGTATTTATTTTTCTCATAGCAACCGGAAGAAAAACAAGGTTTCTGGGCCTGTCAACTATTTTACATCCTGGTGACATATTTGGTAAGAAAGATTAAATAACCGGAAACAGATGTACCATTGACTATACTTTCATTGATGATATTCAAATGAACAAAAATGGTGTTAACACTAGGAATATTTACAATGTTATCAGATTCATGAGTGCCTGTGGTTATAAATATCATGATGAAATCCTAATAAATCAGCCAGCGTATTCTTCTCTTTAAAACTTACTTTGTGTCCCGGTTTGATAGTCATAATAGATTTTAAAGTGTGATTATTCTAGTCCAGTTTTCGAGCATCTCCAACCATCCTCTGAATTGTTCTGTCTAAAACTTTGATTTCATAAGCAACATCCGTAGTAACACTCTTTTTCCGTGTTGTGCCGTTATAATACTCGAACATATTATTTTCTTTACTGACATCGGCAAAAGAATAATAGGTTTCTAAATTAACTAATGCGATCTCCTAATGTTGATTTCGTCTAATTCTAAAGGAGGATCGAATATAGTTATAAACGATGTTTCATTGCTGCTAACAATTATTTGATTCGACAAATTTAGTTTTGTGTTTTTGGCGATTTGTTTTAAATTATCTTCCATTTTTAAGGTAAATAAAAAGTGTCAAATCTATATATAAATTGTCCATTATATTTATCCCTACAATTATCTATAACGACAAATCCCTAATACCTTTAACAAAGCTTTTGAAATGCTTCTTTTGTCATATAATTGCTAACATGATCATTGTGAATGTGATGAAGATTTTTAGCGTCTTGTTTGAACAGACAAAGAAAGTTTGAGTTCTCTCTCATGGTCTGTCTTGGTAATTTGAAGTAGTTTTGAGCTAGATAAAAGCAATCAACATTACTGTCTTCCTCTACCACAGTAATCTTCCCTTTTTTTTGTTGTTGTTGTTTCTTGAATAAAAGATCATCAAAAATCATTAAATTTTTATGTGTTGAGTTTAATTCTCGACGATCTGGAATATCTTCTGCGTTTTTATAAAACCGACAATTGATGGGCGAGCAGTTAATAATTCGCTGTTCAACTTCTTCTAAAAACTGGAGGGGGGAAATATTTTTCTCAATACAAGTACAGTAATCCTTTTCATTGGACAATATAAATATTACCTCTTTAGGTAACTTTTGTTCAAAACTCGTTTGAACAATCTTATATTCTGGTTGAAATAATTATTTTCCAAACACAAGGAGATTATCATAATCTAACCAGTTAAGGAGTAAATTTAATAACAAGTTTGTTTTTCCACAACCAGTTTTCCCTACAACAATTCCCCCTATTCATTTAGGTAACCGAGGAGGATTATTTCTTTTACTTAAATTTTCATTCCAACATAAATCTTTTATGTCCATTTGTAAAGGGAAATAAGCAGGTTTTCACACCAGGACAACATTTGACTGATTATTTCCCCTGCAACGCCTCAAATTGGGTAGTTTTTCCGTCTAGTGAAGTTTTTCGAAACCACTTTTACGCAAAGGGCTGCCGCTGATGAGATTTGTGTCCACCCTTCGCCTATGAGAGTCGCTATTGGCTGAGCAGTGGCGGAAGACATCCCGCAGTGGCTGCCTAAACCGCTCAGTGGCGGACGAAGCAACGCTTTTTCTCGTGATAACCTAGCAAAGGGCTGTTTTAGCAACAAAGGTAAACAAATGCCACTATATAAGCCTGAAACGAGTTAGTTTCCACGATTTAACTATGGCTGACAAGCAGGATTCCTTAGGGGTTTCACATTTTGAGAAGCATTCAGAATCGTTATATATTGAAATGAAAGATCCAAACTGAAAAGACAGAGGTTTATATGGTTTAAAGGCTTGTAAGGACAATGTGATGTTTGCACGTTTTCTGTTGTTCAGATTCAAGATGATAAGAGAAGAAAAGAAAATATTAGGACAGTAGAAATGAAATGAACATAACCAAAACTCATGGTACGTATTGCTTTAATTTTAATTTAGTCTGAATAGATAATACTAAAACATCAAATTGTTAAACGAATAGTTCTTTCAGAAAGGTTATTTGACTCGACTGGTAGAATGTGTGTTGTAGAGAAATCGTGGGAGATTCTGCATTTAGTCCAATTCTGCAGGTCCTTGAAAAGAAATATCTCCTGCATCACGGGCACGGATTCTCGTAGTCGCCCACTCCTGCATAAGTGTAGGGCAGTAATGGGTACCTGTGGAGAGATAGAAATAAGAAAAACTTGAAGATGAAAGCATGAACTCATCAGCTGGGCTAGATATTGATTCTTTTTTTTTTAATGAAAACAAAATGAAGTTCCCGGCTATAAACCTGTGAACCCATCTCTCTCTTTTTCTCTAGAAAGCGTCCCATATTCTACAGACCTACTACAGATTTCATGCGCACCAGAGCGCACTCATTTCTAGCAGGGAAATTACCCCCACCGAACCGGACACGTATTAATAAATCGTTGCCAGTGCGGTGGGCTTCCTACAGGGAGCCAAAACAAAGATCATTGTAATTTATATGTTTACAACTTTTTAATTAAAAGTACCTGAAACTTGAATCAACACAATCGGTCGATATAAAAGCGATCGGACTGGATTAGTTGACACTTTAGAAAATTAATTTTATAATATTTGAAATTGCCATTTAGGCTGTAGCGTCGAGCAAAAGAAGGGCCAAAATTACACCACAATGAATTACTCCCTCCACTATTTTTTTTTCTTCAAAAATTGAGATGTGGTTAGAATAATTATGAAAGATTAGCCATTTTTGTACATTCAATTTCTTGCTTAAAATCTTTTTAGAAATATTTTATTTTGATTTTGTAAAGAGGTAAACAAATTCACCTTCATCCCTTTTGGGGGGGGGGGGGGTATAAATACACGCGTATTTCTTAATTTGACACGAACCAGAGCTTCATGAAAACTAAGTATGCCATGTCAGATTGTCGAGTGATGCTGACGACAACTGTTCCAAGATTTTTTATATCGTCACGGTCATTCCACAATTGCCCAAGTCATGTTTTGGTGTTTACATCAGAGAAAACTGTTTACTTTGTATATCGTGGTAACTGTTGTTAGGGGAGAGTAGTATTTTACATGAAAAGCTATAACTGAACAATGAACATAACTCAGTATTTTCTCTATTCGGCTTTGTAATTAGACTGCGCTCTCCTAGAAAATTCTAAAAATTCTGATTTAGGTTTTCGTTTAAAAACTCATAAGGCAACGAAGCAAAACAATGTAACTGTTGAAAGGTGCAACGTGATTGGCTGATTAAAGTGAGCATTTCATCTCAACCCCCCACCCCACCAAAAAAAAAATTCAGCTGTGTTTTCATGTGTACGGAAGTGGAAACGGCAACGAAAACCTCAAAAACCCTACAAGGTGAGAAATAGAAAGAACGTTTTCATGTGTACAGAAACGACGTAGAAACACTTTTGCCTTTCACTACTGAATGGATTTTTGACGTTGCCATTTCCGTTGCTATTCCCGTTTCCGTACACGTGAAACACAGATTTGGGCTATTGTGGAATGATCTTGACGATATGGCTATCATATGAAGGGCAGTTTACTCACCTTGTAGTCGGTCGCATTTGGTAAGGAACACGGCTGGACTTTTCTGGCTCATCGTTTTCATCTGGCACGAGCATACCCATCACGTGACAGGTGAGAACGTTAGGATTGAACACGTGAGCCTGAAGGAAAAAAAAGAAGAGTATAAATCTCATTAATGAACCAATTGAGAGGGTTAGAATTAGAAAAGGTCTAAGTGCCATTTGTAACTAGATCTGTTCTAATTTTGTGTTTAGGTCTTCATTTTCGAAGTTTCGCTGCAATCACTTTTCTTGTTTTTATTTTTCTTCTTTTTGTTTGTGTGTGTTTTGTGCTATAGATTATTATTTAGAATTTTTCCCTGGGGGAGTGATTTTTTTTCCGTACGAGCATTAGCAAATTCAGGAGCGGGGCAGCAGCAGACCCCCAAACACAGGTCATCGGCCTATCGAACACTGCCATGGGTGCTGCACTCTCTGGACTGCCTGATATGACTCTGAACGTCACCGAAAAAAAACTGGGATGTGTTGGAGTTGTCCTGTGTTTGGCGGGGTGTTGCTGCCCGGCTCCTGAATTTGCTAAAGCTCGCAAGGAAAAAAAAAAAAACACGCTCCCCAGGCAGAGGCCTGGTTCAGCCTGCTTTTCTCAACTTTCAACTGCCTAGATATCTTTAACGTACTCAGCGTGCACACGGGCCCTCCGAATTTTTCCGCCCTCATCCGAGAACACTAGGTGCTCCATCCTATCTACCATAGGATCAGGGACCAGAATCCCCCCCCCCTCCCCCGCTCACCCCCCCAGATACAATGAGACCCCCAGAATAAGTAATTATCAAAACCTTTTTTTTTTAAAATTCTATATAATACCTACCGACATTCTGATAAAAACAATACTGTTTGTGTTAAGGATAACGAACGGCAATAAACATTAAAATAGGATTATTATGTTTATCATTTCACTTACTCTCTGGAGGCTCTCAACAGGCCCAGGCTCTTGTGCTGCAACCCCATGCACCTTGATGAGCTAGGGTTTCTAAAGTAACATAATCTCATCAATGGAATGATTACCGGTCATCTTTTGACTGCAACATCTTCAGAATTTTGGACACACCATTAATCCCTTCCCTGCTTTGCTCGGAACTGTTCCGGGCTGTCTAATCTCATTTTACTGCCATGTGCCAGGAACTGTTCCGGGCTGTCTAATCTCATTTTACTGCCATGTGCCAGGAACTGTTCCGGGCTGTCTAATCTCATTTTACTGCCATGTGCCAGGAACTGTTCAGGGCTGTCTAATCTCATTTTACTGCCATGTGCCAGGAACTGTTCCGGGCTGTCTAATCTCATTTTACTGCCATGTGCCAGGAACTGTTCCGGGCTGTCTAATCTCATTTTACTGCCATGTGCCAGGAACTGTTCCGGGCTGTCTAATCTCATTTTACTGCCATGTGCCAGGAACTGTTCCGGGCTGTCTAATCTCATTTTACTGCCATGTGCCAGGAACTGTTCCGGGCTGTCTAATCTCATTTTACTGCCATGTGCCAGGAACTGTTCCGGGCTGTCTAATCTCATTTTACTGCCATGTGCCAGGAACTGTTCCGGGCTGTCTAATCTCATTTTACTGCCATGTGCCAGGAACTGTTTCGGAACGAGTTCGTACGCATTTCTTGAGTGATCGTATGGAGACAATGGTTGAAGTATGATTGTTTTCTATTTCCTAGTTCCCCTTCTTACTTGCATCATTAATTTGTATCTATTTTGAAAGTGTTAAATTTATGATGTGTAATTTTTCCGATTTGCTTGTTTTGTCCTCTTCTGCATCCTGCACATGAGTGGAAGTCCGTGCGGCAGGCAAGAAGTTAAAATATCCATTCATTTCTGTCTTGCTGTATTATCTTCCCAAATCAACTCCCCCTCTCCCCCTTTCCACATTTCTCTACCTTGGAGCCCGAACACATTGGTTTCCGTTTCCTTTCGCTTTCGGTTCCCATTCAACGAAAACACAAAACGTGACAAAAGCGGAAGCACTGTGAAGGTGACCTGGAGGTTCTTTCTTTTTTTTTTTTACTTTTTCTGAGCTTTTCGGCAAGACGACAGTGGTGTCCTTCAGAAAAAAATTGCCGGAAGCGAAACAATACCGATGCCACCGTGTCTGAGGTCTCAGATGTCGTCTTAAATACAAATGCCACTAACATTAGCATTTCGTCGGGTATTTGCCATTTTATTGCAAGTGCATTTTTGCCTTTTTTGAGTAAATGATGACTGAATTTTGGTTGATAAAAGGGATAAAAAGGCATACAACATTAGTCTACAAACATATTATATCTCGAAAAGTTTTTCACTGATTGGAATGACACTTATGCAGAATTAAATTGGGAGTGAGGGTACTTGAGGATAGAATAGCCTGAAATAGAAACTGACCTCGACTGGGGTGCCCTCACAAATTGGAAATTCACCCAAGAAGATTCCATCATCAATCTCATAGAAGGTTGCGTCACATCCTTCCTCGTAGTCCAGGTCATGCAGGGTCCAGGTCTCGAAACTATCACTGGACAAGGGTCTGAGGAAATGAAAGCCAGCTAAAAATACATAGATTCAAGAATCTTTACGTCCTTTCGGCTGCGTTTTCAATGTACAGAAACGTCAAAACCCCTTGAAGTAGTGAAATAGAAAGAATATTTTCGTGTACACAAGGAAACACTCTTTCGCTTTAATACTTAATGGATGTTTGCCGTTTCCTTTGCCGTGCACATGAAAACACGGCTTAATTCATGATGATGATGTGTTATAACACAATATATCAGTATAGAAATAAATGCAATGGATAACCACTGTGGTAGTCAGTGTAGATGATAGATGGATAGATAGATAGATATATAGATAGATAGATAGATAGATAGATAGATAGATAGATAGATAGATAGATAGATAGATAGATAGATAGATAGATAGATAGATAGATAGATAGATGGATAGATAGATAGATGGATAGATAGATGGATGGATAGATAGATAGATAGATAGATAGATAGATAGATAGATAGATAGATAGATAGATAGATAGATAGATAGATAGATAGATAGATAGATAGATAGATAGATAGATAGATAGACCTACTTGTCAGGAAGAGATCTAGTCAGTGCATATCTCTTGAAATAGACCAGCCCTGTAGCATCGTCTTCCCCGAACACCGCGATAAAGCGACGTGCCAGCTGCTCTCCATTCACAGTGACTTGAACGTAAAGTGTCACAGCCTGGAGTATAGAATACAGTAATATATTTAAGTAACTTTCTGCTGTAACAGGCATTACCCCGCGTTCACGAACGGACAAGGTTAATTTTTATATCTTGCATATTGGTGTTGACACTTGAATCTCGTAAGTTTGCTGAGAACGCTTACAGGCGAGATGTAACGACTGGCGTCATCCTTGCGTGAAGCGGACGAAAGTTAAGGAAAGTGGATGTTTGGTGTGAACACTGGGTTACTCGGGATAAACTGGTGTTCCGATCCTGCTCTTTCCCCCTCTCTCTGATCTAAACAATTTCCCATAATCATCCACAGTGTTGCTTCAGAACCCATGCCCGGCAAGGCACTAGCTAGCAATGGAACGCATGACAAATACAATCTCGGCACTTATCAGAAGGAGCGCAAAAAGATGTCTTTGTATTTTACATTGTACAACTTTTGGAGAAATCTGCCTGAAACTTGAATAAACATAACATGTCGAGGCAGAAGCGACTGGATTAAATTGGTTGGCATTTGAGAAAATTTATCTTATCAGTTTTGAACACATTAGGCTGTTGCGTTGAGCAAAAGAGGGGGCCAAAATTACACCACAATGAGATACTCCCGCCATTTTTTTTTTAGGAGAAGATGCCTGTCACTTCTCATTGTATAAACTTAGTATGGTACATTATTTTCTTGGAGAAAAGTTTTGAGAATGAGCCGTGATTCTCAAGCTTTATTCAGGCATTCGGCCCTATAGGCCCAACGTTTTCTATCATTGCGAAATGTCGTTATGACGGTGAAACAGAATGGTTTGCATTTGTTATCTCTTCGAAAAGTCAGGTGGAAGGGTAAATGTTGCAGTTTCCCTGCCTAGAAATGAGTGCGTAGTGCCCTGATGCACAAGAGATCTGTGGAAAGACTGTATATTATTATGGAATACTCTAGAATCGGTGGGGGGGGGGGGAAGGCAGAGAGAGAGAGAGAAAGAGAAAAGGGAAGAGAGAGAGGGGGGGGGAGGAGAGAGAGAGAGACATAGAGAGAGAGAAAGAGAGAGAGTAAGTTTTGCGCAAAGAACAGCGTACTAGGTGATTTTTATGCACAAGTGTTCTGTGTGATTTGGAGTCCATATGGTGCAGAACTAAACCCTTTCATTGAGATGTTTAAAATATTTCAAGAAAGTAAACAATTGCAAATTAATACTTCCTCCCCCAAACACATACAGACACAAGACTCAGCATTCAGTGGGCTGTCTTGTCTTTAAAACTCATATGGTGCTTTCTGTACCTTGTACAGTTGTAGAAATTGATAATGTCATAGCGTGGCTTTTTTTTTAGAATGAGTGAGGCCAGCAACGAGTTTTTTTGTTTTTTTTTCCTGAAAATTATCTATTGGATTTAGTTGAAACTAGCCGACCCGCGCAAGATATATCTTGCAAATTTTCCGTATACTAAGCGCAACCGTATAACAGATCTCGGCTACATTAAAACGGCATTTGGATTCCATGCTATGACTAATAGAACTTACAGTTACACCACAATTTCACACAGAATTATTTTATTTAATTACCCGTTCAACCAACGGTTTCGTTTCTTGGTCGGAACCAAACTTCCGCGTTCAGTCGGAGCGTCAAAATGGTATCATTCTTCCGGTTCACTCAAAATAGGGAATTAAGATAGAATGACCGAAAAAAATCTACTTTGATAAATTCGGGGACAGGAGTTTTCATATGTTTTATGTGACGAAAACCTGGGTATGTAGATACTGTCGACGTGTGTAAAATTTGAAGCGTGTGGGCTAAGTATTAACGGAGGAGTAGGCTAACACAGCCTCCAAAGTTCACTTTTATAATAATATACTAGCTGAGTTCCCGGCCCTGCTCGGGATGAATCGATTTATTAGTTTCAGTTCTGGGTGATTATTATGGACCTGCTTCATTTTGCCTGTTCCTTTGGCTTTATTTTATTTTACTAGTGTAAGGACCCATTCAAAGAACGGGTTGTAAACAACACGCACAATTAGCACACAGATTATGTAGATCTAGGAAGAAAACAACTCACAACTGGCACAGCAACACCCGCATGGCCCGTACCGTGCATAAGGCAGACGGCACAGAAACTCATGCCTTCAAACTTTGAAACGCAACCGGAAGTTTAAAGTCGAAACAAAACAAAGGCAGGAGGGAGGCCATCATTGTTGATGAGAAAGCATTATTCGATGACGTACTCTCTCTCTCTTACAATAAAAGTAGTAATCTGCAGTCCTGCTTCAGAAATCATGCGCGCCAGGACACTGCGCACCAAGCTTGATATGGTTTTTATGACATGCACGGTACTAAAGTCAAAACAAAACAAAGGCAGGAGGGAGGCCATCATTGTTGAGGAGAAAGCATTATTCGATGTTTTTAGGCCTATTTTCATTTATTACAAAATTACGATACTTCGCTTTCATGTCAAAGGAATAGCAAAAAGAACTATCTTTCACATGTAATTTTTTCAGGTCTGGGCATTTCTACCTCGCAGCAGTGAATTTTTTTTCCTTGCTGTTTTTTTATATAGATTTTTGAGATTTTTGAATGTTTGTTTTTAGACACGTTTTACTGCTCTCCCTCTGCGCGTTGACGTCCTGCTCGTCCCGCCAGCATCCGTCAAATGGCTATGATTTGCGCACGGGTTGGTTTGTTTGCACATCGCAGGAAGTGATAACGTCATGTGTGAATGGAAAAGAAATATTATAATATTTTCCTAGGCATATTGAAAACACAAACCTGTACTTTTTGGCCCTGCAGCGCCAATCTCCCAATTCCAGACCCTTTCTTTTTCCTAGTCTAGGCACATTGAGAACACACATACAAAGTTTCATACTTGATAGTCTTAGAACTCAATCTCATCATTCAAATCAGTCCTAACCTGAATTTGTTTTGTGAGTGTGATAGAGACACCGGAACCAATCTCAATTACTATTAATTTGACGAAAAAAATAGATCGAACGCCAATGTGTCGCAACCTAGAAACTAATACAAACGTTCTGCGAGTTGTTAATTATTTTTTTATTTTCTGTGCCGGCAATACGACCACGGTCTATACTAAGCGCTGTATAAAATCTGAGGGCCACCAAATCAGCATTAACAGAGGAGTAGAGAAAGGCGCGCTGCAATTGTCGTAAAGTTTCACTTTTATTAGTATAGATACATTATGCACTGATTCATACTTCACTCTAAATTAAATAGGGCTTTTTTTTTTCTTGCTAGACTTCAGTATTAGTTTGAGTTTCACATTTTTCGCTTTGTAAAATACATGTACTGAAAATCAGGCTATTGTCTAACATCAAAAAAAAAAAAAAAACGAAAATCGATCCCATTTGGATTAGTGTGAAATATTAGCCCAGGCCAAATTCTGATAAACCCAGAGAACAGTTTTCGAGAAAATCGATCTTGGTCCCGCACATTCTAAAAAAAAAAAAAAAACCCACTATTTCCGTGGTGGCCAAACTTGTGTAATGTAAGAGCCACATACGAAAAAACGTCATGTGTTCGAGAGCCACAAGATTTGAATAAAAGTTACGGACACTTTTCTTATGTTAC
Source organism: Onchidella celtica (assembly GCA_963931925.1). Taxonomy (NCBI): domain Eukaryota; kingdom Metazoa; phylum Mollusca; class Gastropoda; order Systellommatophora; family Onchidiidae; genus Onchidella; species Onchidella celtica. Next base: position 42,861,852 of record OZ007582.1, read on the forward strand.
ATAATCAATAATAATATATAAACATTTTATGTAAATATCAGGAAGTACGTGCATGCAAGAGTATTTACTCATGTATGCAGTTTTTAAAAATGTTGTGATGACAAAAGAGCTCAACCATGATAATTTTTTTCCAGGAGCCACATTTTCGAGGTCAAAGAGGGGCGCATGGCCATGGCATGTGGCTCGCGGGCCGCGGTGTGGCCATTGCTGCAATATAACTCAGTCAGAAATACTTACTGGATCAAATGCGGGCACGTGGATTGGGAACAGGAGCATATTATCAACGTCAAGTGTTGGCTGACCACTGGCTGATTCTTCTCGCACTTGCTCTTCATTGGTGAATTTTGCACTCCACATAGAGGCAAAACGGAGAAGCCGATTGGAAGGTTCTGGAAACGAAAAACAACAACAACAACATCAAAACAAATGCTACGAAAGCGATTACTAAGCCAAATAGAAAAAAATGCTGGGCTGCGTTCCTTGCGCAGAAATGGCTTACAATGAAAAATAGTACACGCCCCTAACAACATCCAAACGAAAAAAAAATACACAATTCTGTTCAAGTTTATTGTAAGTTCTTTAACCCTTTACTTGCCAATGCCGGAAAGTTACAATTTTCTAATTCCTTGTTACTTTCAGATATGATTGTTGCGGTCGCTTAAAGGCATGAATGTGAATCTACATAGTGAAGCATCAAGTTGCAACAAAGGATTTTCACTTCTCTATAATTTTACAAGCTGTACTACAGCTCTCAACTCTCGAGTTTGCACTGCTGGCACTGAAAGGGTTAAAGACCATTTCAAAACGCAAGAGAAGGACAGATAACATGTTTACAAATATTTATTACAAAACAAAACAACAACAAGAAAAACCGCACTCAGCCATCCATACTCTCTGCTCCTTGTTGCCTATAGCAATTCAAATCCACGTGGTGAAATAAAGAGAATGTTTTCATGTACATGGAAATACCGTCTGCGTACGCATTGAAAGATTCTTTCGTTTTACTACTTGATGGTATTTTGACGTTTCCCTTTCTGCACACGTGGAAACACACAATACATACAACAAACGTAACTTAAGTGTTAAGCAAACATTATTTAGTACCATTCCAATTCATGACCAGAACACCCCCACCCCCCTCCTCAATAATCTTTCCGACTTCTTTTGTCCATCATACCCTTAACTTACTAGAGACAATGGTAGCTTGCTAGGTAAAACCAGTTCACACAGTAATTATCTAGGTATCTAGCTATCTATCTAGCTATCTATCTGATTTCCAGCATCAGTTTTATTCTATACTCTGTATCGATGAAACAATAATACAAGAATTAAAATTTACACATCTACACCTGTGCAGATTTCATGAAAGGAGATAACAACAAAAACACCAAAATCATACAGAAAAGACATTATCACTGCCTGTCTCCTCACCTGAGGAAGCCAAGACCAAGAGCTGGCTAAAACACATCAGTGCCAGTCCCATACTGAACACAAGTCTTGGAGTTGATCCCATGTTTGTAAAATGATTACCCTTATTCGCTGAGGAATCTGAAATGATGAAACGTTACAGTGAAGAGATAATTTCAAAGACTCCTCTCTAGCATAATTATCACTCTTTCTGTATAATCCTAAGCGTCTCAGCATACAGGGGGGCTTTCAGTTGTGCAGGCGCCCTCAGTCGCGTGGCAGGCTCATCGTTCAGTGCGAATCACCAGCAAAGCAACCTTCAAGGCTGCCTTTCCGGCGCCACGTGGCAGCCTAGCAAAAGTTTTTTTTTATACCGCTGAGCCTTAAATTCCATAAAATATCATATGGTGCATAGAGAGAAGTAAAGATGTATGTGGGCATATTTTAAAGCCTTGAAGTTTCTTGTATTTTTCATACTTTCATTGACCAACAAAAATATCATTTTCTTCGAAGAAAAAATTTTTGAAAATGTTCTGCGCCTCAATATTCATACTGGTGATCGAAACTCAGCTTTGAAAATCACATCTGTATATTCCCCCAGACAGCGGGCCAAGGAATATTTTTAACTATGCTTCGAATGGTGAAAGTTCGCCAATTGCAGGTTCACACAAACGTCATCAATATATTAATCCTGAGCATGGCGTAAATTTCATGTTAGCAAAAGATGAATTGCAAATCGTAGATACGCCTTTGAACACTTTGGAAAAGAATGAGAATATGTAAAATAGCAAACCATCCCCTTCTTCCAAGGGTAAAAGAGTAAAAGCGCCACGTCGAAAGAGATCGGTACAATAAGATAAGTTGTCTTAGATGCCGAAATGTGTGTAGTCGTCCACAAAGTTCAGCGAGTTATAGATAGATAGATAGATAGATAGATAGATAGATAGATAGATAGATAGATAGATAGATAGATAGATAGATAGATAGATAGATAGATAGATAGATAGATAGATAGATAGATAGATAGATAGATAGATAGATAGATAGATAGATAGATAGATAGATAGAACAGTATACAGTGTGCAGCTGTGCGCATCGAACATTTAGTAGGAAGCGATGACGTGATGGCCTCAGGTGTTCGTGAAAAAAAAAAAGGATTCTAGATAAAGTCGACGACACAAAACACTCCAAAAAGACAAAAAAAATCTCCATCATTTCAGGTCTCCAAATCTGAAAATAAAACAAACAAAGAAACTTCAGCGGGTTGGAAGGAAGGAAAATTCAGACTTTAACAATATCCGAACGAGTAGCGGTAGGGCTTGTTAAAAGTGAGTTGTGTTGTTTTTTTGTTTTTTTTTCTTTTTTTTCTAATAGTTAAGATATTTACCCAGATCTGCCTTCAATGCACGGTTACCGAAGCTGTGTCAATTTGTCTACACTAGTAGTGCATTCTTTTATACGCCTGATGCCTATGGAACTATAAATCATGTCATAAAAATGACAAAAAGCCATTTTACCCAAAGAAATGCTGTAAACAATTTTTATTATATTACTTGTCAAGTGCTGATGAGAGAACTAATGGCATGGAATACATGGTAAAAAGTAACTGGGTGTGTCTATCAAGCAAAGTGATTATTCATGATGCACATTATTATTTTTATCTCTTAGGAGCAAATATCAGTTTGAACGACTCACAAGATGTGATCAGGAAATGGAGTAACCAATTCAGTGCAAAACTGGTCCGGATCATGCTGTCCGATAGATGTAGTTAATACAGTTTTGTTCCCAATACAATTAAAACGAGTTACATTTACAGGCGGCCCAAAATTATGATGGCCTAGGACCTTCCAAAGCAGTTATAAAATATACAATTGTATCTGAGAGCTGCACAAATAGCCAGCGCCTTCGAGACCTAGTTTTGACCTGAGCATGTCCGATCAATAGTTATGATAAAAACATTTGAAAGTGCGGAGCTTTGGCCAATGGCTAGGTTGTTGCCCATTGGACTAGTTGTAGCTCTACACCCTGATTGCTAATATCTTGAAGCTGTTAGCTCTACACCTTGACTGTCGATATTTTGAAGCTGTGAGCTCTATACAATGATTCAATGACTGTCACTATTTTGAAACTGTCAGCCCTAAAAAATGACTGTCCCTGTCTTGAAGTTTTCAGCCTTACACCCTATTACTATCTTGAAGTTGTTAGGGTCTAGGGTCATGGAGACTCAGGGGGTAATGATGGCAAGGTGCTTGGGTAGTGAGGCACACTAGCTGCTTCCCCTTAAGTACCCCCAAACCTAGCTGTACTTGTGCAGTGAAAAGGGCGTGCGTCTGCTGTAAGTCCTCTGGTTTGGCACACATCTCTTACCTCAAGATCGTTGTGCGTGAGCGAAGAGCCACATCCTTCACGAGGTAACCCGGTTAACCTAGACCTCGCGGTCCAGGGACAGAACACAACGGATCTAGAGGAGACAACCTCGATAAAAAAAACCCAAGCGCAAGGTCAACGTGCCGAGGTGCTGAATGGCGGAGGGATAGAAGTCACTAGCGTCACCTTGTAACGGTATCTGGTATGCAGGCTCTGCCAGATGAACGGCTTTACTTCCTTGCGACAATTAACCGTCAATGATATTTTCAACTTTTTAAAACTTATTAGAATCCTCGCCGGAGCTACGGAGCACGTGCCCTGAGCTTGAGGTCCCGTTTAATGTTGGGACAGGGAACAGTAGTAGGAGGGGGAACAAGAGAGGAAAGAGAGCCGGCCGGCGAAGACGATGTCACCGAGCAGGAATGCGGCAACACGAAACGAAAGCCCAGCGGTTAGCCAAATACAATCTGCGACTCTGCTTCTGGAACTGCCGGAGCGCGCACCAAAGGGGAGAAATTTTGGAACGCCTTGCGTATGACACAGACATCCTAGTCCTGCAGGAAACAAGATGCAGGGAAGAGAGTGGTCAGATCCGGGTCTGTGGATTTCAAGCCATCCACGAAGACGAAAAACATGGACAGGCTATTTTGATCAGCGATGGTCTCACAGCAACTAACCTAGATCTGAAGAGGCACACAACTGACAAACTTCAAGTGCATGGTGTCAAAATACAATATGCAAACTTCGCCATAAACATAGTCAATATATACGCTTGTAACAGCACGTTTACCCATACGGATGAGTGGAACGTCCTACAGGATATATATTCCACTTTAAAAGGAGAGGTGATTTTGTGTGGTGACTTCAATGCTAGAATGCCACTATTGGGTAATTCACCAACAAACCCCCAAGGAGAGGAGCTCGAAAATTGGTTGTTGGGCTCAGACTTGATCTGCATCAATGATGGCACAGCCACAAGGATTGCACAGAAGCCTGGAGAGACAGATGGCTGCATAGATCTCGCGCTAGTTACACCTCGACTTGCAGGACTGTGCAAATTCACAACACTTAGGAGCCATGGTGGTGATCATGTTCCCTGCATGGTCCTTATAAGGCAACAGAGAACAGCAAAGGCCGGGCATAGGAGGAAGGCATTTAGATATCTATGGCCATCAACTGAAGGAAAACTGTTGGACAGATTGCGCCAACAAAGGCACAAGAGAAATAGGAAGAGAAAGAGGACAGGATACAAGTAACCATCATGGTGGAATGATAAAGTAGATGAGGTATGGGCATACAAGAGACAAGCGACAAAAATATGGCAAATGATGCGACAAAGTGTAACACACACAGTGGAAGAAGTTGAAACTGCTAAGGAAGAAATGAAAAGGGCAGTGCAAGATTTCAAGATAACAGCCAGGCAGGCCAAGAATGAACAATGGGAGGACTACTGCAGCAATGTACGGAATGACAGGGCGCTGGGAGAATTCTGGCCGCTACATAAACGTATGAGTAAGCGGGACACATCCACAGTAAGCAGGCAGATTAAGGCGGACAACGGGGTCATTCTGGATACAGCTGAAAATAAAGGACCAGCCTTTTTGGAGCGGTACATACAACAGACTGATCAGGGAAATTATGACGAAAGAGTCAGAATGAAAATGGAATTACAAGAACTCACTAATAGCACAGCATCCGTAATTACCTTTACAGTTGAAGGCATTAAGTCTATGTTGTCAGCCTCAAAAAACACTGCACCAGGACCCGATCAAATAGACTATAATCAGCTAAGGAGCTTGTCTGACGATGAACTGCAGGAACTAGCCGACTTGTATAATGAGAGTCTGATGCTGGGGGAGGTTCCCGAAGACTGGTTGCACAGCTACTTGGCAGTGATACCTAAGCCAGGCAGAGATCACACCAAACTAAATGGTTACCGAGTGATAACAATGCAAAACACAGTTGGCAAATTAATGGAGAAAATGGTTGCACAGATCCTTGCAGCTGACCTTGAGTATGGGGAGGCACTACCAGCGACCCTTGGAAGCTATAGAAAAGGAAAGCACACATGGGCAAATGCAGCAATTTTTGCTTATGACACATATGAGGCATTTCAGCGAAAGGAAGAGACACTGGCTGTGGCAATAGACCTAGAAGATGCATATAACAGAGTATCATATGAGCGACTCCTGAGCCTGCTGGTTGAATGTGAGTTAGATCCATACCTGGTCAATTGGGTCGCAAGCGCCCTGATGAAACGCACAGTGGCATTACGTTTGGAGCTGTGGGTGTCAGAGCCAGTCACTATCACGCCAGGACTTCCACAGGGATCACCGCTATCTCCAGTTCTCTACAATATCTACACTAGTCGGCTAGCCAACATGGCCATTCCCAGGGGCAGAGTTCTTACATTTGCGGATGATGCACTGTTATATACATCAGGCACAGAACGAAACGCCATGGTTGATGTTATGGGAGAAGCGTTGAATGAGGTTGACTCATGGTGTGAAGAGCACAATGCTATGGTCAACCCTGCTAAAGCAGCAGCACTTTGGTGCTCATTAGACAATCACATAGTGCGGAAAAGCCTTGAACCAGTGAGAATGGTATTCGAAGTTGTCGAGCGTGTGACTGAACTTAAATACCTTGGAATAAAATTTGACAGAACCCTCTGTTTTAAAGAGCACGTAAACCACATAGTGAAGCGCTGTGCAAGTGGACTGGCTGCAGTAAAGACAACGGCCGCCCTCGGATTAGAACAGCGCCAATTGCTCATTCTTTTCAAAGCCACAGTGCTATCAGTCATCGACTATGGTCTGGGCATCGTCACAATTTCCAAGACACAGTTGATGAAATTGGAAAAGATTCAAAACACTGGAATGAGAATCATCCTTGGATGCACCCGTGACACCCCGATAGCAGCAATGAGATACATCCTCGGGCTCCCCAGTATTGAACAAAGGCACACAATAGCCCAGGTTAAGGCAATGTTTAGAGTGGCGAAAGACCAAAAACATCTGCTGCATGACCAGCTGAATGTCAGGAAAGGTAGTAGAATAAAGCGAGGCAGATCATGGTTGGCTGAAGCTGAGGCCACTGTACAAAAAGTGTGTGAACTTGACAATGTGCGAAGGGGTGAGGAGTATGTGAAAGTGGACGATAAGATGGCCGGCACGTACACTAGAGTGGTCATCACCATGGGCCGAGAATGCCGTGAGAGGGCTGCATGTGCCGTTAATGCGGACGTGCTGGAACTGGTGCACGAGAACAGCAGGACAGGAGATGCGGTAGTGTATACAGATGGATCAGTCACTAGAGGAGAAAGATCTGGATGGGGTTACACGGTCAGCGTTGATGGCAGGACAGTGGCAGAAGATGGAGCTGCATATCAAGTCACAACATCTAGTATGAAAATGGAGGAAGTAGCCGCTGAATACGCACTTGCATGGTTACAGAGGAGCACCCACACATGTGCCGTCATTGTGACAGATTCCCAGAGCATGCTCAGGAAAATAGAGACAGGATACCTCAAACCTGAATGGGTACAGTATCTGCACGACAGTAAACTGAAAAGGCTGACTTGGATTTTCTCCCCTGGACACGCTGGAGTATCTGGAAATGAGAGAGCGGATAAGCTTGCTGGTGAGGCCCCAATGCAAGGCTCTCTTAGTCTCGGGGAAAATGAAATTCTCGCAGCTTTGAGAGAAACAGCACCACAAGAAGACAGGGACACCATCGAACGTATAAAACTGTTTGGGTATCAGAGAGGCTGTGGAGTCAAGAGCCGGTTGTGTGGTACTGCAAGACGACTGTTCAATCAACATCTTACTGGAGTTGTTAGTGAGAAGACCTTGTCCGACATGATGGCGAGGAGAGCTGAGCACGTATGGGTGTGTCCCGAGTGCGAGGAGGCTGGTTCTACACCAAAGTAACCAAAGTAACCAAAGTAAGTTGTTAGCATTATAGCCTGACTGTCACTGTCTTCGGAGCACATTCAAGTCTGCAAACCCAAAATCACTTGACTAAAGAATCTGCTGTGAGATTATATGGAGGGGCAGGCTGCATTGGTTGAAGACTATATTATTGCACATTGAATGGGCACGGTGGGGACACTGATAGAATATTACAGAAAATCTGTTGGGTCGGAGCAAGGCTTAAAGCAAAGACAAAATGTGGCAAAACAATACAAGTAAACACATTTTAACAGGGTCCTTTTGACCGAAAGTTCATTTTATCTTTCCTTCATCTTTGTGTTTTATTTTATCATTATTGTTGTATTATTTTTTGCACAAGGCGTTGCTACATACAGACTTTTTTTTGGTGTATACATTTTGACTTCGCAAGGTTCAAATATGCGTATCTCAGTTTGGCTCACCGCCGGTGTAACACAGCAGCGAAAGCAGCATTATTAGTATGCCACGAGCCAGCTCCGATTCAGCTGTACTGCACTTATTCTGGTACTACAGTTTTTTACTGCCTTCAACTGTTATAAACCACTGGGGTGTTCAAGTTTAGCAATTTTAGTAAACTGACACCTTTAATTGGGCTTTTTATTTTAAAGCAGTAATTAATTAATAGGAAAGTGGCATCTATGTGAGACATTCACAATTTAATGAATACCGAAGAATTTAAAACCGAAGACATTTTCACGAACATTTAAAACTTGGAAAAGCGCCACAGCAGGAGAGTAAAATCACGCCCTTGTAGCCGCATGCATGAGCGCGCGTAACTTTATTGTGCGTTGGTGCAAAACGTTACCCGGCTTGCATGAAGTTAGCTTAAGCTTACACGCATTTGTAAAAGGGTTTGTAAATTTTCTCTTTGTCCGGGGATGACTGAATCAGCTGAGCAATGGCTAATTAGCTTGGGAAAATGGCGCCATGACAATTTTTGTTAGGGGTAAGCCAAATAGAGGCTGGTGTGTTCCAGAGTTTGGTGGCACGCCTCCTCATTATTATGCATCACGCTAAAACACTACTAACAAGCCACACCGCAATCAAGCTGGGTACCTGTGGGTAAGCCAGACCAAGGCTGGCGTGTGTTGGCACGTCACCTAATTATTATGCAGTACACTAAAATACTGCTAACAAGCCTCACAGCGACCCGGCTGGGTGCTAGCTGGAGGACCACTAACTGCTGGCGACAGACGTTAAAGAGCAGCCACAGACTGGTTTCAGCTCGCCCGATTCAAAGAGTCAAAGCACTATATGTAAAAAATACTGAGGACGTCTGTGGACAATTTTATCACACAAATAGTCTTCTCACCCATTCCAATCGTTTTGATAACAAATGTGTCATCTGCGATGATTATAATAAAAATTATTACCAAACAATACTTTCGGATCAGAATTGGGTCACGATGATAAACTCATTTGTAAACATAACAGCGAGAAACGGGACTTCCTCACGCCTCCGCCTCCGATACCCAATGTGTTTACACATCGGTTTGGCGCAGAAAATGACCAGTTTGTTATGAAACTTGAGAGCCGATCAGCTGAACTTTAGCCAAATGGTTTCATTTTTTTTTTCTAGCAACCATAGAGGGTGACTGACACATGAGTGCAGATGAGATACGATATTTTTGTATTTTGTTTTGTGTTTACTTCGAAGATACATTCAGATTGACTGAAGGAAATTGGTGTTTATTTTTATGGATACTATGTCTAAATAAATACACCTGTCTTCTTTCTACACTATTTTAAATGCAGATAAAACATTGTGTTCCTGAAATCTACCTCCATGTCGGCGTAAAAATCAGCCCAGTGCTCGGTGCTGGATCGCTCGGTCGCGCTAAGAATAATTGACCAGGGATTCCCCAGTAATATATACTATTCTATTTAAAGTGTCAGAACTGCCTAATTTAAGGACCAATGAAATGTCACGAGTTGTCCTATCGATCGATAGAAATGCCAAGGCTGCACGGATTGGGATTTGCTGCCATTTTCGGCAAAGACAGCAATCACCGTGGCAACGCCAGCAGCCCAGATCCAGAGCTGGTATTATACCAGACCCCAGTAAAGAGCTCTACCAGCCCAGCCTCAGCTTTGGTCTGGCTTATCCCTTAGGCGGCGAATTTGAAAAGCTGTGCCTAAACACCTAATGGAATGGCGCCCCTGCTCTCTGACTTCTGTTCCTGTGAAACCAAACAAGTTCACGGAAAACTAGGTTGGGTTGTGTTTTTTTGCAATATAAACCTTCTCTTGGTGAATCATCCTTGTCATGTTATATCCAGTTTTTTGCCTAATTATCTCATAATGTCTAAATTATTGTTCGCTGTTGTCATTCACGACAGGGGTATAGGCAGCAGACCTTGAAAAATATATAATCATTAAAGACATATAATGGTAGGATACATTTTGGGCACATCTGGCTGAGCAATTTGTGGCAAAAAACACTTACATATTATGTTTAGTCTTTCTTGACATTTTTATTGCACTTAAGAATTTAATTTTCGGCCCTGAAAGTGATAACTGTCCTCCGATTTCCAGCTAGTCCATCAGTCCGTCAGTCTGTCAGTCTGTTAGTTTAATTAGCCAGTAAGTAACTTAGTTAGCTAGTTAGTTGGTTTAGTCAGTTAGAATATTGGTTGCATAGCTAGATTGTTGTTTGTCTAGTTCGTTCGTGCGTTCGTTCATTGGTGAGTGAGTGAGTGGGTGAGTTAGTTAGTTAGTTTGTTAGTTAATTAGTAAGTTAGTCTGTCAGTTAGTCATGCAGTTAGTTAGTTAATTAATTAATTAGTTAGTGAGTTAGTTAGTTAGTTTGTTAGTTAATTAGTAAGTTGGTCTGTCAGTTAGTCATGCAGTTAGTTAGTTAATTAATTAATTAGTTAGTGAGTTAGTTAGTTAGTTAGTGAGATAATTAGTTAACTGTTTAATCAGTTAGTTAGTTAGTCACTTAGATAATTGGTTGTGGAGTCAGCCAGTTATTTAATAAACTAGTTAGATAGCTAACCTGTCAGTCAGTCAGCTAGTCAGTCAGTTATTAATTTAGTTAGTTTGTTAGTCATTGATTTATTGTTTCTTGTATAGTCTTTTTTTTTTTCCGAGGAGGATAACATGTACTTTACTATCTATCAAACAAAGGAAAAAGGATTGTGGCTGGCTGTTTCTTTTTAAATGTTTCAGGCTTTGGTTCTGTTATCGTTTAGAAACACATTTTTACAATGGGCAGGCAATAATCTTAGGTAATTACATAGTACGATAAGGGACTGTTACTTACCTGTTTGGATGTCTATTTTAGGAGGCTGGCTGCTCTTGGCATTTACATCTCGCTTTTCCTGTTTTTATTTTGTTTTTTTCTGCTTGTTTCTGTGTGTTTTTGTGGTATCGACGGGTTTTTCAGAATTTTGCCCGGCCGAGCAGATGCCTTGTTCGGCCTGGTCTTCTAGACTGTCAACTGCCAAGGTATCCATAACGTGCGTGACGTGCACACGGGCCCTCCAACGTCTTCGTTCTTATCCTAGAAGGCTAGGTGCTTGATCCTACCTATCATTCGATCAGGGACAGGAATTTTTTCCAAAAAAAAAAAAAAATCCAGTATGCCTTCTGCGACTGGGGAACAAACCAGCTATCTTCGGCATGAGAAGTGCGCGCCTTTCGATTCTGGACCATCGTGTCTCCCCAGGAGATTGCTGCCTACACGTATGATCTGCCAGGAAAGCAAGTTCTGAATTGACTTTATTCACAGATATCTTTGCAACAGTGTATGCACTATTCCACATTAAATTAATCATGGAAATTGTCTTTTTTTATATGTTTTGATCTTTGCTCTTCCTCTTTCTGTGTGTGTATGCGTGGGGGGGGGGGGGTGTGCTATGTGTGTTGTGTAGTGTGTGAGAGAGAGAGAGATAGGGAAAAGAGAGTTAGAGAAAGAAGAGAGAGAGGGGGAGAAGAGAAGAGAAATAGAGAGAGAGATAGAAAGAAAGTCAGAGAGAGAGAGAGAGAGAGGGGGGGGGGGGGAGAGAGAAAGAGGGAGAAAGAGGGAGAAAGAGGGAGAAGGAGGGAATTTGTGAAACAGAAAGACAAACATTGTTGATTTTGATTCCTTTTCTCAAGCATTCGATCAAAGAAAAGAGGAAAGTCAAGCGTCGGCATGCAGTATGGTATCAGGCAAACAATCTTGATCATTATCTTTACTACGAAATAATAACCACTGTGAGTGATTGAGTGTCAGGGTGAGTGAGTGTGAGTGAGTGAGTGAGTGAGTGAGTGATTGAGTCCATGAGTGAGTGAGTGAGTGAATGAGTGAGTGAGTCCATGAGTGAGTGAGTGAGTGAGTGAGTGAGTGAATGAGTGAGTGAGTGGGTGAGTGAGTGAGTGAGTAGGTTAGTGAGTGAGTGCGTGAGTGAGTGAGTGCGTGAGTGAGTGAGTGATTGAGCGATTGAGTGAGTGAGTGAGTGACTGACTGATTACCCTAAATTGTTTGTTTGCTGATTTATTGAATTTTAATGCTAAAGAATGCAAGAACAACCAAGAATTATTTATATAATGTAAGAATTAATAAAAAGGCATGAAATGCAATTCGAAGTCGAACTATTACCCTAAGCCCATTTATCATACTATCTAATGAAAAGATTTAGAAGATTTAGAAAGATGAATTAATTGTAATATACTTTTGCCTTAAAACCTCTCCACAACACATGAAATAAATTTCATGAGAAATACGCACGTGTAATGATGAACAATAACATCATACATCTTTTTAACGTATAGATGGAATATTCACTTTCTGGGTAATCTGTGAACCTATAGGTTCTAGTATACATCATGATATGTTTGTACACAAAGAAGATTCATTTACACAAATTCTATGGCTACTAAAGGTTTGATCGATAAATTTATAAGAATATTATTTAGATTTTATGTCCCAATTTTGTTATTTCTGTGGGATTATGAACACTGGCCAATACAAAATATAACAGCAGGGGTTTCATTCGTTCATTCATTCATTCATTCATTCATTCATTCATTCATTCATTCATTCATTCATTCATTCATTCGTTCATTCATTCTTTCATTTCATTAATTTCATCCATTCATTCCAGCCACCTAAAAATGGTTTAAAACGCATGAAAGACATTTTAAAAACAATGTTTTAAAACACATTGTTTATGAACGTCACAGTCACAATTGAATAATTCCATTAAATCCAAGGTGCAGGGAAGACAATCAATGTTATTAAAAATTCCTGTTGAGACGTGTCGGTTATTTCCCTTTCTTTCTATTGGGCATTCTCTATTTCCATCATAATCTTAAGACTTTGTCCTTGTCACGCTTTAGATACAATATTGTCGTTATCGAGCCGAAGCGCCGCAAAACATAAACAACATTTGTGTCCTCTTCCATGAAAATTCTGTATAAATCCTGAAACAGTTACGGCTTCTTCCATATTTCATTCTGGTACAATTTTCTCTTTGTCGAGTTGAGAGCTATAGAACTTTTTTAAGAATTTCCTCCATAGTGCAATCTGGGTACAATTTTACCCTTGTCGAGCTGAAATGCTGTAAAACCTAAACCCAAACATTTTTTTAATCATTTATAAACAGTCTGTATTATTTTTTTTTAACATTTTGGCCTTAAAAGGAAGGGAACATGAAATTCCAATTAGAATTGTTACTAGCCATGTCTTCGGTAAACGTTTTCCTGTTATATGGAAATAAATGGACCTCGGGTTGTTTTAAGAATGTTTGTCATTACTACAGACTGATAGACCATGACATTGTTCGTAATGTCTGGCAGGAAATTGCAGACAAGATGTGGTAACCGTGAAGAGAGCATAGGCGTCATATTTCTGTCACCAATTGAAAGAACTGGACTGCATTCAGTGAATGAAGAGTGCAGAAACAGCCATTAAATCAGTAAGATGCTGCAGTTCCGCTGCTATTCTACCGATGACGCCCGAATTTCCTCCCACAGGTCGGGAATAATGTCGGCCACCGGTGGTCTCATGCAAGGGAGATGATATATCATGCTGTTGATGATATATTTGGACAGTGAAATTATAGCAAAGAGATTATAAATATATAGTTCAGATTGTTCCAAAGTTTTGGGGCACAGATGGAAAATGCCCTTTCTCCAAGCATTGTTCTGGATCTAGGCATGCAGAGCTGGCTGTCATTTAAGGACCTTAAATTGCGTGTCGGTGTGTACTTTTCTATAAGTTCTGAAAGGTAGTTTGGCGAACACTGATTTAAACATTTGTACACCATGCAAAGGATCTTAAATTCAATACGTTCTTTTACAGGCAGCCAATGGAGAGTTTTTAAAATATCCTCGGTATTATCCGAAGCTTTACTCAGTGTTACAAGTCTCGCTGCTCTATTTTGAATCTTTTGAAGTCTTGAAAGAGTTGAATCGGGAATGCCAAAAAGTAGGGAATTGCAGTAGTTCAGATGACTCAGAATGAAAGCATGAACAAGAATCTTTGCTGTGTTTTCATCAATAAATTTTCTTATTTTTCCTATGTTTCTAAGGTGGTAGTGCATGGTTTGACAAATTCTTGTCACATGGGTCTTCATAGAAAAGTCAGGGTCAAAATAAAAGCCAAGATTTCGTATGGCACTAGATGACTCAACCTTAACAGTTGCATTGCCAAAATGTAACAAAATAGGTATGCATCATGTTGTATCATAATGGTGGTGACGATGATGATAATAATGATGATGAGAGTGGTGGAGATGATGATCATAATGTTGGTAATGATGATGATGATGGCGATGTTGATGAAGATCATGATTATGGTGGGTTGATGATATTAATGATGCTGATGATGGTGGTGGAGCCGGTGGAGGTGGTGCTGATGATGATGTCGATTGTGCTGATGATGACTATGATGGTGATTATGGTGATGGTGGTGATGATGGTGATGGTGATGACGGTTGTGTTGATGATGATTATGGTGTTGATTATTCTGATGGTGATGGTGATGATGTTGTTTTGATGTTGATGATGAAGATGATGGTATGGGTGATGGTGGAGGTGGTGGTGATCGTTATATCAATTGTGGTGATGATGATTTTGGTGGTGATGATGATGAAGATGATGATGACGATGATGATGATGGTGATAGTGATTGTGTAGATTATGATGATGGTGATGATGATGATGATGATGGTGATGATGATGATGATAGTGATAATGTTAGTGATCACAGTGTGGTGGTGATGAAAATGATTATGTAATGAACATGAAAATAATGCTACTGGACGTGGTAGCCATATAATAAATACACCTACCACACCAGCTATAATCCAAGGCAATCAAGATCCATTTAATTCATGTCGGTGAATTTCATGTTGATGAATTTCTTGTTGGTGCGTTTCATGTTCTAGTGATTCCTTAACTGTGCGAAGTTTTTTAACTAGTCGTTCTTATTTAGCCTTTCTCGCCTTACCACTAGCAATCCCAGCTGCAACTCTCTTCGGATTTTTCTTTTTCAATTACTCTGCTTGGTTTATCACTTGCTGTGCTTGGGGCTCTGTTTGGGTTATCTCTGTGCTTGGGGCTCTGTTTGGGTTATCACCTCCGGTGTCTGTGTCTGGTATTCCGTCATCGTTTAATATTCGAGGGCACCGAAGTTCAAACTGACAATATTTTGCTGTTATCGGTGCTAGAAACATACCCATGCGATGATAGAGCTCACAGCTAGCACATCATTCTAAGCGTATGCTCAACAAACGGATCAGCCTCATAATCACATACTACTGCCAGTTGGTTTTCAGGGGGGGGGGGGGGATGGGGAGTTACATGCTCGCCACTAAGGAATAAGCCTTTTTGTCATAGCAGCACCTAATCTTATATTATAACGGGCATAGAGTTTCTCAATCTCGTCGTCACCTAATGAGTTAATTCGGTCCACAGCTAATTCCTCACCAAGGTATTGTTTTGTCTGACCTACAGTTGCTAGCGCAGCAAGCCTCTCCCGATGATCCGATTATTTTTGTGCGTCTACCTGTTTTGGCTGTTTCACTTGATCAGCTGCCAACCTTTGGTCAAGTACCTCGTCCATCTGCATATTTCTAACTGATATAATACAACATTTGATATGAATCATTATCTTCCTAACTATAATATATTGGTATACAACCCATGAGACCAAACAAATTGAGATGATTTGAAATAGACAAGAACACCCAATCAGATATGACATGGTAATATCTTATATGCTAAATATTTGTTTAACATTGATTAACATTGCCTCACATTGCTTAATGTTGCTTAACATTGCTTAGCATGTGTTTAGCATTTGCTTAACATTTGCTTATGTACCTTTATTTTTTTTAATTTCTGCCAGTCGAGTTCGAAACTCAATCTAAAGTTTTCTGAACTGAGCCTCAATTGAATTATTAATTTCATCGTGGGCTTTGATCTAAGATTCCCTTTTATCTTCAATTAGCTGAAATTCTTTATTGGATAGATCTCCTTTTGCTGTGGCTTTGGATAATAGTCTTGACACTAAGATTATGTTTGGTCTCAGCCAGCTCAGAGTCTTCCAGAGCCACAAGCTTCATTTGCAACTGGGGCTAAACCCAGAAGTGTCGACGGAGAGCCGTTAACTATGTTTTCACTAGTGGAGAGTTCCCTGAGGTGAAAGAAGAGCTCTCGATGGACAGCCAATTGATTAAGATTGTCAGCAATCAAACACGTTTTAATGGGAATCAACGTTGTTGTCTTTTTACAGAACCCAAAGAGTCTTACTTAGTTCGTGGAGAACTCTATTTCTTTTTTCTCAGAGCACACACGAAAAATAACCAGTCGCAGGATGTAACTCCACATATCAACCGTGGCTTTTGAGGACTTCGTTAAGGCTACAGACATTATAATAACCGTCTGGAATGGTTACTCTCACTCCATCTGTCTAATACCTGTTTTTCAGCTCAAGAGATATGTTGTACCGTCGTGGTGTATAGTTTACCACCTCGAGAGCGATTTCATAATCACCCACGTCTAAACTGTGAGGTAAATCTACCTTTGAACATCTACTACTGTTACATACATTATCAATAATGAATCCTACTGCTTTTAAGTTGAATAGTAAAGTGGATAATCAACCAGGAATTCAAGGTGAAGCAAATAACACTACCACAGAAGATAACACTACAGTGGATCTCGTTAAAGTACTCGTCCAAGTACGTTCAAATGAGTCAGACACTGCTTTCGAAACTCAATATCCAAATGTGTTTGAGAAGTATCGCCTACATTTAGTTGAATCAGATAACGTGGTTCATGCTTGGAACTCAAATCCGATGCACTTTTGGCAGAACCAGCTCAATTTCGCTATCTGGTGTGCCACCACAGGCTGCGGTGTTGCGTTGAAAGACCATTCGACCACAGATGACCTCCTCATGCGTTCATTATATCGATTTCACGTACACTACCAAACGAGGCAGATATTGGATGAGATGCACGCTCCGCTGCCATAAAATCAAGCACGGCATCCTTTGAGTAATACATGTGGCAGTCGAGCATTCGAAAAAATTAGTAATGAATTTAATGTATCTCATAACTTTAAATGGCACTTGAGGGGGCAAAATTATGGCCTTGGGGGAGTATATAATTACTGGACTAATAATGTGTAACAGCTGAGGTTGTTCTAGCACGTTATAGTAGGGGGGAGTTAGTTGATCTAACTACAACCCTTTAGAAAACGAAACTATTACAGCTGTAAAATAAATAAACACGAGATCCGACTATAGATTAAATAATACTAAAGTTTAATAACTGTATAGTGAACAATAAATTACTAGGAAGACACCAGCGAAACTAAATATCTACGCCACACAAAACTAAACTCACTTACTCACCCCCCAACCACTCACACAGGTCTATATATATAAACATTTCTATAGAAAGTTCCCGAAATAAACATTACCTTTGCCCTCGCACAAACTAACCAATCACGCATCAATACGTCATCAGGTTACATCACCCAAGGCCAAATCTGGCGTAAACATTCGTTTCCACAACGTTATCGAATATTCGGGAACATACTAATATTTACTGAACGAGTCAAAACACCTGATAACAAGCGAGCGAGGAAAAAAACTACTCACTAGAAAAGAAGGTCAGGTCACGGAGTACAGCACACTCTGGCGCTGGTCAACAATAAAATGAAAAAAGTAGTGGACACATGCTCAGCCACCAGCACAACAACAAAACCGGGGGAGGGCAAGGGGTAGCCCGCAGATGCTACATAGTGGTTATCATATTGTTGATAAAGGGGATTACGAAACACCTAGGATGTCGTTCCCAAAGGCAGCACAAATGACTCAATTGATGTGGACGCTTCGAATGCAGATACAGCCTGGAGAACCTTCATCCTCGATAAGTCGAATGGATTTACTCGTCTTTCAGTCGAGAGACTTAATGACAGCATCAAGACGTACGTCTGGTCAACCCTTGGCGCCCAGGCTCGGACACGCACAGGTATTCTGGGCTCTGGGATGGCCTTCGATGCTCAGAACCAGTTCTTGCCTAACGTTGAGGATGCTATTTCATCTCCAGTTGATCTTCCCTCAGCAATAAAACGCTACCAAGATGTTCTGCAATACGCAGGCTCCGGGTATATAATTAAACTATGATTGAAATAAAATGTGGTCTTTACTTGTTCTATATACAGTCGTTTTTTTTTTATCCCTGTCATCAGGCGTCATAGTGATACACACATACATACATTCTTGACTTCCGCAAATCATAATATAATTCAGAGGAAAAAACATGCATTATCATGTATTGTTAAGCTATGGGTTGAATATTCATTCAAACTGATATGAATCAACTTTAACCCTTAATTCCTTTCAAAAGGCGGATATTTCCTGTTCAATACAGGACTTATCATTACAGTATTTGGGCATTCCCGCTCATATCAGAACATCTAACTTTTCAACTGGTCATTGATACATTTAATCACAATTTATTTTTAGGTGTTATATTTCATAATCCCACAGACTAATAAAATACCCAGACTGGATGATCCCATTGTGTGACGTCACAAAACAGCGAAAGGTCATGAACCATCCGCCACATTAGGTTTACGGTAACGACCGACGCTTCAGCATAGCTACAATTTTGAATGACACCATTTTGACGCGCCTACTGAACGCGGAAGTTTGGTTCCGCACCAAGAAATTAATACATGTACAACCAATCTTGACAAATAAAAAGAAATTTCTACTGCAGATAAAATTAGAATCGGAATTTCCCGAGCGGGGGCCATGTTGATTATACGGCCGCCCCTCGGGAAATTCCGTAAAAAACGACACAGCCCGAAGCTCGTGTTTCCAGTCTGGTTAATTTATTAGTCTGTGCATAACCCGAGATACTGAGTATCGAGACGAACCATTCCTTCTCCGACCATGTCCACAAACAAGAAACAATAAATCAATGATTAACTAGGTAACTAAATTACAAACTGACTGACTGACAGGTTAGCGATCTAACTAGTTTATTAATTAACTGGCTTACTCAACAACCAACTATCTAAATGACTAACTACCTAACTGATTAAACAATTAACTAACTGTCTAACTAGCTAACTAATTAACTAACTAACTGACTGGCTGACTAACTTACTAAAAAACAAACAAACAAACTAACCAACCAACCAATCAACCACTCAGTCACTCAGTCACTCACTCACTCACTCACTCACTCACTCACTAACTCACTCACTCACTCACTCACTCACTCACTCACTCACTCACTCACTCACTCACTCACTCACTCATTCACTGAATCACTCACGAACGAACGAACGAACGTACGAAAGAACAAACTAAACAAACAAGAAACTAACTATGCAACCAATTATCTAACTAACTAAATAAACCAATTAACCAGCTAACTAAAGTAGTAACTGGCTAATTAAACTAACTGACTGACAGACTGACGAACTGACTAACTAGTTAGAAAGGGGAGGACAATTGTCACTGTCAATGCGGAAAATTACATTTTTACGTGCAATAAAAATGTAAAGTGGGACTAAAAAATAAGTGTTTTTTGCCACAAATTGCTTAGCCACCTGTGCCCTAATTGCATCCCACAGAACATTCACCTTTTCATCCTCTGTGTCTCTAATATTCATTTTTTAAGGTCTGCTGCAAATAGACCCTGTCGTGAATAACAACAGCGAGAAAGAATTTAGACATTATGAAATAATGAGGCCGGAAACTTGATATAACATGGCAAGAATGATTCACCAAAAGAAAGTTTATATGGCAAAATAACAGCAGAGTTCTCTATCAAATTGTCTGTTTTTACAGGAACAGAAGTCAGAGTAAGGGCGGCTGCCCGTAGGTGTTTCTGCACAACTTTCCGAATTCGCCGTTTTACATGTAAACTGAGAACGTTCTAAATCAGTGCCTCGCCTCAGAGCTCGTAGCTTTAATGATACGGTTTTTTTTTCCTTTTAGTAATTCTTACAAATTACACACATAATCTACTTGATGTTTTGACACACAATGGCAAAGGCCTGTAGAATGAGTGTGTGGTGTGTAACTAAGTTCGGCCCAAATGAGCAGCTTGTCATTGTCAGGAGACAGGTTTTCAAACTCACAGTCACTTAGATTCAACATCCACTCCACACACCCCCTCCCCCCCACCCCACCCCAACACACACACACACGCCTCTCCCGGGCTGGAATTTCTGTTCTGCTACTATTAATAGTCAATTTTGAGCTGCTGATTGGTTAAATGGTGACGTAAAAACACAGACACAACAATTATTGCAATGTCCGTTCTTGACCAGCTGAAAGTCTTTGACTTCAGCGACCCTGAGTCTCGCTTAGCAAATCAAGAAAAAAAAAAACGATAAAAAAAGTCTCAGAGCATCAAAGTGCAAAATGATTTTTCTTTCGTACCTTCGGTGGTTATGACACGGTATCAGCTTTTATGAGAAAAAAGAAATATTCATCTTCAGACATGGAAGGTTTCCTCCAGATGCATCAGAAATGTTCGTCAAAATGACCAGATTCCCAGTAAGTGATCATAATACATGTACCGACACCCGAAAGATACGCTGTATGAAATGTCGCCTTTATTAATTTACAAATGTTGACAATGCCAGGAAAGATATCTATATGCACAAAAACAAGCGAAAATAGTATGGGAAAAAAAACACGTGAAAAACTATAGTCGTGGCAATCGAATAAACAAAACACAAGGAACAGCGTTGCTATACAATATTATATTGGTCTAGCGTACGACCCTGTTTGCAATAGCTAAGCCACAATATTGGCTTCGCGTGCATCGCATGTTGTACGAGGAGGCCAATACAGTGGCCTCCCGCAAGACGAGGGTTAATAAATGAGCCAGTTGATTAGTGATGATAGTGTTCCTATGCATGAACTTGGTGTAAATTCGCCCGTTAGACTTCATGGTGCATACTTAGCAGTACGTACAGTCACCTGGTTGTAAACTCAAATTAATTCAGTATGCATGAAGAGAAGTCAGTATTTCTGTCATTTTTCCCAAGCTAGTTACTCATTTCTCAGCTGACTTAGTCGTCCTCACACAAAATAGAAATTACGAACCCTTTTACAAACGCGTATAAGTTTACGAAAACTTCATACAAACCGGGTAGCGTTTTGCACCAACGTGCAATAAAGTTACGCACGCTCATGCATACGGCTACTGGGGAGTGTTTTTACTCTCCGGGTATGGCGTGTTTCCAAGTTTTAATGTTCGTGAAAATGACTTCGGTTTTAAATTCTTCAGTATTCATTATATTTTAAATGTCGCACAAAGATGCCACATTCCTATCAAATATTGCTTTAAAAAAGAAAGCCCATAATTTATTAAAGGTGTCAGTTTACTAAAATTGCTCAACGTGAACCCCCCGGTGGTTTATAACAGTTGAAGGCAGTAAAAACTATAGTACCAGAATAAGCGCAGGACAACGAACTAGGAGCTGATTGGTTACAGGCATGGGGTGGGGGGGGGGGGCTCAAAATGCTTGGCTCGTGACATAATATTAATGCTACCTTTGCTGCTGTGTTACACTGGCGGTGAGCCAAACTGAGATACGCTTTTTTCCACCTTTGCTAAATCAAAATGTATAAGAAGCAAAGCCTCGCGCAAGAAATAATACAGTAGTAATAAAATAAAACACAATAAAAGATAAAAGTAATTTTGGGCCAAAAAGACCCTAGTAAGATTTGTTTACTTGTTTTGTTTTGCCACATTTTGTTTTTGCTTTAAGCGTTGCTACGACCCAACGGATTTTCTGTGCTTTTCTATAATATTCTGTCAGTGCCCTGCCGTGCCCTGTTCAGTTGCAATTTTATTAACAATCTGTTCAATCCGCAATGACAAAGCCATTGACCAACAGAACCTCCCCCTCCATATCAACTCACAGGAGCGTCTTTAGTCATGTAATTTCGGGTTCGCAGACTTGAATGTGCCCCGAAGACAGTGACAGTCAGGCTATAATGCTAACAACTTCAAGATAGTGATAGTCAGGGTGTATGGCTGACAGTTTCAAGACAGTGACAGTCATTTTGTAGGGCTGACTGTTTCAAAATAGTGACAGCCATTGAATCATTGTGTAGAGTTCACAGCTTCAAGATAATGACAGCCATTGAATGATTGTGTAGAGTTCACAGCTTCAAGATAATGACAGCCATTGAATGATTATGTAGTGTTCACAGCTTCAAGATAATGACAGCCATTGAATGATTGTGTAGTGTTCACAACTTAAAGATAATGACAGCCATTGAATGATTGTGTAGTGTTCACAGCTTCAAGATAATGACAGCCATTGAATGATTGTGTTGGGTTCACAGCTTCAAGATAGTAACAGGCAAAATGTAGAGTCACAGTTTCAAGATATTGACAGTCAGAATACAGATCTGACAGCTTCAAAATGGTGACAATCGGGGTGTAGGGCTAACAGCTTCAAGATAGTAACAGGCAAAATGTAGAGTCACAGTTTCAAGATATTGACAGTCAGAATACAGATCTCACAGCTTCAAAATGGTGACAATCGGGGTGTAGGGCTAACAGCTTCAAGATATTGACAATCAGGGCGGAGGGCTACAGCCAGTTCAATGCACAACAACCAAGCCATTGACCAAAGCCCCTCATTTTCAAATGTTTTTATCATAACTATTAATCAGACATTCTCAGATCAAAGCTAGGTTGGGAAGGCGTTGGCTGTTTGCGCAGCTCTCTGATATATTATTTGATTATTTTATAATTGTTTTGCAAGGGCCAAGGCCACCATAATTTTACGGTCTGTCTGTAATGGCCCAATTAGACGTTCAGGTTAGCCTTCGGCTGTGCTTACGACTAATCGTAGTCCGCTAGGTTGATTACACGTTACGATGAACCAAACGATGGACCGGATGGAAACAAGGGATGATATACTGTGAAACACAGCACACAACCCCGCCAATTTTGAAAAATTCAATGGCTATAAAGATAGATTTTAAAAATTATTTTAAATAAGCAGTAAAACAAAGCACTCGCGATCAGTTTTACTAATTTTGACACGCTGATTCCGAATTTGATATCAAATTCATGCTAGCATGTCGTTTTCTACAAGTTGTAAAACGACATGCCATCCCCGAGGAGGAAAAACTTCAAAGGCAAGCGGCGGCACAAACCAATCACTCAAACCGTACGACAAAATATCAGGGAATTGATGGGCGAGAGGTCGACCGGCCGGCATACCATACGGTTTCAGCTATTTTCATTATTACACGATAAGATTAGTCGTAGGCACAGCCGAAGGCCAAATTTCGTCCGGCCAGGGTCCGGCCCATCTGAACGTGTAATAGGGCTTCAATAGGGCTTTAAATGCTGTTCGTTATGATTGTGTTGGGAGCAATGTTGTACTCTGCACATCTGTAATTGTATAACTGTTTCTAGCAGCTGGTTGCGGCTGGAATCATGTTTTGTATTGAAGTCTAAGTATAAACTGTATCTAGCTGCCTGTCGCAGGTGAGATCGGTTTTTGTATTACAGTGTCAGTAATAAATGTATCTAGCAGCCTGTCGCAGGTGAGATCAGTTTCTGTATTAAAGTCTGAGTAATAACTGTATCTAGTAGCCTACCACATGTGAGATAAGTTTCTGTATTGAAGTCTAAGTATTAACTGTATCTATCGGACAGAATGATCAGGATCAGTTTTTTACTGAATTGGTAACTAAATTTAGTGATCACAACTTGTGAGTCATTCAACATGATATATGCTCCTAAGAGATAAAAAGAATAATGTGCATCATGAATAATCAATTTGCTTAACAGACACTTCCATTTACTTTTTACCATGCAATTAATTCTCCCACCAGCACTTGCCATGTAATATAATAAAAATTGTTAGCATTTTTGGGGGTAAAATGACTTTTTGTCATATTAATGACAATGTCGCGATGTGGGTTAGATGGGGAGAATTCGAGGTCCGCTCCCACAATCGACGAACACACAAAAAAAATACTTGCACTCTAAAAACTAAATAAATCAATTGCTTTGATTTTTAGCAGAACTGTAGGGCAGTTTAATTACAGGAATTAATGTAACAAATATAATTATAAATATAAATATCAATTCAAAGGCAACTGAATCTAACTAATGAAACTAGAGCTTTCTATAAAGACTAACTTATTCACTCTAACTACTTGCAGGTCATATGAGTTATATGCCAAATAGAATCCGCGCACGTGGCGACGGATATAACAGTTTAAATTCTATTAATTCAATGAGACATGTTATGATATGGACATTTCCTCTAGACACGCCATGGAGAATGCTTGTACAACCATGCGTTGTCTGGCGGTAGCTCTGAAACTGTCTTCAAAAGTAAGTAGAACGGTTCACTTTCATCATTACAAATTAGTATGGACTCTCACCATGTGGCCCTCACTGGGAGTGAGAGCGCTGGATGTAAACGCTGTGGGTTCAAATCAAACCAAGTAGCTTAGGCTCTGGAGCTTTAAATCATGGCGCTCCTCACAATATGGACTTCTCAACTGCGTCTCTATGTCTCTCATCTGGCTGAGGACTATCGCCGTCCACCTCGTAAATGGATTGTCTACATGTGGCCACTATCTAAGCTCTGCACGGGTTTAAATACTAAAGCTATGTCTCGACCTTCCGTCCCGATTCATACATTTGATTGGTGCAGTCGCTTCAGTTCAGCCTGCAATATTAATTTATGCTTGTCATGGCCTTGCTCCAAAATCAAGGTCAATTTTATGGTCTAAACAAAATTTAAAATGCGAAACATTAACTACTAAAATCTTCAAACCCCGTGCTTTCTACTCTTATGCACGAATTTCCGAACTCCAACTAAGCGTCTAAATAAACTACCTTTACTCGCCCCTTATCTATGTTAATCAAAATCACGGGGTCGAGAACTGCTCTGTCATTCCTAGCTATACATTTATTCTATCTCGCCCCTCCTTCTCTCCATCCATCAGAAAAAAGGTGTTTCAAAACAAACTGTTCACGAGAACAGCTCAAGGACAAATTACGCTGGTTATAATCAACAAGATCGTAAAAATTAACTCACTGACGTCGTGACCTAGCACGGCATTTATGATCCTAATGTGATCATGACAGACAAAATTTATAGCTTTTTTGCATAGGCATCAGACGTATAAAAGAATGACTAATAGGTACTGAAACAGAGAAATTGACACAGCTTCGGTGAGCGTGCATTGAAGGCAGATCTGGGTAAACATCTTAATTATTAAAAAAAAAAAAACCATTCAATTTTAACAAGCTCTACCGCTAGTCGTTCTTTTATGCGTGAAATTTTGAATTTACCTTCCTTCCAACCTGCGGAAGTTTCTCTTTTTTTAGATTTGGAGACCTGAAGTGATGGAGAATTTGTTTTCTTTTTTGAGTGCTTTGTGTCGTCCACTATATTATCGAGGATTCTCTTCTTTTTTTTTTTTTCACAAAAACATGAGCCCTTAACGTCATCGCTTCCTACAAAGTGTTCGATGCGCACAGCTGCACGCTATATACTGTTCTATCTATCTATCTATCTATCTATCTATCTATCTATCTATCTATCTATCTATCTATCTATCTATCTATCTATCTATCTATCTATCTATCTATCTATCTATCTATCTATTTGTCTGTCTGTCTGTCTATCTATCTATCTATCTATCTATCTATCTATCTATCTATCTATCTATCTATCTATCTGTCAATCTATCTATCTATCTATCTATCTATATATCTATATATCTATCTATCTATCTATCTATAACTGGCTGAACTTTTTGGACGACTCCACATATTTCGGCATTTGAACTTTTTGTGCCAATTCCTTTCGACGTAACGTTTACTCTTTCACCGTTCGAAGAAGGGGATGGTTTGCCATTTTTACATATTCCCATTCTTTTCCAAAGTATCATATGGCGTATTTACGATTTACAAAAGATCCTTCGCGTGCATGAATTTCACGTCATGCTTTAGGTTAGGATATTGATGGCGTTTGTGTGAACCTGTCATTGGTGGTTCCAACATTCGTACAATAATTAAAAATAGTCGTTGGCCCGCTGACTCGGGGAATATACAGATGTGCTTTTCAAAGCTGAGTTTCGATCACCAGTATGTACGCAGAACATTTATTTTTTATTTTTCAATTTCTACTCCAAGAAAAGGCGTATTTGTTTTTCCGTCTCAAAATGTCGGAACACTTTTTTCGGATTAGCCAAAGTCAGTTGTGGCTCAAAATCAACGAAAGTATTAAAAATACAATAAACGTCAAGATCTTTTTTAAACATGCCCCCGTACATCTTTACTTCTTTCTATGCATAACATGATATTTTGTATAATTTGAGGCTCGGCGCTTGAAAAACCTTTCGCTAGGCTGCACGTTAAATTTGGCGGTTGGCACTGACTGATGCCACTGCTACGCGAGTGAAGGCGCCTGGATAACTGAACGCCGCTCCGCATGCTAAGATGTTTAACGGTATCCACAGAACGGGTGGTATGTTAGAGAGAGAAGACTTTGAAATTATATCTTACTGTAACGACTCATTATTTCAGATTCTTCAGCCAACCAGGGCAATTATTTTACGAAAATGGGACCAAATCCAAGACTTGTGTTCAGTATGGGACTGGCACTGATATGTTTTAGCCAGCTCTTTGTCTTGGCTTCATCAGGTGGGGAGACAGGCATTGATATGTCTTTTCTGTTTAATTTTATTGTTTCTGTTTGTTATGTCCTGTCATGAATTCTCCACACCTGTAAAAAAGCAAATTTAAAATTATTGTTTTATCTACACAGAGTACAGAGTAAAAGTGAAGCTGGAAATAAGATAGATAGATAGATAGATAGATAGATAGATAGATAGATAGATAGATAGATAGATAGATAGATAGATAGATAGATAGATAGATAGATAGATAGATAGATAGATAGATAGATAGATAGATAGATAGATAGATAGATAGATAGATAGATAGACAGACAGACAGACAAATAGATAGATAGATAGATAGATAGATAGATAGATAGATAGATAGATAGATAGATAGATAGATAGATAGATAGATAGATAGATAGATAGATAGATAGATAGATAGATAGATAGATAGATAGATAGATAGATAGATAGATATAGATTTAAGTACATAGATAGATGAATACATAGATAGATAGATAGGTAGGTGGGTAGATAGATAGATATAGATTTAAATATATAGATAGATAGATAGATAGATAGATAGATAGATAGATAGATAGATAGATAGATAGATAGATAGATAGATAGATAGATAGATAGATAGATAGATAGATAGATAGATAGATAGATAGATAGATACATAGATAGATACATAGATAGATAAATAACATGAAAACCCAATTGAATATTTGAATTGCTACAGGCAGCAAGGAGAGAATATGGATGGGTGAGTGCGTTTTTTTGTTGTTGTTTTTTTTTCAAATTCATTTTTGGAAATAAAATATGTAATAAAATCCTTCTTGTGCATGTTTTGAATTGGTCTTTAGAAGGCCTTCAACAAATTTGAACAGAAAATTGTTGGTTTTTTGTTGTTTTTTTGGCTGTTTTTAGGGGCGCACGGTTTGGCTTTGCAATTAGTCTACTCTCTTTCTAACAACATTTGTTGTTGTTGTTTTGCCGTTTCCAGAACCTTCCAATCGGCTTCTCCGCTTTGCCTCTATGTGGAGTGCAAAATTCACCAATGAACAGCAAGTGCGAGAAGAATCAGCCAATGGTCAGCCAACACTTGACCTTGATAACATGATCCTGTTCCCAATCCACGTGCCCGCATTTGATCCGGTAAGTACTTCTGGCTAAACTATAGTGTAGGGATGGCCACACCGCGTCCCGCGAGCCACATGCCGCTCTTTGACCTCCAAAATGCGGCTCTTGGAAATAATTATTTTTTCTCAGCTCGCTTTTCATCACAACAGTCTTAAAAACTGCATACACGAGTACATACTGTTGCAAACACGTACTACCTGATATCTATATAAGATGTTTGTAACAAATTGTATATTGATTGTTCAACATTAAAAACGTGTGTGCAATATTTTTCATATCTTTTGGCTCTCGAACATCTGAAGGTTTTTCCTATGTGACTCGTACTAAAAACGTTTGGCCACCACTGAAAAAGCGGATCATTTTTTGTTTTTCAATTTTTTTTTTTTTTTTTTAGAATGAGCGGGATGGAGATCGATATTCTCGAAACTATTCTCTGGATTTATCAGAAATTTCTCCTCGGCTCATATTTCACACTAAAACTATTGGAGTGCACCAGGGCAACATGCACTCATTTCTGGGCATTGAAACTGCAACAGTTCCCCTTCCACCTGACTTATCGAAGGGATCCCAAATGCACACCATTGTATTTTACCGTCATAACGACCCGTTGCCATGATAGAAAACTTGGGGCCTATAAGGACTAGAGCCTGGAAAAGCTTGAGAACAACGGCTCATTCTCAAAACTTTTCTCCAAGAAAATAGTATACCATAATTAAGTTTATGCAATGAGAAGTGACAGGCATCTTCTCCTAAAAAAGAAAAAACAATGCTGGAGTATTTTGGAGTATGTAATTTTGACCTTTCTTTGCTCAATTCAACAGCCTAATGTGTTAGTTTAAAAAATGATAAGATTAATTTTCTCAAGTGTCACCCAATCTAACCCAGTCGCTTTTGTGTCGACATGTTATGTTTAGCCAAGTTTCAGGCAGATTTGTCAAAAAGTTGTGCAATGTGAAATACAAAGATGTCTTTTTCCTTCTGATAAGTGCGGAAACTTTATTTGCTGCCTAGTGCCTTGCCGAGCATGGGTTCTGAGGCAACACTGTGGATGATTATTGGAAATTGTTTAGATCAGAGACAGAACACCAGTTTATCCCGGGCAATATCAAACATCCGCCTTGGTTAACCTGTCACGAAAGGTTGACGCCAGTTTTTATATCTCGCCTGTAAGCGTTCTCAGCAAACTTACGAGATTTATGTGTGAACACTAATATGCAAGATATAACGATTAACCTCGTCCGTTCGCGAACGCGGGGTAATGCCGGTTACCACAGAAAGTTAAAATTATGGTATTCTATACGCCAGGCTGTGACACTACGTTCAAGTCACGGTAAATGGAGTGCATCTGGCACGTCGCTTTATCGCGGTGTTCGGGGAAGATGCTGCTACAGGGCTGGTCTATTTCAAGAGATATAAACTGACTAGACCTCTTCCTGACAAGTAGGTGTATCTATCTGTCTGTCTGTCTGTCTGTCTGTCTGTCTGTCTGTCAATCAATCAATCAATCAATCAATCTATCTATCTATCTATCTATCTATCTATCTATCTATCTATCTATCTATCTATCTATCTATCTATCTATCTATCTATCTATCGTGCTACACACATGTATCTGTCTATCGTCCATTGCTCTAACAAAACATCTAAGGATAAGCGCAGTATAATGGGATAGTATATTTTGTAGATGAAGATGTAGCTGGCACCGATCGTGTCCTGACAAAGTGAAACTGACTACCACAGTGGTTATTCATTGCATTTATTTCGATACTGAGATATTGTTATTATAATACGTCAATATCATGTGTCAAGCTGTGTTTTCATGTTTATGGAAACTGAAAGGGTAAAAATCCATCAAGTATTAAAACGAAAGAGTGTTTCCCTGTGTACGGAAATAGTGTTTCCATAATAATGTACACGAAAACATTCTTTCTCTTTCACTGCTTGAATGGGTTTTGACGTTTCTGCACGCATGGAACCCCAGCCTAATGGACGTATCATTCTACTTAGCTTGCTTTCATTCCCTCAGACCCTTGTCCAGTGAGAGTTTCGAGACCTGGACCCTGGATGACCTGGACTACGATGAAGGTTGTGACGCAACCTTCTATGAGATTGATGAAGGAATGTTCATGGGTGAATTTCCAATTTGTCAGGGCTACCCACCAGAGGTCAGTTTCTGTTTCACACTATTCTATCCTCAAGGATCAAATCGAGGGTTATTTGCCAAATTGTTCTATGCGACATTTTGCTGATTTTGAGAATTTGTCATGAAAGTAGCTCTCTCACCCCTAATTTCATTATGTATAATAAAAATTACAGTCTGTTAAAAACTGTTTGAGATATGTGTTTGTGAATGAATGTTTTATGCGTTTTTAGCCCTTTTATGAATCTAACTTCAATCCTCATTTTCTCGATACGGTGAAAATGCACAGGCAATAAAATGGCAAATTCCTGACCAAATGCTTATGTTAGTGACAATTGTATTTAAGGTGACATCTTAGGGCCCAGTCACGATGATTTGGCATCGTTTCGACCTCGTTCCGCTTTCGGCAGTTTTGTCGAAAAACTGAGAAGAAGTCAAAAACCTCCACGTCGCCTTTATAGAGCCCATAGTGTTTCCGCTTTCTTCTCGTTTTGTGTTTTTGCTGAATGCGAACCGAAAGCGAAACGAAAAGGAAACAACTCTGTTTGGGCTCTGAGCTAGAGAAATATACTGGCGGGAAACTGGATGTCAACACATCAGATTTCCACCCACATGCCGGATGCAAAAGAGGACAAAACAAGCAAATCGGAAATGTTACGTGCCATAAATCCCACACTTCCAAAATGCACGCAAATGGTGCAAGTAAGAAGGGGAACTAGGAAAAACAATCATAGGTCGGGCATTGTCTCCATACGATCATTCAAGAAATGCGTACGAACTAGGCCCGAAACAGTTCCTGGCACATGGCAGTATAATGATATTAGACAGCCCGAAACAGTTCCTGGCACATGGCAGTATATTGAGATTAGACAGCCCGGAACAGTTCCTGGCTCATAGCAGTATAATGAGATTAG
The DNA here is from genome assembly GCA_963931925.1 of Onchidella celtica. Lineage (NCBI taxonomy): Eukaryota > Metazoa > Mollusca > Gastropoda > Systellommatophora > Onchidiidae > Onchidella > Onchidella celtica. Next base: position 42,892,927 of record OZ007582.1, read on the forward strand.
ACAGCCCGAAACAGTTCCTGGCACAAGGCAGTATAGTGAGATTAGACAGCCCGGAACAGTTCCTGGCACATAGCAGTATAATGAGATTAGACAGCCCGGAACAGTTCCTGGCTCATAGCAGTATAATGAGATTAGACAGCCCGAAACAGTTCCTGGCACAAGGCAGTATAGTGAGATTAGACAGCCCGGAACAGTTCCTGGCACATAGCAGTATAATGAGATTAGACAGCCCGGAACAGTTCCTGGCTCATAGCAGTATAATGAGATTAGACAGCCTGGAACAGTTCCTGGCACATGGCAGTATAGTGAGATTAGACAGCCCGGAACAGTTCCTGGCATATGGCAGTATAGTGAGATTAGACAGCACGGAACAGGGAAGGGATTAATGGTGTGTCCAAGCTTCTGAAGATGTTGCAGTCAAAAGATGACCGATAATCATTATACTGATGATATTATGTTACTTTCGAAAGCCCACCTCCTCGAGATGCATGGAGCTACAGCCCAAGGGCCTCGGCCACTTGAGGGCCTCCATGGATTAAGTGAAATTATAATTTTTATTGCAGGCCGTTCTCCTTAAAACAAATAAAACTGTTTTTATGAAAATGTCGGTACGTATACATAATTTTAAAAAAATTAGTTACTGATAATTATTTATCCTGGGAGCTTCACTGTATCTGTAGAACAGGGGCCTACAAAATCGTCATTCGGTCTTGCAACGTGCGAACATTTCATGGTGCTGGTCTCTGCCGTTTTAAAGTGATTGCATGTTTAACTGTAAGTGGCAACTTTACTTGGCGTTTTACATGAAACTTTGTTTTAAACATACGATAAACTGAAAGGGGTCTGAGCACCATTTGTACTTAGATCCCTTGTCAAGCTAACTCCCTTAAATAAATTGAGGAGGGTTAGAATTACAAGGGAGGGGTTAAGCTGGTCTAGGGACAAGGCTCTCGTCTGTCCTGCCTAATCTACAGGGTTCCATCCCGAGTCGATGCAAACATGGAGTTGTTGTTGTTGTTGTTGTTGTTGTTGTTTTTTCGGGGGGGGGGGGTAATTCCTGTCCCTGATCCTATGGTAGTTAGAATGGAATATTCTAGTCTTCTCGGATAAGGACGGAAAATTCGGAGGACCTGTATACAATTTTTGGGACGTTAAAGATACCTTGGCAGTTGAAAGTCGAGAAAACAGGCCGAACTTGCAAAATTCTAATAAACGAATCCCTATAAAAAAAGAGATGCGCCAATGAGTACTGGACCAACTTATGCTCTGAAATTCAATCGGCCTCTGATGCAGGAGACTCCAGAAACATGTATGAAAAGATTAAAGTTGCACTAGGACCAACCATTTCAAAAAGTGCCCCCATCAAGACAGAAAACGGCCAAGAACTTACCGGCAAGAAGGAACAACTGGAGAGATGGGTCGAACATTATTCCAAACTATATGCAAACGAAAAGCCAGCAAATCAAGGCTTAGAAGAAGCAGTCCCAAAGCTACCTGAAATGACGGACCTGGATGTGGAACCAACAATGAAAGAACTCTCTGAAGCCATCCAGGATATGAAAAATGGAAAAGCTTGTGGAGAGGATAACATTCCAGCTGAAGTCCTCAAAGAAAACCTTGAAACACTATTACCACACCTATACCACCTACTAATCGTGTGCTGGAAAACTGGAACAATTCCATCCGACATGAAAAATGCAAAAATTGTAACTCTTTACAAGAATAAAGGAGACAAAGGGGATTGTAACAATTACCGCGGCATATCATTGATGAGTATTACAGGGAAAGCGTTCGCCAAAATCATACTCAAACGATTACACAGGCTCGCTGAAAGAATCTTACCAGAATCCCAATGCGGATTCAGAGCAGAACGATCAACTGCAGATATGATATTTACAGTCCGTCAACTACAGGAAAAATGCAGAGAACAAGGAAAACCACTGTACATGGCTTTCATAGATCTGACAAAAGCCTTCGACACCGTAAGCAGACCATCGCTTTACATTGTACTGAAGTCCATTGGATGTCCACCACAGCTATTGAAGCTGATCATCTCCTTTCATGACGACATGAGTGCATGCGTCCAGTTTGACGGAAACATCTCAGGTAAATTTGCAGTGAAGACCGGAGTAAAACAAGGATGTGTACTGGCACCAACTCTATTTGGAATTTACTTTGCAGCACTCCTACAGTTCGCTTTTCAAGACTCCACAGATGGTATTTTCATCCGAACAAGATCAGATGGGTCTCTGTTCAACTTGGCCAGGTTAAAAGCAAAAACAAAGACTCGAGAAATCATGCTGCGTGAACTCCTCTTTGCAGACGATGCTGCAGTAGTAGCCCAAAACAACGAACAACTGCAAAATATGATGGACTTATTGTCAAATGCATGCGACCTCTTTTCCTTGACAATTAGTGTTAAAAAGACAGAGGTAATCGGACAAGGTACACTATCTCCTCCCAACATTTCATTGAACGGCAACAAGATCAACTCAGTTGAAAAGTTTACCTATCTTGGCTCCACAGTAACAGCATCACTATCCCTGGATGAAGAACTAAACGCCAGAATTGGGAAAGCAGCTACAACTTTTGGCAGGTTATCTCAGAGAGCTTGGAACAACAAAAAGCTGACACTCAAGACCAAAATTCTTATTTATCAAGCATGTGTCATCAGTACCTTGTTGTATAGCTGCGAAACGTGGACCACCTATACAAGACACGAAAAACGATTAAACAGCTTCCATCTTCGCTGCCTGCGGAAAATCATGGACATCAGATGGCAGGACAAAATCACCAACAGCGAAGTTCTCAAACGAGCAAAGCTCACCTCAATTCAAGCAACACTGAGAACAAGACGACTCAGGTGGATAGGACATGTCAAAAGAATGGATGATAGTAGAATCCCAAAGCAGATACTGTATGGTGAGCTAAAAGAGGGAAAACGTCAAAGAGGTAGACCAAAACTACGTTTCAAAGATATCTGCAGGACCACACTGAAAGATTTTGGGATCGATGAAAAATCATGGGAAAATGTGGCAGAAGATCGAATGACCTGGAAGGGAGCCGTCAGGAAAGGTGCTGCCAAATTTGAAAAAAATCAAAGAGAAATTAGGGAAGAAAAAAGACAGAAAAGGAAGGAAAAGACAAATGAAGTCACAAACGAAGGCGAGTATATGTGCTCACTCTGTGACCGAAGATGTAAATCGAATATCGGACGGATTAGTCATGAGAGGAGCTGCTCTCGGCATCTGTCTTGAAGTCAGAAAATGCTGCAAAGACCGTCTGCAAAGACGAAAAGGGTCGTATATATAAAAAAAGAAAAAAACAACAACACAGAAACAACAAGAAGAAAAATAAAAACAAAAAAAGTTGAGGTGTAAATGCCGAGAGCAGCGAGAGGTGTAAATGCCTAGAGCAGCGAGAGGTGTAAATGCCTAGAGCAGCGAGAGGTGTAAATGCCTAGAGCAGCGGATCTTCTAAACTAAAAACCTAAACACAAAATTACAAGCGATCTAAGGGCAAAAAATGGCACTTGAACCCTTTCTAATTTTAACCCTCTCAATTGCTTCATTAATGAGATTAAACTTTTCTTTTCTTTCCTTCAGGCTCACGTGACCAATCCAAATGTTCTCACCTGTGACGTGATGGGTATGCTGGTGCCAGTGAAAAACGTTGAACCAGAACAGTCCAGCCATGTCCCATACCAAATGCGACCGATTACACGGTGAGCAAACTGCCCTTCATATGAAAGCCAGATCGACGTTCCCTATGCTGTTTCCATTTCCGTACACATGAAAACACAGCTGAAGGCACTATTTTTTTTATTTTTTTTTTTGTGCTATGAAATGCTCACCTTAATCAGCCAAATCACGTTCCACCGTTCAACAGTAACATCGGTGTGTTTCCTTGACTTGAGTTTTTATAGGAAAACCTAAATCAGAATTTTTAGACTTTTGTTAGGAGAGCGTAGTGTAATTACAAAGCCGAATAGAGAAAATACTGAGTTATGTTCACTGTTCAGTTATAGCTTTTCATGTAAAATACTACGCTCCCCTAACAAGAGCTACTATGATATTCAAAGTAAACAGTTTTCTTTGATTTTCAAAAACAAACAAACAAACAAAATATGACTTGGGCAAATGTGAAATGACCGTGACGATATCAAAAATCTTGGAACAGTTGACTTCAGCATAACTGGACAATCTAACATGGCATACTTAGTTTTCGTGAAGCTCTGGTTCGTGTCAGACAAGAAATATGTGGGTACATCTGACAAAAATGAGCTGAATGTGAATTTGTATACATGTACCGCTTTACAAAATCAAAATAAAATATTCCTAGAATGATTTCAAGCAAGAAAATATTTATTGACTGCACAACATGGCTAATCTTTCATACTGTAAGGACATCTCAGTTTTACTAGAAAAAAAAAAAATCAATATTATATCTAATACAGCTGATGGGTTCATGCTTTCATCTTCAAGTTTTTCTTATTTCTATCTATCCACAGGTACCCTTTACTGCCTTATACTTATGCAGGAGTGGACGACTACGAGAATCCGTGCCTGTGATGCAGGAATTATTTCTCTTCAACGAGCCACAGAATTGGACTAAATACAGAATCTCCCACGATTTCTCCACAACAAACATCCTACCAGTCGAGTCAAGTGACCCTCCTGAAAGAACTGTTCGTTTAACTGTTTGATGTTTTAGTAATATGTATTCAGACTAGATTAAAATTATAGCAATACGTACCATCAGTTTTGGTAGAGTTCATTTCATTTCAACGTTTTCTAATATTTCCCTTTCATATCATTTTGAATCTGGACAACAGAAAACTTGCAAGAATCATATTGTCCACATAAGCCTTTAAACCAGATATAGACAACTGACGGCCCACGGGCCAGACCCTTTGCGCCTCGCAATTTACGCAGCCCCGAGGTTGGTTGAAAGCTTGATTAAACACTGCTTAATGAGCTGTGTCATCCGAAAGGGCATCATACAGGGCGACGAGAAGCGCAACAGACAGCTGGGAGCCAAGCCACTACCCAGGCAACAGGAACAGAGGCAGCACGCTCTGGGCTCGGATCTGACCTCGAATTACACCGGCAATACCTGTGGACGAGACTGGCACACCAGACTCTGCTCTCAACACGACTGAGCAATCCAAGACGCTACCGTTGTCTGCCAAGACAGGCGGGCGCCTACAAATAAACTGAGCTTAAAAAAAATGATACCTTTACATATAACAATAAATATAACATATGCATGCCCCCCCCCTCCCCCCCCCCCCCCCAATAAAAAATCAAGCATCTCTCTTTAATGAACATCCTATCCAAACATAATATTTTGTCTTGTAAAGGAAGGCTTCAATAATGTATTAAGGTGAGAGTATCCAGCTCTCTTCAAACTGCACACTTTTTCAAGTCTTGAAGTCTAGAACTTGCGGGCTACACACCTGTGTCCAATCACACACAACTACGTCACTATAACACGTCACCCCAAGGCCAACCTAGCGCAGTCTCGAATCTAATCTGGATCTGACTCGAACGTTCCGGGTTTCCCCAAAATAGAACGACGCGTGACATCGAAGGAGCGCAAAGCGCTGGCGGGAAGGGGGAAGAGAAGCGCGCGGGCGGGGCGAAAGGGGAGACAGCGCTGATCTCCGAGAACAATCGAGGCGCTACAGTCATCCTGACATCTTCTTCCTGGTCGTCTTCGTGTTCTCTTTCATGTCTGTGGTTGCCATTCAGTGCATCGTTTCATCCCACTACTGTCATTCATCCTTCTCACATGTACGTTACCTTTATGTGTTTGCGTAAATACAGTTGTATGAGTAAACACAGCGTAAGGAATTTTACCTCACAGTCTGGTGTTAAGCATTTTTCTTTCCATTGCCATCTGGGTAGTTCATAGTTTGTTCCTAAATTGTCTTATAATCAGCCATGTTTGGCGACCATAGGTAGAATGGATATAATACGTTACATAGAATATATTTTTGCTCATCAACTTCGTTTCCTACTTGTACTGCTGGGGTACAGTTGATTTTTTCTTTACTTTTAAAGAAAGGTGGAATGGAATGTCTGAAGCTTGCCGTGGCTGGTAAATTGTTTTTTTATTATTATATTTTCACATATCAGCACAGACCTCACTCCAGATTGAAACTGGTCGGTCCCATCCGACAGGCATAATTCAGTGACTCCCCCCATTTGCACTTGGGCACCACCTCTGATCTATATACATGTACTTACAGATATATACTGATGATGTTTGTCCATCGTTTTCGATGATGACCATGACTTCATATTTTATTGGTTTGAGGAATGCCTTCTAATAAGTGGCTGGTAAGTCCAATCTGGGCACGGAATTCTCTACCACACATTGTGCACTTCAGGCCGGAGGGTGGCTGGGAATAAACGTTGGCTGATGGTGCTTTCCACTTTGCCCTTTTACTTTCAGCGGCTCCTTGCGGCGTTGTTCAGCTGACTTTGCCCTTTTCTCTATCAGCCTGCGCCATGTTAGCCGGTCTGAGGCGAGAGTTTCCCAGGTCACGACGGGAAAGTCCATTCTCTTTAGGGTCATCTTAAAACTGTCTTTGAAGCGAAGTTTGGGGTCGTCCGACTTGATGTGTTTCTTCCGCCATTTCTCCATGGAGAAGAGCCTTGGGGATGCGCTCGCAATAGTATAGTAATAGTGCATGGAGTATGCCATTGGGTGCGATTCTCTTTGGTCTCAGCATGAACCTTCTGATTGGCAGCTGTGACATTATGGTGAATTGAGAGCACTTTTTTTGTATTGTTTCATGTGTATGAACAAAGACTGGATAATCATTAAGCTTAATCATGCGCTGTTCTTTACAGTCTCTGGGCCAATAACTCGTGAAATAAAGACCCTTGTACCAGATGGTGTTCACAGCCCTGTTTATGAATTTTGTTGCTATATATACTTATTTCCGTTATGTGCTTGCCTTTTTCTTTTCTCTTTCAGGTCATTCGCTCATTTTGCATATCAATGTTGAACTTCTGATAACCGTGACCATATCAAACGAAACTGTAATTGTTTTTTCCTATAAAAATGTTCCACGCACCTTTAAGTGTAAGTACTATACTAACGTTATCGATTTTGCTTTTACCAGACTCGTTTCCCAAACATTCGAATGATACAGACTCCACTTAGGATGATTTACTGTCTTCGGCATCTTGATCAAGAAAAGTTTCGTTCCTTTTTGGATTTTGAACTTTACTTTAAATATAATTATATTTACAGCTGTACACATTTGTGCATGTTATATTATTATGATCAAAATCTGAATTTCTTGTATCTGTGACCGTTTTGAACTGAACTGTAATTTTGTTTTTGTTTCTGTTGCTGTTGTTGTTGTTGTTGTACAAAAATGTTCTACAAGTCTATTACGTTTAGATATTAATTTTATGGATTCTGCTTTTACAAGACTCTCTTCTCGAACAGTAGAATGATAGAGAGACAGCTATAAAGCATTTCAGGGCAGCGCTTACGGCAATTCTAACAAAGAATTTTCTTCATTGTGTGAGATATTTAAATTTCAAAACCAATATGTTTACTTATGATATGTACATACATAATCAGGGCGGGGAAGTGACCATGTATCATCGAGTAGCCAGACGCAATGGCTAGGACATTATGCAATCAACATGCAAGAAATAGGCAGCTGATAACGTTCAAGACGAACTAAGCACATTTTAGTTTTGCGTTATTAATACGTTTTCCACTTTGAATTTCGCTCTGATAATTTTTACTGTAGATAAAGAAGGGTCTAAACGTTGAAGAAAGAAAAAAAAAATTATTTCGAGGTCAGCAGGTTTTGTCATGGGAGGATGAGTAATAATAATATTATGAATTACATTACTTTATTATAAAACTTCGAAACAGTTTCATTGAGGGTCACTGACAAAAAAAGAAAATAAGGAATTTCTGTGTATAAAAAAATAATGTGCTTGAGGTGGACATTTCAAAGTTTAGGCAAATGCCATTACCTTCCACTTTGTGTTTGTACACTTATGTAAATAAGTAAGCCGTATTTTTTTTATTTTTTTTTGTTTCAATATATCAAAATTGTGTTTTATTAATTGGAGAAAGTAAAAGGAAAATCCATAGCTAGAAAATGAAAAGATATTTCTCACGAGTGCCAACTTAAAAATAAAAACAAAACAGAGAAATCCAACATTAACGTAATCTCCATCATTGGAGAAGGTGAATCCGCTATGAACAAACCACGAAGGTGCTTGACATGTCACTGTCGTGTTCTGCACACGTTGGAAACTTTAAGCAAACCAGGGACGTGCTCATACGCATCAGCTGGTACAGGTTTTACATATATGAGAAGTACCCGAACACCGCAGAGATATTCTGTGGCTTAACCATATTATTATGAATATTTGGTGCATGGGAAATAAACTTAGGACAGCAAACATTTTATTTTTCGTTCCCTTGTAAAATTTGGCTGCCTGCACTTTTGTATTATGTTTTTAAGATCTGCACCTTTATCTCAGATTATACTGTCTGACAAAATCAAACGTAATTCGATATAACACGATAAAAAATAATCAATGAAACGAAGCGTTGAGGTCCTTTGTTTCTCGGGGGCCTCAGCGTAGTGCTATTGGCCCCCTGATAATGAAACGAAGCGGTGTCTTGTCTTTATTTTATACTTCACAAAACTAATGTAACAGTATAAAAAGTATACAGATCCAATTCAGCACTGTCCCAGCTGTAGATTGAGTCTTTTAGTCGCCCCTGTTCCAAAGAGCACGCCGACATTAAATTATATTGTATGATTAATTCAAAGTTAATCCGGTACTATAACACGTTGAAAAATATTATTGAAAGTAAAAGAAGTAATTGAGGAGCCGGCATATTGGTAGAGAAACTGTTTACATTGTCACTCTATTGATAGTCACCCCTTCATTATGGTAACGTTCACATCACTCTTTTGATATTTGTCTCTCCGTTCTTTCACTCATTCGACCTCCCACTCAATTGATACCCATTGACTTAATTTGTATTTGACAATTTGGCATTAAAATATTTTGTCCTGTTTTCTCACAAGAATTCTGCAGGGTGAGGCTGATTCAGGATAGAGAAACAAACAAGGAGAATACATCAAGTTTCTGTGTTGGTTCTCGTAAAATGAACTCCCATGAAAGATATGACTATTATTATGGGACAAGGTGGTCTAGAGGCAAGGTGCTCGCCTCTCATGCCAAGGGTCCCGGGTTCAAAACTCGGCAGTGCAGGTATGTTGGAAATTGGGATTTTTCTCATATTTTCAAGTCCCTGATCCTATTGGGGGGTAGGATTGAGTACTTAGTCTTCTCGGATAAGGACGAAAAATTCGGAGGGCCCGTGTGTATGTTGCGCACGTTAAAGATACCTTGGCAGTTGGAAATCGAAAAGAGAAGGCCGAACAGGCCGCCGTCGGGGCAAAATAAAAAAAAATTCATCCCTACCATTCCCTCCCCCTCCATCCCTCATCCCCCCCCTTAAAAAAAAAAACAACTCCGACCGGCGCTGCACTGTGGCGACGACGTGCCTGCTCCAGTTGTAACTGGGGTGCAATGGCACGAAGGCAAATTTCCCAAATGGGATTAAAGAAGTATACAAATGCAAAATACAAAATACAAATATTACCAAGTATTAGGAGTTTTTGTGGAACTTCTTATCAGAAGCACCAAACAAATAATATTATTGAAATTGTATGAAAAGAATATGGCCCTGTGGTACACACATTTGCACCAAAGATATCAGGTCTCAGTCAGTAATCAGATGTGTGGATCAGTGACGTAACATGAGGTAATAATTATAACCTGTGTACACAAAAACCATCTTTCTGAGAGCCGCTATATTGCTGCTGTCATTTAATTTGAAGCATGCCCACACTAAGTTTTACCATAAAGACCAGTCCTTCACCTTCTCTGTTCAGGCTAGCCAGCTTCCTTTGTGGGCAGTTTAAAACATCAAAGGTGCTTTTAGTTGTCATCAACAGTTTCATGTGAGACCCCGCAACTTTTGATGGTCGAATATCTCTTCAGTTAAAATACACTGAGAAGACGGTCTTTTGGATACCAATTACCTCATACTGGCCCTGTTAAAGGTTTTTTTGTTTTTTCAAAAAGACTCATCTAGATAATATATGTCATGCATTTACCGTTATATCCTCTGCGGTTATCAAACTCGCTCTTACACACACACACTATCTCTCTCTCTCTCTCTCTGTCTCTCTCTCGCTTCATATCTATCTCCTTCTCTCTGTGTGTATGTGTGTGGGTGTATGTGTGTGTGTGTGTTTAAGTACAATGAAATTCACAGTTCCTAAAGAGTGAAATAAGCAGGACACATTAACATCCGGTAAAATTCTAACTCATCGCAGTAATTTCTTATTTAAGGTGCTAGTTTTGTGCAAAGGTGACTGCTAATATTGTCAAGAAAATCTGGAGTTAGTACATAGGCTTTCAGGCAAAACAAAATGTTCACAGTGTTACAGTATTATATATTCTAGAATTAAAACCCTATTTGTGGAAAAGAATATATTTTTATTTCAACATAACAAGTAAACAAGGAAATAAGAAGGATAACAAGGAAAAAACAGAAGAAATATTTGAGAAGGTATAAAATTCAAGGGCGTTAATCTTTCAAGCTACATTTTACAAACTAAATGATAAAGTCGAAATTTCAATTGTCAAAGAAAAAAATTAATACAAAAGAGGCCTGATAAGCATGATGATGTAAAAAAAACTGAGGAAAGTGATAAAGATAAAAATAACTTTTTGCTCTTTTAAAAATGTGCAATAAAGTCAAACCATTCTTTAAAAAATGAATTAAAAACAACATTTAGACGGCTGTTGCCATAGAGACTCATTTAATCGAAGAATTAAGATGCGCAGAGCGTAATTTGGGCGAAATTCATATTTCAGTTACATAAACCTGGAAAGTTAAAATATTTGAGGTTTCGGGGGAAAAGTATTTAATGAGGGGATCCAGTTGTTATTGTCATGATCACATTAGGATCATAAATGCCGTGCTAGGTCACGACGTCAGTGAGTTAATTTTTACGATCTTGTTGATTATAACCAGCGTAATTTGTCCTTGAGCTGTTCTCGTGAACAGTTTGTTTTGAAACACCTTTTTTCTGATGGATGGAGAGAAAGAGGGGCGAGACAGAATAAATGTATAGCTAGGAATGACAGAGCAGTTCTCGCCCCCGTGATTTTGATTAACATAGATAAGGGGCGAGTAAAGGTAGTTTATTTAGACGCTTAGTTGGCGTTCGGAAATTCGTGCATAAGAGTAGAAAGGACGGGGTTTGAAGATTTTAGTAGTTAATGTTTCGCATTTTAAATTTTGTTTAGACCGTAAAATTGACCTTGATTTTGGAGCAAGGCCATGACAAGCATAAATTAATATTGCAGGCTGAGCTGAAGCGACTGCACCAATCAAATGTATGAATCGGGACGGAAGGTCGAGACATAGCTTTAGTATTTAAACCCGTGCAGAGCTTAGATAGAGGCCACATGTAGACAATCCATTTACGAGGTGGACGGCGATAGTCCTCAGCCAGATGAGAGACATAGAGACGCAGTTGAGCAGTCCATATTGTGAGGAGCGCCATGATTTAAAGCTCCAGAGCCTAAGCTACTTGGTTTGATATGAACCCACAGCGTTTACATCCAGCGCTATCACTCCCAGTGAGGGCCACATGGTGAGAGTTCATACTAATTTGTAATGATGAAAGTGAACCGTTCTACTTACTTTTGAAGACAGTTTCAGAGGTACCGCCAGACAACGCATGGTTGTACAAGCATTCTCCATGGCGTGTCTAGAGGAAATGTCCATATCATAACATGTCTCATTGAATTAATAGAATTTAAACTGTTATATCCGTCGCCACGTGCGCGGATTCTATTTGGCATATAACTCATATGACCTATAAAGTTATATTCGGCATATAACTCATATGACCTGCAAGTAGTTAGAGTGAATAAGTTAGTCTTTATAGAAAGCTGTAGTTTCATTAGTTAGATTCAGTTGCCTTTGAATTGATATTTATATTTATAATTATATTTGTTACATTAATTCCTGTAATTAAACTGCCCTACAGTTCTGCTAAAAATCAAAGCAATTGATTTATTTAGTTTTTAGAGTGCAAGTATTTTTTTTGTGTGTTCGTCGATTGTGGGAGCGGACCTCGAAAGAGTGTCAGTCGAATTCTCCCCATCTAACCCACATCGCGACAGTTATGATGAACAAGAAATAATAAAACAAGTAAAGTGAGGTGTAAATGCCAAGGGCAGCGAACCTCCTAAAATAAAGACCTCAAATCAAATTATGATGATATTTGAACCGAGGATGGGTTACTTTTGTGAAGTCATATCGGCACGGGGTAGGGGCACTTCTGTAATGCTGTATATATGTGTAGAGCATTTCCATAAACGGCGTGTAAATGTACTGCCACATCGGCATAATATTATAAGTGCGCACGTTTTTTTAATTCTTTAACGTCGTAAAAAAACAACAACAACGAAACACTACTTGGTACAAATCTTTCAACGCCATACCCGATATTAAGCAAGCATTACAATTATTTATTACTAATTATTATAATTTACTATTATTGCTACTACTACTGTTAATGATAATAATAATAATAATAATAATTTATCATTAATTTTGATAAAATGAATTACTGGCAGACCAGACCAGATCAGGGGTCCAGATTCAGTTATGATTTTTGTGAAGTTCAATCTACAGTAAAACCTCGTTACACCGCCCAGTAAGGGGCAAACAGAAAATTGGCGGTATAACGAGAATGGCGGTACAACGAAAATACCATGTAGAACAAGGGAAATAAGTAATTAAGTAATTTACCAACATTGGACTGGCTAACATGTCTAAAATATTGCAGTTATCTCCCTTATCTCTCCACTAGACATAAACCTCCGTTGTCATTTTGAAGTTTACATCGCTTTCATTTGTATTTTTTTGTTGTTGTTTTTTGTGTTTATGTGTGTTGGAGTTCTTTTATTCAGGAAATCGCACCTTAAGAGTAAAAGTATTATGTATTGCAACACGATAAATAATGCTACATTACAATTCTATTTACAGCTGTTATATATCCATATGTAATCAAGGGAAATTACGCATACATGTAATAGCTGATTTTTTTTTTTTTTTCATCACGCATACATGTAATTACTTAGTTACTGCCCTTGGTAAGACCTACACTTTATTACGTAGTAAGGGAAATAATTTACCTCTTATGCGTTGTGTGATTAATTAACACCACCACTTTACTTACATTACTTTTCATGTTGCATTACTCTCAGTGAGTTGGTAATACATTAGGTCACCTATTCTAAAGTATGAAAGTATGTGAATGACTTTATCTTTATTGATATTTGGTGACGCTCATTACTCTATGCATTATTATGTACATCTACTGCGATACTGTATATAACTAATGACCTGTAAATATTACCAGAATAAAGTTGCTTATCTTCCCGGCTACAACTGACTTCTCTTTGTTTGTTATCACCACTTAACAACAGCGATGCGCCCATTCGCTATTCAGATGATAGTTATTGTAATCATGAGTTCGAATTTGAATGAATAATAAACAATTCATATCAAAGAAACAAGAGGGATTTGTCAACAGTAGACATACTGTCGCTTTCGTGGCCGTTCCGTGCATCAGGAGTGAAGATTGACTTGGCATGTCAGTACTCAGAAACGGATTCGTGGGCAGCAACAACTAGGGCTGTTCCTGCGGGTCAAACATCTGTTCAGACATAAAGATTTTAGTATTTACTGAAAAGTTATTCAGAATTTATAGATAATTTGAGACATTGTTTACATTTCAGTTACAGTCACGATGCTAGCGCTGCGACCTATTCTTAAATGTTGCCTCTATTTTGATATCGTAAGGGGTTAAATGTAGTGTTTACTTGGTTGGATTAAACTGAACTAAGAGTGGCATATTCGCAGTGCCTTAAATACCCACTGACAACCAGTAACATTTTCATTTTTTTTCTTCAGTAACATAGTAAACAATGCAGGTGCCAAGTCATCTTCCATCCAAGTATTCTTCAACAAATAAAAGTGCAACTATTTACAATTCTACAACGAAATAAGAGACTTTATAAATTCTATGAAAGTGGATTTATGAGTTTACAATAAATGACACTGATCTGGCAACATCAAAATCTGTCGGTGCTGAAGATGTGCTGAAATACACGAACAGTCACCATGAACCAGGCAGGGCTAATTGATGTGTATATTTTAAATTAATAACAACGGAAATACTGACTGACCAGAACGTAATCAAAGACCCCAATAACAATAACAACAACAAACATTTGCTAATCTTCATATATGATCCATTGATGGCGTCTTCTTCATTCTTGACATCACCAGTATTAAAATGAACTCCAACATTACAATCTGTGGAGAATTTTTATTCAGTGGCGATTACTTATACCTGACTATGAAGTGCACTTCAACTCTGGATACTTTGGAATGTAGAACACCGGCAAAATCTCACTAAATTGAAAGAAACCTGTAGCTGAAGTGAAAGAAATGTTGACATCTGAAACGCAACAACAAGTTCTAAACCACACGAGGGACAAGACCAAGACTCTGAATGGGAAAGAACCCCAAATCTCGGAGAACCGAAATAATTACATTTTTAAAGCAGTTCTGACCCTTGGAAAAAGCATCTCTGCATTCTCTGTCGAAGGCTTGCGGTTGTTCTGTTATGCAGCACTGTGAACAATAAATTTACAAATTTACGCTTTGGTGATGCACAGACTCACCAGTCAATGTAACAAAAAAGTACATTTTTCAGCTATTTACTTTGAAACAGAAGGAAAGCTTCTGGTTCTCACTCATCTTCATAGGAAATACTCTTCTTTGTGAAACAGCAAAGGGGCCATTGTACAATGGAGAAACTGAGGATAACTAAAAGATAGGACAATGTGTGAAATGAACAGCTTGTGCCGAACAGTTTATTGTTTACACCTGTATAATCACATGAATTCCACAGAAAACTCACATTCAGTGATGATTTCATTTCTGTTCTTGAGCTTGCTGAATGTCTTGTCATCTGCACCCATCATTAAAGTGTTGCTGACAGCAGAGACACTCTACAGTTAAGAGAATGAGAGACTGAGTAAGGGAAAATAATGGCCAAAAGATGGTATTATAATAACAACAACAAAAAACAAGCAAACACAGTGAACACCTGTGAGACAAACACATAGATGCGTGGAGCCGACAAATACCCTATTTTCCATAAATTAATATTAAAGGAAGAGTACCTACCTTAACAAAACATTTGGAAAGTGTCCCTAAGGCAGACCAATAACAATTGCACACCTTTCCCTCAGCCTGTTTTAGTAATTATAGAATTATTAATTGTCTTTTTCCACAACTCCACATTCTGACTCGCTAATAATGTATCGACAATTTAGGCAATGGCAACACTCAGCGTAGGTGTTTTAGCGTCAGTGGGCAATTTACAGAGATGTGTGCGTCACGTGCCCCAAACTGTGATCTGAAGTAACTTTTATCAAGTGTGGGTATGAACACAGACATATCTCTTACAGGTGTGCCAGTCAGAACATCCTCATGTAGGAAATTGTAATAAGCACACTTCTGTTTATCTGTAGACACGTCTGTGTCCTGCATTTCACCTGCAGATCAGTATTGATAAAACGACATAATTTTAGTGGCATCATCACAATGAAGCAATTGTAATGTGATGAATTAGTAACTGATGCATCTTAGAGAAATGAGATAATTGATTATCTGAGAATCTGTGGAATCATAATAATGATGGGATCACCAGTCAAATTAGAAAACTCTAGACTTGAAAAATACATTTTATATTGGCACAATATTCTATATTTAATACTCATTGTACTGCCAATGTTGGTTGGACATTTTTCAACACAGATGTACGAAAATTTCGTTTCGTGATGAGCTCAACATATTTGTCAGTTTTTAACATGCTGTGGTACGACTGGTGCATGCGTATTGTATACCGACATCACCTTTAGGTTCAGAGCTGTGAGGCTTTGTTTGGCAGGGTACAGACTTTAAAGCTATACCCGTGAGAGCTCTTGGAGGTATGTCGTTTTCAGGCCGGTTCTCAGAATGAGATTGTCGTCTCTTCCTGTTAACAAAAAATATTCATTGTAAGTGTAACTATATTATGCAATGTGAATATCTGCACTAAGCTTTCGTGTAATGATCACGAATCTTTATTCAGAAAGAAGAAAAAAGAAAGAAAAAAAAACGTGAAAAAAATCGATATTGTCACAAATCCCAGACTGGGAGATGTAATAGTTATGACAGGACGACAATCACGAACAAACACGTTTAACACTTAACAAAACAACCCATCAGACTCACACATTTATTAACATAATTATACATATAATAGCGCAATTACATACATTATATTATTGAAATGACTGCCGTACAACGGCCTTATTCTCACACACACTCTCCCTCGGATCCACAATCCGGTAGTTACTCCTAAAGGCACTTCGGCCTCAGCCTCTCCCCTCAGGGTCTTAATAGCACATTAATAATTTACTGGCACCGCAGTCTCTCAATATCCCCTTCCTATTGTCATACACCTTAGCACTCCCCTAGCACCTCAGCAGGGCAATAACACATTATTATTTCCATAGCCATCAACATGGCAACAACATAGTATCTCATTCACTCTCATATCTACGTCCCTGTCCGTGGCCTGACTGCCACGACTTTATGTGCCTCTACTGTCCTGCACTGACAGCCTCACTTCTGGCCTATGTGTGGCCTCCGGCCCTATGCTGGCCTATCCCCTGTGCTCATCGAGGTGGCTCTGCGGCCCGTCCCCGACACCTACAAGAATAACATTACATTGGTATAATACCCTACCATTTCTATTCACTCCACCTCTCCTTACAACCCATGAAGCGTACACACACTAGTTCACCTTTCACTCACCACACATCTTACGGTAACACACCTCCATCGGAGTACACACTACTCACTCGCGCTACAAATCCATGAAATCACTTTCATCTATCGCTCATGGCGCACATTGCTATATCCAATATCAAGGACTTCCACATTCCTCACATATACTTATTCACATCATGGTAATAGACGAATATAATATAATACATCAATCATAATAATCAATCAACGTTCTACATACCAGTCATTACTGGAAAGACTCTCACTAGTCTTCTCGACTGCTCCCCTTTATGTCCGCCCGATGGGCTTTTATTCACAGGTCCGATCCGTAGGACCTTCTAACTTGCAGTGATAGTAATACCGCGCTTTCGCCTCATTCAGACCCCCCCCCCCACTACTCACAACAGCACGCTTAACTTGCTGTCTACTGTGAGTCCTTCTTACTCTACACCCGCTCTGTAGCAATCCCCTTAATTGCACTCACTCCACTCGTGACATCATCCCCCACCCCAAAAAAATTAATGCAATTAATTTCAAATCGCATCAAGATGACTGTCAACGAGTGAGCGTGAGCAATACCTACACTAGAAAAATGACCTAGCAGTTCCCCCAGTATATAAAATACCGAAATCAGGGGAAAATATGGGGATCCGTATTGTCACGAGTGGAGTGAGCGATAGTTAATAATTACGGGGGGAAAATAAGGAATTATGGGCCACGTACCTGGCGTCGCTATTGCAGGGGCGAGCGTTAACCTACTTTAAAGAGCTACAGCGCGAAGACGTGCAAGATTACGATAAGCTGAAGGCTTTGCTGCTTCGCCGATTTGCGCGTACCGAGGAATATTTCCGGGAGCAGTTTAGGCGAGCACGCGCAGATACCAGGGAGGACTTTGCTGCCTTCGTCGCGAGACTAACGGAGTATTTCGCGAACTGGGTAGACTTGGCGCATGTGGGCACGGATTTCGCTAAACTGAAAGACCTAATGATCCGTGACCAGCTGTACGCGTCGTGCCACAAGGATCTGGTGGCTTTCCTGAAAGAGAACGAACCCGCGACGGTGCAGGAGGCGTCTAAGTTGGCGGAGGCATACCGTACGGCGCATCCGTCCAAACCAGTCGCCAGGGCGTACGTCCAAGATGCTGGGTACGTCGCCGTTGTCGAGGGGTCGCCGGCAGGACTTGGGGACAGGTCGCGTCAGCGTGGTGCCTATAGTGGGCAAGCCCAGGGGCAGCGTAGGGGCTATCACCAATCACCGGCATATGGATCCGGTAAGTTTGACCGAGCAGGAGGGCTAGGTCGCGGTAATGGCCGGGGGCGAGTTGTGACCTTTGCCGATGACCGACGGCATAGGGACTCTAGTTCCGGTCGCGAGGGGTCACGGGGACCCAGGCCTAGAGCAGCACAGGGAGCGGAGTGTTGGACTTGCGGACGCGTGGGTCACTTTTCGCGCGAGTGTAGGGCCGCGAAGTGTTGGAACTGCGGTAGAGCGGATCACATCAGCGTGAACTGCCCTGCAGGTAGGATAGCGGCGAACGTGGACAGTAGCTCCAGTCCATGCTCCCCAAATAAATTTCATCATGCGGCTGCGTGTGTTACATCGGACAACGGAGGCGGACAGTATTCTAAGTGTCCCAGTTGTGAGAAGTTATTATCTTCCGGTGTTTTACCTTGTGGGAGAAAGATCCCCGTTATAAATTCATGTCATACAGGAGGTGGTCTTAGGGTTTATCCGGGGTTTGTTGGGGACGAACCGGTCTCGGTTTTACGAGATACAGGATCTACCGTTGTGGGAGTGCATAGGGACTGCATTCGGGATTCACAGCTTACAGGTGAGACTGTCCCGTGCATCCAATTTTCGGGGGCCATTGAGAAATTACCCATGGCAAAAATAATGATAGATACACCTTTCCTTAGCGGGGAAGTCGAAGCAGTCGTTGGTTGTTTTCCAGGCGCCCAGCTCATCATTGGGAATGTATCACGGGTAGTTTCCCCTTCCGATGAGAACGTGCAAGCATGGTCGCAATCAAAAGGTATTGACTTTTGCGCCGCGGTCGAAACACGTCGACGGGTAGCTGATCAAGATAAGATTAGACCTTTGGCTACGCCAGCGGTCAACCTAGATATCACGCCGGAGCGCTTGGCGGGATTACAAAGGGAGGACCCATCATTAAACCCATGTTTTGGGGAAGCGCGAACCGAGAAAACGAGGAGATATAAGAACGGGTCATCTTCTTTTTTTGTCCAGGGGGGCATCCTGTTCCGTATGTACGTCACAGTGGCTTCCGTTCAAAAGCAGGTCGTCGTGCCACGGTCGTTAATTGCTACAGTATTGCGTCTGGCCCATGATGTTCCATTAGCGGGTCATATGGGAAGTGCTAGAACCAAGGAGAGAGTTCTGAAAGATTTTTATTGGCCATCGATACATAGAGATGTGCGGTTATATTGTAAGACGTGCAGTGCGTGCCAAAAGACGACGCATAAGGGTCGTACACCCCAGGCCCCTCTTCAAAAGATCCCCACGGTTTCGGAACCGTTTAAAAAGGTTTCAGTACCTTGTTGATTTAAGAGAAAGACTATCTGCAGCGCGCACTATAGCGGAAGAAGCGTCTGGTATCGCTTCGAAAAGAGCAAAAGACTATAAAGATAGAGGTTCCAAACTGAGAATTTTTAAGCCAGGAGACAAGGTTCTGTTGTTGTTACCTACGGACCATAATAAGTTATTGATGACATGGAAAGGTCCTTATGTTATTGAGCGAGTTGTTTCAAAGGTAGATTACGCTATCCACATTGATGGAGCGAGTAAGGTTTTCCATGTTAATATGCTACAGAGATTTTATGAGAGACCACAGTATCTGTGTGCACAGACAAGACCAGAGGAGACTGTCTTCTCTACTGCTTGTACGGGGGTCGTAGACCAGTTGGACTGTGACGTAAGCGACACCGAGGCGCAGGAAGAGTTACAAATTCAATTGCCGGAGTTAACTCCGACACAAGGTTACAGGGACGTTAAAATTAACCCTGACCTTACGAGTTCAAGGAGTAGGGAACTTGAGACCCTGTTAGCGTCATTTCCGGATGTTGTTACGGATTTGCCGGGTCGCACTACGGTGATCCAGCACCAAATAAAGTTGACTTCGGATAAGCCGGTATTTCTTAGACCTTATCCGCTGCCGTTTTCTTCGAGAGATAGAGTCATAAAGGAAGTTGAGTCAATGTTGAAGTTAGATGTGATAGAACCATCAACATCGCCGTATTCATCACCCATCGTCCTCGTGAAAAAACTTGATGGATCGGTGCGGTTCTGTATTGATTTTCGAAGATTGAACACTATTACGGTAGGCGATAGGGAGCCTATTCCGTTTCAGGAGGAATTAATAGCTTCATTGGCCGGGTCCACGTGGTTTTCCAAGATAGATTTGACGAAAGGTTATTGGGAAATCCCGCTTACTGAGGAATCTAAACAATACACGGCGTTCCAAACGCCCATTGGATTATTCCAATTTAAGGTCATGCCATTTGGGTTGGTAAACGCGCCAGCGACGTTTGCACGATTAATGAGATTAGTGTTGAAGGACATACCTAATGTCGTGTCATTCTTTGACGATATAGCATGCCATACGTCGACATGGTCTGATCATATTCAGACACTAACAGTAATTTTTCAACGATTACGTCATTTTGGGTTAACTGCTAAACCCGCAAAGATGGATTTGGCATGTCCAGAGATAATATTCTTAGGACATATTGTGGGCAGAGGTGTTCAGAGACCTGAAGAAACAAAAATTGACAAGTTAGTAGGGTTGCAAATCCCTAAAACAAAGAAACAAGTCAGAAGCTTAGTGGGAATTTTAAATTATTACAGAAAGTTCATTCCAAATTTTTCCTCCGTGTCATCTTCTCTTACTGACCTTACTAAGAAGGGACAACCCGATAAGGTCCAGTGGACGTCTGAATGTCAGACATCATTTGATAATTTGGTGACAGCATTATCATCGTCACCCATTCTGATATTACCCGATTTTCGATCTAATTTTATCCTCAGAACGGATGCGTCGGACTCTGGTGTCGGCGCTTGTCTTCTACAGGAGAAGAACGAATGTCTCCATCCTGTATGTTATGTCAGTAGGAAGTTATTGCAGAGAGAAAGAAAGTATTCTGTGATAGAGCGTGAGTGTCTTGCCATTGTCTGGTCCGTCCAGAAACTAGGACGTTATCTCATGGGACGAGAATTTTGTATCCAGACAGACCACAAGCCACTGACATTTTTGTCGAAGAATCGTTCGTCCAGCCCACGCTTGTCTAGATGGGCATTGGCTTTGCAGCCGTACACCTTCGTTATTCAACCAATTCCAGGAACCAGCAATCATATCGCCGACTACCTTAGTCGAGCCTAGGCGAAGAGTTCAGGAGCTTATACATCGGAGGACAGGAACATTGACAGGATCTGTGTGAATAAGTCGACTTTAAAATATTGACATTATAAATATGATATGAAGAATGGTTGATAGGTTGATTGGTTTTCGATTCTGTATTATTAAGTTTAGTTAGCTATTGATGATGTGATACATATATGCATAATGCATGGCATATTGATCCCCATATTTTCCCCTGATCCCGGTATTTTATGTGCTGGGGGCATTGGTAGGTCATTTTTAATGTAGGTATTGCTCAGGCTCACTCGTTGACAGTCATCTTGATGCGATTTGAAATTAATTGCATTAATTTTTTTGGGGTGGGGGATGATGTCACGAGTGGAGTGAGCGATAGTTAATAATTACGGGGGGAGAGGAGAGTAAAATTAACGCACGGAGACAAGTGAGAAAGTCGTGCATGTCATGAGTGGGGGGTCTGAAGGAGGCGAAAGCGCTGTATAACTATCACTGCAAGTTAGAAGGTCCTAGGGAGCGGATCTGTGAATAATAGCCCATCGGGCAGACATAAAGGGACCAGTCGAGAAGACTAAGAGAAAGTCTTTCCAGTTATGACTGGTATGTAGAATGTTGATTGATTATTATGATTGATGTATTATATTATATTCGTCTATTACCATGATGTGAATAAGTATATGTGAGGAATGTGGAAGTCCTTGATATTGGATATAGCAATGTGCGCCAGGAGCGATAGATGAAAGTGAGTTCATGGATTTGTAGCGCGAGTGAGTAGGGTGTACTCCGATGGAGGTGTGTTACCGTAAGATGTGTGGTGAGTGAAAGGTGAACTAGTGTGTGTACGTTTCATGGGTTGTAAGGAGAGGTGGAGTGAATAGAAATGGTAGGGTATTATACCAATGTAATGTTATTCTTGTAGGTGTCGGGGACGGGCCGAAGAGCCACCTCGAGGAGCACAGGGGATAGGCCAGCATAGGGCCGGAGGCCACACATAGGCCAGAAGTGAGGCTGTCAGTGCAGGACAGTAGAGGCACATAAAGTCGTGGCAGTCAGGCCACGGACAGGGACGTAGATATGAGAGTGAATGAGATACTGTGTTGTTGCCATGTTGATAGGCTAGTGAACTGATACTATGTTGTTGCCATGTTGATGGCTATGGAAATAATAATGTGTTAGTGCCCTGTGGAGATGCGAGTGGAATATTAAGGTGTATGACAATAGAAAGGGGATACTGAGAGACTGCGGTGCCAGTGAATCATTAATGTACTATTAAGACCCTGAGGGGAGAGGCTGAGGCCGAAGTGCCTTTAGGAGTAACTACCGGATTGTGGATCCGAGGGAGAGTGTGTGTGAGAATAAGGCCGTTGTACGGCAGTTGATTTCAATAATATAATGTATGTGATTGCGCTATTATCTGTATAATTATGTTTAATAAATGTGTGAGTCTGATGAATTGTTCTGTTAAGTGTTAACTTGTTTGTTCGTGATTGTTGTCCTGTCATACTTATTACATCTCCCAGTCTGGGATTTGTGACACGTATGGCCTGCAATATGCATATATGTGTCACATCATGAATAGCTAACTAATCACAATACTTAATACAGAATCAAAAAACCACTCAACCTATCAACCATTCTTCATATCATATTTATAATGTCAATATTTTAAAGTCGACTCATTCACACAGATCCTGTCAATGTTCCTGTCCTCTGATGTATAAGCTCCTGAACTCTTCCCCTAGGCTCGACTAAGGTAGTCGGCGATATGATTGCTGGTTCCTGGAATTGGTTGAATAACGAAGGTATACGGCTGCAAAGCCAATGCCCATCTAGACAAGCGTGGACTGGACGAACGATTCTTCGACAAGAATGTCAGCGGCTTGTGGTCTGTCTGGATACAAAATTCTCGTCCCATGAGATAACGTCCTAGTTTCTGGACGGACCAGACAATGGCAAGACACTCACGCTCTATCACAGAATACTTTCTTTCTCTCTGCAATAACTTCCTACTGACATAACATACAGGATGGAGACATTCGTTCTTCTCCTGTAGAAGACAAGCGCCGACACCAGAGTCCGACGCATCCGTTCTGAGGATAAAATTAGATCGAAAATCGGGTAATATCAGAATGGGTGACGATGATAATGCTGTCACCAAATTATCAAATGATGTCTGACATTCAGACGTCCACTGGACCTTATCGGGTTGTCCCTTCTTAGTAAGGTCAGTAAGAGAAGATGACAAGGAGGAAAAATTTGGAATGAACTTTCTGTAATAATTTAAAATCCCCACTAAGCTTCTGACTTGTTTCTTTGTTTTTGGGATTTGCAACCCTACTAACTTGTCAATTTTTGTTTCTTCAGGTCTCTGAACACCTCTACCCACAATATGTCCTAAGAATACTATCTCTGGACATGCCAACTCCATCTTTGCGGGTTTAGCAGTTAACCCAAAATGACGTAATCGTTGAAAAATTACTGTTAGTGTCTGAATATGATCAGACCATGTCGACGTATGGCATGCTATATCGTCAAAGAATGACACGACATTAGGTATGTCCTTCAACACTAATCTCATTAATCGTGCAAACGTCGCTGGTGCGTTTACCAACCCAAATGGCATGACCTTAAATTGGAATAATCCAATGGGCGTCTGGAACGCCGTGTATTGTTTAGACTCCTCAGTAAGCGGGATTTCCCAATAACCTTTCGTTAAATCTATCTTGGAAAACCACGTGGACCCGGCCAATGAAGCTATTAATTCCTCCTGAAACGGAATAGGCTCCCTATCGCCTACCGTAATAGTGTTCAATCTTCGAAAATCAATACAGAACCGCACCGATCCATCAAGTTTTTTCACGAGGACGATGGGTGATGAATACGGCGATGTTGATGGTTCTATCACATCTAACTTCAACATTGACTCAACTTCCTTTATGACTCTATCTCTCGAAGAAAAAGGCAACGGATACGGTCTAAGAAATAATGGCTTATCCGAAGTCAACTTTATTTGGTGCTGGATCACCGTAGTGCGACCCGGCAAATCCGTAACAACATCCGGAAATGACGCTAACAGGGTCTCAAGTTCCCTACTCCTTGAACTCGTAAGGTCAGGGTTAATTTTTACGTCCCTGTAACCTTGTGTCGCAGTTAACTCCGGCAATTGAATTTGTAACTCTTCCTGCGCCTCGGTGTCGCTTACGTCACAGTCCAACTGGTCTACGACCCCCGTACAAGCAGTAGAGAAGACAGTCTCCTCTGGTCTTGTCTGTGCACACAGATACTGTGGTCTCTCATAAAATCTCTGTAGCATATTAGCATGGAAAACCTTACTCGTTCCATCAATGTGGATAGCGTAATCTACCTTTGAAACAACTCGCTCAATAACATAAGGGCCTTTCCATGTCATCAATAACTTATTATGGTCCGTAGGTAACAACAACAGAACCTTGTCTCCTGGCTTAAAAATTCTCAGTTTGGACCCTCTATCTTTATAGTCTTTTGCTCTTTTCGAAGCGATACCAGAAGCTTCTTGTGCTATAGTGCGCGCTGAAGATAGTCTTTCTCTTAAATCAACAAGGTACTGAAACACCGAAATCTGCTCATCGTCTCCCGATGATGGCGACGTCATCATGTCCCGAAGAACATCAGTTGGGCCCCTAGGACTACGACCGTACATCATTTCGAACGGCGAGAATCCCGTTGACTCCTGCCGTACCTCTCTGTACGCGAATAACACTGCAGGGATATATCTATCCCAATCTTTAGGGCGATCAGCAGCTACCTTACGCAGCATCGACTTCAACGTCGAGTTCAATCTCTCGCACATGCCATTAGCCTGCGGATGATAAGGGGTGGTAGTGATGGGTTGTATACTGAATAAGCGGAACAATTCCTTCATCATCTGCGACGTAAATTGCGCGCCCCTATCAGACAGAATTTGCTCTGGTATTCCTACCCTAGCGAAAATTGCAAACAACGCTTCCGCGACTGCCTCAGACGTTATGGTCCGCAGAGGAACCGCCTCTGGCCATCTCGTAGCATTACATATGACCGTTAAGAAAAATCGATTCCCCCTATCGGTCGCTGGGTGAATGGGGCCAACAAGGTCTATCGAGACCTTTTTAAACGGTTCCGAGACCGTGGGGATCTTCTGAAGAGGAGCCTGGGGTGTACGACCCTTATGCGTCGTCTTTTGGCACGCACTGCACGTCTTACAATAGACCTGTACATCTCTGTGGATCGATGGCCAGTAAAAATTTTTAAGAACCCTTTCTTTGGTTCTAGCTATCCCCATATGACCCGCTAATGGGACATCATGTGCCAAATGCAATACTGTTGCGATCAGCAACGCTGGCACAACGACCTGCTTTAAAATGGAGGACACCGTTACATACTTACGGAACAGAATGCCCGCCTGAACAATAAAGGAGGACGAGCCGTTCTTATATTTCCTCGTTTTCTCGGTTCGCGCTTCCCCAAAACATGGGTTTAATGATGGGTCCTCCCTTTGTAATCTCGCCAAGCGCTCTGGCGTGATATCTAGGTTGACCGCTGGCGTCGCCAAAGGTCTAATCTTATCTTTATCAGCTACCCGTCGACGTGTTTCGACCGCGGCGCAAAAGTCAATACCTTTTGATTGCGACCATGCTTGCACGTTCTCATCGGAAGGGGAAACTACCCGTGATACATTCCCAATGATGAGCTGGGCGCCTGGAAAACAACCAACGACTGCTTCGACTTCCCCGCTAAGGAAAGGTGTATCTATCATTATTCTTGCCATGGGTAATTTCTCAATGGCCCCCGAAAATTGGATGCACGGGACAGTCTCACCTGTAAGCTGTGAATCCCGAATGCAATCCCTATGCACTCCCACAACGGTAGATCCTGTATCTCGTAAAACCGAGACCGGTTCGTCCCCAACAAACCCCGGATAAACCCTAAGACCACCTCCTGTATGACATGAATTTATAACGGGGATCTTTCTCCCACAGGGTAAAACACCGGAAGATAATAACTTCTCACAACTGGGACACTTAGAATACTGTCCGCCTCCGTTGTCCGATGTAACACACGCAGCCGCATGATGAAATTTATTTGGGGAACATGGACTGGAGCTACTGTCCACGTTCGCCGCTATCCTACCTGCAGGGCAGTTCACGCTGATGTGATCTGCTCTTCCGCAGTTCCAACACTTCGCGGCCCTACACTCGCGTGAAAAGTGACCCACGCGTCCGCAAGTTCAACACTCCGCTCCCTGTGCTGCACTAGGCCTGGGTCCCCGTGACCCATCGCGACCGGAACTAGAGTCCCTATGCCGTCGGTCATCGGCAAAGGTCACAACTCGCCCCCGGCCATTACCGCGACCTAGCCCTCCTGCTCGGTCAAACTTATCGGATCCATATGCCGGTGATTGGTGATAGCCCCTACGCTGCCCCTGGGCTTGCCCGCTATAAGCACCACGCTGACGCGACCTGTCCCTAAGTCCTGCCGGCGACCCCTCGACAACGGCGACGTACCCAGCATCTTGGACGTACGCCCTGGCGACTGGTTTGGACGGATGCGCCGTACGGTATGCCTCCGCCAACTTAGACGCCTCCTGCACCGTCGCGGGTTCGTTCTCTTTCAGGAAAGCCACCAGATCTTTGTGGCACGACGCGTACAGCTGGTCACGGATCATTAGGTCTTTCAGTTTAGCGAAATCCGTGCCCACATGCGCCAAGTCTACCCAGTTCGCGAAATACTCCGTTAGTCTCGCGACGAAGGCAGCAAAGTCCTCCCTGGTATCTGCACGTGCCCGCCTAAACTGCTCCCGGAAATATTCCTCGGTACGCGCAAATCGGCGAAGCAGCAAAGCCTTCAGCTTATCGTAGTCTTGCACGTCTTCGCGCTGTAGCTCTTTAAAGTAGGTTAACGCTCGCCCCTGCAATAGCGATGCCAGGTACGTGGCCCATAATTCCTTATTCTCCCCCCATTGCAATTGTGCGTTCAGTTCGAACCTGTAAAGGAAGGCGTCTATGTCGTCCTTCCGGTCGTCGAACGTAGGGAGCTTAATCCTAACGCCACCTTTATTGGGTACCTGCCGCTCAACTGTTTCTGTTGGCGCGTTCTTTTTGATTTCCAACTCGGCGATCTTTACTTGCGCCTCTATCTCCTTTAACTTTAACTCCCTCTCCTGCTCCCGTTCCTTAGCCTCTCTTTCCTGTTGCTTAAACTCCCTTTCCTGTTCCTTATCCTTAGCCTCTCTTTCCTGTTGCTTAACCTTAGCCTCTCTTTCCTCCTCCTGAGCCTTAGCCTCTTTTTCTCGCTCTCTATTTTTAGCACGCTCATCGCGCAAATCCGCCTGCTGTTCTTTAATCCAGCCGCGTAGCTCCTCTCCCTCCAGGCCAAGTTCCTTACCCAACTTCATTAGTTGTTGGAGTTCCGCCATTTCACAGATTTATCGTTATGGTATCTATTATAAGACGACCAACCTGTCGGTATGATCACTAACGATACGACCAGAGACCTGAGATCACACCAGCTATAACAATACCTAGTTGTCTCAAATACAATTCAGAAATTTACCTTTACAGCACAACTAATTCTATATCTATAAAATGTATGCACTATTAATTATAAAAGAAAATAGAAACGACAAGAATGAAGAATTATAGTAGAAGGACCACAAGTACGTCAAGGACAACGAACCAGACTAGGACAAAGACCTAAAAAGGAAAATATAATGGAAAAAAATGCAACCTAACTACGCCGATTACACTACACGGTACAAACAAGAACAGAGTCTGAAAAAAAAGAACGTATCTACAGATAGGTAGGAGAAGGACAAGAGAAACGTCTTCCTAAAACAACGAGGAAGATGGAACGGCACAATCTAAACAAAAATACAGGTCCCTATAGAACTGTTCACTGTGATGAACGAAGTTCCTAGATTAGCCCACCTCCCGAAGAGGACAAACTACGCTCACCACAGCAAACCCGCGCCACCGCCCGTATAACCTATAACGACAACAAAAACAGCAAAAACAGGGAAAAAGACAGATTAAAGGAACAGCCCACAATCCAGGGCACAAAAATTTTGACTTTTACTTAACTTTGACCCTAGATTTCAATTTCTCCCCTTCCTCGGAGCTCTGGCTGCTTGACCTCTACAGGCTGGCACGCACACTCTGCAGAAATTTAAGTACACATTAATACATATTCAATAAAATACATGCATCAATACATATTATTATTCATAACCATACATAAATCATACCATCATGAAATTTCCATTCATCCCACGAACAAAGACAACAGCATGAATTCCTAGCACAACAGAAAAACAACTAGATATAACGAATACACAATGTCAAAATGACCACAGGTAAACAGGACGAGCCCCCAATGTCACAAATCCCAGACTGGGAGATGTAATAGTTATGACAGGACGACAATCACGAACAAACACGTTTAACACTTAACAAAACAACCCATCAGACTCACACATTTATTAACATAATTATACATACAATAGCGCAATTACATACATTATATTATTGAAATGACTGCCGTACAACGGCCTTATTCTCACACACACTCTCCCTCGGATCCACAATCCGGTAGTTACTCCTAAAGGCACTTCGGCCTCAGCCTCTCCCCTCAGGGTCTTAATAGCACATTAATAATTTACTGGCACCGCAGTCTCTCAATATCCCCTTCCTATTGTCATACACCTTAGCACTCCCCTAGCACCTCAGCAGGGCAATAACACATTATTATTTCCATAGCCATCAACATGGCAACAACATAGTATCTCATTCACTCTCATATCTACGTCCCTGTCCGTGGCCTGACTGCCACGACTTTATGTGCCTCTACTGTCCTGCACTGACAGCCTCACTTCTGGCCTATGTGTGGCCTACGGCCCTATGCTGGCCTATCCCCTGTGCTCATCGAGGTGGCTCTGCGGCCCGTCCCCGACACCTACAAGAATAACATTACATTGGTATAATACCCTACCATTTCTATTCACTCCACCTCTCCTTACAACCCATGAAGCGTACACACACTAGTTCACCTTTCACTCACCACACATCTTACGGTAACACACCTCCATCGGAGTACACACTACTCACTCGCGCTACAAATCCATGAACTCACTTTCATCTATCGCTCATGGCGCACATTGCTATATCCAATATCAAGGACTTCCACATTCCTCACATATACTTATTCACATCATGGTAATAGACGAATATAATATAATACATCAATCATAATAATCAATCAACATTCTACATACCAGTCATTACTGGAAAGACTCTCACTAGTCTTCTCGACTGCTCCCCTTTATGTCCGCCCGATGGGCTTTTATTCACAGGTCCGATCCGTAGGACCTTCTAACTTGCAGTGATAGTAATACCGCGCTTTCGCCTCATTCAGACCCCCCCCCCCCCACTACTCACAACAGCACGCTTAACTTGCTGTCTACTGTGAGTCCTTCTTACTCTACACCCGCTCTGTAGCAATCCCCTTAATTGCACTCACTCCACTCGTGACAGATATCATAAATATATTTCTATTCTTCAGTCGCGTTGCGCCTTTTATATAAAATTAGCAACCTGCGAAAATCAGTAAACATTCATCACAATCATTATTTTTAGGTTGTTATGGAATACATGTATTATTGAGATAATACACATGTTTATTTTCTTTTTCAACCTGTTAGAATTACCTGCACAGAATGACACCAGCAATGATTCCAATGATGATCAAGACCACAATAAGGCTTACAACAACTCCGATGATCACCGCCTTCTTTTGGTCATCATCATCAGATTCTGCAACATTCATTCAATATTGAATCACGCTTAAGTAACTCGCTATTCACTAGTATCGTATGTTATGCTTGTCACATAAACCACTGTCAACAACTAAGAGGGATGGCTTTGCTTCCATTCAACAGGTGATTATATTAATTAAAGGTCAAGGATTTGCGCATTATACTGCTAACACAATCAAAGTAATTACTGTTTAGATATACTCTATTACAGACAATAACGAAAATTTACGGCTATCATTTTCTCAAAAACATAAACTTTCACAAACGGAAATGAAAGGATAAAAGTGATTTCGTATGTGTGTGTGTGTGTTTTAGTAGAAAGTAACACAACTTTGCTATACCGGAATCAGTGGCTTGAAGATCAGCAAGCGGACATTCATCACCCGCAGTACCATTGACACATCCCAGCAGACAGAGACCTGTGACATGGTGACACACGGCTGGTTCTGCTGTCTCATTCACTTTACACTTAGCACTACAAGTCATGTCGCAGCCTCGACCATAGGTCTTGTCAGGACATTCTGTCTCAGAAAAAAACCATTGTATAACGGGTGGATGACAGTTGAAAAAACAAAGAAAGTAAAAAGAAAAAATAATAATTGGGCTGGCGGGTCACTCATAATGAGCTACTACGGATAATACATTTAATTTTAAGAATCACCGCAGTTTTTTGTCTCGACTTCTATTTCCCCTACCATTCTTCAAGTTCGATTTACCAATAGTTTTTAATAATCCTGGTATGAAATATTTCTTTTTGACAACTGAACAGCTGTCAGTGTATAAGAAAAGCCCGCAACTTGTATACGTTGTAACAAATCAAGCCAAAGAAATGTATTAAATTAATTAAAGGATGCTTTTCCACATAGTTTTGTCTCTCTATACAATAAGACACATTGTACTTGTCTGACAATCCTCGCCATAGAATCCAGCAGCACATCCAGGCGGACATCCTCCAGTGCTGACAAAACATGCTACACTTTGTACAGCACAGTTACAGTCTTTCTCACATTCTCTGCCATATTTGCCTGCCTGACATGCTGAATCTGAAACGATAAGAACCGGTTCTTTCTTACCTGTGAGTACTTTTAATGGCAGACTGTCTGGGAATAATGGTCTCCATACTAAAACACGCAGCAAAATAACAACATAACAATAATCTATCTAAATACAAACCACTCAAGTCAGTAAGAGACACTGCGAGATAGTTCGGCTACGATCGTCTCTTTTTATGTAGAGACGGAGTGGCCGAACGGCCAAGCTATCTGTTTTCTTCTTGGCAAGGCGACGGGTGCCGTAGCAGGGGTCGCATGTTCGATCCCCATCTTGATCATTTCTCTTTCTTCCTTTTTCCACTTCTAGTTTGCTTTTCTGGGTGCAAAGCAGGCACTACAACTTTGATTCGCCTCATATTTTCTCTAAATTATTATCTTTGTGCTCTGCCCCCCCCCCCCCCCAAAGCTTCTGCTTCTATTAATTTGTAATCGAGGCATTGCCTGACAAATAACCAGATCCTTGTAATCTAAAACAGGGCAAGTCTTTTGACCTCGATGTTTTGAAAGTGATTGTGTCTGCTCACCTCCGTAGAGTTCGACCTCACAAAGAGTGAGTATAGCCCTCTCGATCCCATCTTCATTAAGATGCTTTGCAGCTTCAATCTTAACCGCCGAGACTGGGTGCTTCTCTGTCACCGACATAAAACTATAGACTTGCTTAGCACTGTTTTCCTTGTCGGTGTAGATCAAAACGATGTTGCCATTGATGTCAAAACTTGTCAGAGTGAACCCCTGTAATCGTTCTTCACAGCAATCTGCATGGGAATAAAATAGCTACAAATAAGGAGGGGGGAAGCATACACAATTCATGATTTACATGGGGACGGTCACCACAAAGTTCGTCCGAACTACTAGAACGTGGTACACATATCTACCCCAAAAGAATGTCTTCACTCAGAGGAAAATTTGGGTATCTTCATCATTGCATTTTGTTTTTTTACATTTTATCATAAAAAAGTTGTTACATTCAAATCGCATCTTTTCCCCCAATTCTCTCCTCCCCTGATTATCTGATTTCCAAAATAGGCCAAAAAAAAAAATAAAAAAAAATTCGAGGGCAAAGTTTTGTTACACAATTGAAAAAAAACAGTCAAAGCCAGAAATACTCATCAAACTGCCTCTGAAGAGTATTTTTAATACGAACAAGAACTGCGATAAAAATCACAATGATATTTAGCCCAAAAACGCAATTTCAACAAGAAAAAGAACGAAATAATGTGTTTCTACTCCTCTTTTTGGTTCTCAGCATGAAGAGAATGTGCGCACTGGTGTTTATACAGGATCAAACAGTCTATCAGATCTTGCTTTTGGAAGTGAGGAAAAATAACATTCGTGTTTATATCATAAAAGCAAACAAACAGGTACCTGGTGGGTACTGTGCAGTTTCGAAGACACCCGCGGAATCCAAATTGTAAGTATGTCCCTAGCCTACAGTACAATTATCTAATGTAACATGTGTAATTGTTTTTAAACATAGGTAATAATGCTGAACATGGCCGTCTCAACATCATCATGGGCCCCTGGGCAAAGCAAAAGGCTGCGCCCTCCTCCCCCCCCGTTTAGAAAAACCAATGTGAATGTTCATGCAAGGGGGCCCTGGACAATTGCCCAGTTTGCCGATGCGTTAAGACGGCTCTGATGCTAAAGTTACGTAGCCTGGGAACACTAACCTTTTCTGTTGTACAGTACATATCGGTTGATGAGGTATGAGTGGTAAAGAGTTACAGTCCAGCTGGCCGAAACTTCGTTTTCCTTTGTGTGTGTACAAGATGCATAGAAAAGAATACCGGAGGCATAAAATGTTAATCCACTTCGATCTCCTTCCACGGCTTTGTCAGGTGTGTTTGTTTCATTTTTGTGACTTGACTGTGTTGCACTTTGTCGTAAGGCCACATTGCGACCTAACATGAAACACAATCACAGAAAATGTAAGTAACTAGAAGGGTTAATTTGCCCCCTTGAGAATGTAGAATATATTATCCTAACTCCCATATTATGAGAAGTTTCGACACATCTTATATTTTCTTACTTAAGATGTCGGGCACACCCTGAAATCCTAGAGTTGGTAGTGCAGGAATGAAGTTGGACATTTGAACACACTTCAGGTCCTCCCCTCGAGTGATTTACAAGAGGCAACACACATTTTTACTGGAAATTCGATATTCTCTTAGGCCTATTATTGTGGAATACTCGTATGTAGAGGGAATTCCAATATTCCAATATGCTGCACACAATATGAAGACGTTTTTTTTAATTCTGTAATAAAGCCAGGCACAGCTGCCGACATTTGCTGACATTGTCAACAACATAATGACATCTGTACTGCCACATTAAAAAAGAATTTAATCGATGTTAATCACCAGGCAAAAATAGTTCATCAGTAAGAAAATAAGATTATACTTCTATTAAATAGTAAGTAAATGGAATTTAGAATTAAATTTAATATTAGTGTGGGCCCATGATGGGCATTCTTGGAATAGTAATGATCTTTCCTTGTCCTTGATCCCGAGCTGAATCGCCAGTTTTTGACAATGATTTGTGAGACTTTCTGTAAACATACAGATGTAAAAAAATATCCAGTGTCCAACATAAACCGGAACCTACTCCAGGACAATAATTCTGTTCACTTTAATGGATTCACCGTGCAGTTCTTCATTCACTCACGTAGGGGTCAAGCTATCACCTTCGAACATCAGCCATCACTTAATTCTTTGAACCTAACAAGACCATCTCAATGTTCACACGAAAAACGACCACAATTTTCGTAGAATAAATTCAATAATTGCTATAAAAGTTCGCAGAGTGTTTGATGAAATATTTATCACAATTTGATTCCGAAGTTAAAGTGAGGGCTGAGACTATCACAAGTATTAGGGCATTTTGTCGGTGTAGATTCCAAAGGATAACTGCCTTACCTCCACTAATGTAGAGAGAACAGAGTGCTTTGATTCCCTCCTCTGTAAGGATAACCCGAGAGATTGTAACACTCAGATCACAGTGAATGTCCAGTGCCGTGTCAGAGATGGTGGCGTTCTGCCGGTTGGTGCAGTCAATGGTTGATGATGATGTGCCGTTGCTGAACTGCACCGTGATGTTGTGTAAGAAAGCTGTGGTTATTAAAAATAAATATGAAATCATGTTCTTTTGTGTATGAATGATTGTAGCAGTTGATGTGTTCACGGAATGTGTAATAGGGAGTGCGATGAGTGTGTCAGTCACCCCCCTTCGACACATAACTAGCACGACTACTATAAATCACATTACAAGATAACGATATGATGAAAACGACTTTATCCACGAAGTTAATCCATGGCAGTACGAGAAGACAGAGCCACACGCGCTCACTCGACTGCTTAACAGCGCTCCTAGATGATACTGCACTACACTATATTACACGCTGGCACTACATGACACGCACTCACTTGCGATGAGTTCTTTTGTTTCTCGGGGGCCTCAGCATAGTGCTGTTGGCCCCCTGTTCTTGATTGTCTCTCTCTTGGGTCTTTCTTGTTTGTTTGTTGTTGTTCTTTCTTTCTTTCTTTCTGTTGTCTTCGTTCTTCGTGGTTTCTTCCTAATAGTGTTTTTTTATTTATTAATAATTGGGATGCGCCAAGGTAAGGGCAAGACAAGTGACAGATGAAGGGAGATAAGTGGACAGCAGTTCTGGGACACTGTCCCTTTCAGGAGTTTGATCCCTTTATTGCCAATAAAACATGTCACTAATTGACTGTTTTCCTCTAGAGCCCCAGTTAAAACAAGTAATAAGATATTAGGGCCTAGCAGGGCTCTAGGGTTTTTGAATTTTGATCTTCAGTTCCTGGTGCCGCCAGGCTCACTGGCGGCATCAAGACTAGTCCCGCAGCAGAGCATAATTTCAGGGATCTTTATAAAAACTCTGCGTTGGGTTGTCCCAGGTGCAATAGGCATCCGAGGCCATTGTTTCTGCCTGTATGGCTGGGCCGGCAGAAAAAGTCTGTCGGCCCTGGCAGATAAAAGAAGTTATTTTTTTTAATGAATTTATTTCACAAAATACACTGTGCGTATATTAATATATTTATTTATTTAAGATTTTTATTCTAAAATATTCTATTTAATAATTTATTTTATGGCTGGCGAGCCTCCTATCAGTCCGTGTGCGGTCGTACCGGCGTCACCCGGCCTCCGGCCCCCACCGGCGGCCGACCTCAGCACGCTATTCCGCGATTGGACGTCGAGCGGCGCAACTGCTACCATAATGGTTCCCTGATCCGCCAGGCCAGGGCTGCCAGCTTTGCTGCAGTCAATGTACAGATTTATTTTATTAACCAGTCCCCTTTTTTTCTTTTTTGAAACTATTATCTACTAGAGACAAGATGCCGGCCAAGGTAAATGTTCCTGAGATTAGAATTTTAAGTTTGTTTCTTTCTGTATCGTTTTTCCTACAATGAAAAAGGATGTACTCTGTCGTCATGGGCACGTCGCAGAGATTGTAGTTGTAGTTGCCCCTAAGCCTATGTATATCTATCCTTAAGATATTTAAACCTTTTTCACTGGGTATACTAAAATCCATCCTAAATGTATCCCAGTTTTGATATATTTGTTTTGTGATAGTCACTTTTTGGTTTAAATAATCTTCAAATTCATTTACATGTTTTTTAATTAGACTATAGATGTCACTTTTGTCTAATTTTATATTTAAAATTTCTATTTTAGTTGTGGCACTCTTAGACAGGAGGTCGGCCCGTTCGTTTCCGGTGACCCCCACGTGCCCCGGTATCCATAGCAGGACCACATCTGTACCGCATCTGGAAATCCTATCTACAAGTGTGGTGATGCTGTGTATCATGTTGTGTTTGCTGTTGGTCTGGCTTTCTGTCTGTATTGTCTTTATGGCTGATAGTGAGTCAGTAAGAATGGTCACCCGTCGGTCCGTGATCCGGCGGGCGTCCAGTTCTATAAGTGTTTGTTGTATTGCGTGTAGCTCTGCAGTGAGTATACTCGTGTTGTCTGTGATTCTGATTGACCTATCTAAGTCTGTGTCTGTGCTGTAGATGCCCAATCCCACACGCCCGTCCTCTGTCTTCGACCCATCCGTGTAAATCTTCTCTGTGTGTTTGTAGTATCTTTCTATGTGTCCGTACACCCTGGCTTTCATAATGGTAGGTGTATCTAGTTTTTTACTAATTTCATCTGCCAGGGCGGTGTCTAAAGTGAGTCCCACGAGCCCCCAGGTTGGTGGAAGTGGGAGTTGGCAGTCCAGCTGGAGATCACCGCCCCCGAGTTTGTGGGACAGTTCAATCATGTTATGGATGAGACTTTTACTTCTTAATGTGTCTGGTCGCGGCTTTCGTTTAAGTTGGATTTCAGTTTCATAGTTTTGAATGATGTTGTTTATAGGGTTGCCTGGATTTAATTTTGTTCTGGCCCATTATTTCAGAATGCTTTTAGTTCTTTCCAGATGTAAAGGGGGTATTTTAAGAGCCGCATTTAATTTTAATTGACTGGGTCCACTATATATTTGTGATAGGTTTTTAAGGGCTGAGTATTGTATGGAATCCAGGCTGTCTAAGCTAGTTTTGTTTCCTGTGTGATAGAGCTCCTCCCCATATGAAAATCTAGCCCTAATATAGTTGTTATCGAGGAGAAGCCTAGTTTGGAAGGGGGCGGCGTATCTCCAGCTGGAAATCCTTCTCATTACATTTAGGGCCCCCAGACTCTTTCTAGCTCTGTCACCGATCTGCTCCCTATATGTTAAATTTCGATCCAAAATGACCCCCAGAAATTTTGCCGATGACGTGGATTGTACAGGGGTGCCTTGAATTTGAACTTTTCCATTCTTTTTTGAGTTATAAAAGACTAATTGTGTTTTCGAGGCGTTTGCTTTTAATCCCAAATGTCCTAACTGTTCAATAATATTATTTGCCTCGTGTTCTAAAACTTTTGGTAATGAGCTGCGTGTTACTTTGCCCAATTTACCTTTCCTAAAGATAGCTATATCATCGGCATATTGCAGTATTTCAGTTTCAGAATGTAATTTTACGTTTTGGATATAGTTTACTGCAATATTGAACAAGATCGGCGACAGAATTCCTCCCTGGGGGGTCCCGTGGGGCTGCACATGTGTTTCCGAAAATGTGTGTCCTATTCTAACTTGGAAGGTTTTGGGTGTGAGATAGTTTAAAATGTAATTATACAACCTTCCCTTAATTCCGAATAAATTTAGGTTTTGTAAAATCCCTTCCCTCTTAATCATATCAAATGCAGATTTCATGTCTAAGTATATGACTCCTACTGTGCTACGTCTAATTCCCCTAGCCGC
The DNA here is from genome assembly GCA_963931925.1 of Onchidella celtica. Classification (NCBI taxonomy): domain Eukaryota; kingdom Metazoa; phylum Mollusca; class Gastropoda; order Systellommatophora; family Onchidiidae; genus Onchidella; species Onchidella celtica. The sequence continues at coordinate 42,930,492 of OZ007582.1, forward strand.
TTTTATATAATGTTCTAAGTAGGCTACATTATCTAGTGCTTGTCTGTGCCTACGAAAACCTGCCTGTTTGTTTGAAATGATTCCCTCCCCTTCAATGAAAGATTGTAACCGATTTTTGACAATGGCTTCTAATGTTTTACCTATGTGTGATGTTAATGAGATGGGTCGGTATGATGCCGGGTCATGCGGATCCTTGTTTGGTTTTGGGATAGGCACTGCATGTGCGTGTTTGTATGTTAGGGGTATCTGTCCAGTTTCCCAGATGCGGTTAAAGAACTCCAGGAGCGCGGCCTTAAATATTTCAGAGGTGTTTTTGAGGGCAGTGTAGGTGATCCCATCCCCCCCCCCCCCCGGGGCGGAGTCTCCCCTTTTCCCACTTAGCGCTCCCCGGAGTTCTCTCATGGTCAGCGGGTCATCGTAGGGATCATCGGTTGGGTCGAATTTCTGGTATAGTAATGTGTTAATTCCGAAATCTGATTCCTCCCCCTGGCTAAGTTGTTGGTAGAATGAGGCCAACTTATTTGTTTTCTCTTTATTTGAAAGATATATTATAGCATTATTTTCTTTAAGGGGAGCAACTTTTAAAGAAGAGTAATTCCCTTCCATTTTTAAAATCTTTTTCCATACTTCGCCCTGCGGCGTGTCCATTCTGAGGTTTGCACAGAAATTTTCGAAATATATTTGTTGTTTTCTTCTAAAGACTGCGGTGGCTTTGTTCCTAATCGTTCGATATTTTTGATGGTTTTCTAAAGTTTTTTCCTTCCTATACTTCTTAAGTGCATTTTTCCTTTCATTCTTAATATCTCTGCAGTCTTTATCCCACCATGGCACCTGTCTCTTTGGGTTTGGGGTTGCTGGTACTACTACTTTGCCATAATGGGGATTTTACACACTCACTTGCATCCTTCTCATATATTATATACACACACATTCACGCAAAGTTTCTAGAACACCCAAGTGATCGCCCGGCCCGTCCATCTGAGATCCAAGAGGTTCGATGAACGCCTCGATCAACCAGGCATCTAGGCGTTCCCAGTTGTTGTGAGTACGAAGGCCGGTCGGCGCAACGAAAACAATTCCATCCTGAAAGGTATGAAAAGGGGCACGCCAAGAAGTGACGGGACTCACCTGCAAGTCAAAATTCTGGGTCAGTGACGCCGCTAGGGGGAAGGGGGGGGGGGATGTGTTAGACCTACAATGAAATTAACTTATGCTCTGAAAGTACAATTATTTCAGTTTTGCAACACTAAAAAGTGAAAGAAACCAAGTTGCCATTTTTTTTAAAACAATCTAAATATTTATAAACCTTGCTTAAAATTAAAATGAGTAACAGATGTGTCATTAACTCTTTCCCTGCGGGCCAGCATTCCACATCTGGGCGGAGCACTTATTGGGGTTATTCGCCATACTATACTTCGCCTTACTCCACAACAGCTGTCCAAACTATACACTTATCCCATAGGTGGTATCGCTGTACACCCTAGGACAAAGGAAATAAAATGATGCTCATCTTATGTCATCTCAGCCAAATGAAATTCAGACGTTACAGTAAATGTTCAAATCTGGATAAAAGAGGAAGTAAACGATGTGGCATAACTGTCAAAATGGCCGTGATATTCCAATCATTCTGTCTTTTCCGAGCAAGAGTAAAGACTTACCTTTATCACTGACATGCACTCTGAGCCATGTAAACGGATATTCTGTGGACCAAGTCAACATGATGAATTGTAACGCTGGGACTCCCAAGCATGTTCTGTCATTTCCATCTGTCAGCAGATCTTCATCGGGTTTCAGGGAAGTTCTGACAATTCCTTCCTGAGCTAAATCCGCTGAATTTAACAAAACACATTTTCAGATCATTATTTTGTTATCGAAATGCCGGCTGACGTCATTAAACGTGAATTTATTACCCCACAAATTGAAAAGGACGAAATCTTTAACAATAATTGGACATCTAAGCAGTTTATTTCCCAGGCAGATATTCGTTCCAGGCATGTCGTGAAGGCTAGCGGCTAAAGACAAATTATGCCTTGGGGCAAATTATTTAAACTGTGGGAGCGAGGGAGTCGGCAATGGACCGTAGGATTGCCCACTTTTTTACTCTATTATTATATACTAAGATTACTCTAGACTTATATATGTCAGGTCAGAAAAATCTGCTACTGGTAACATGTAATCCAGTACAACCTGTTTCATGAACTGGTACGCTAGCATGGTATCAGTGGGCGTGCACCTATCGGTGCAAACGGCCAGGGCGGAGGAGGTTTCATTAACCCAACGGCCACATGCTAGGGCACAATGTGACCCTCAGTACTTGAGTCCTTCATATTGGCCCCCGGTAGCGGTGTGGTCATAGGCTTGTTTGCCTAAATCACAGACGAAGAATTGAGCAAACTTCCCGGACGCAGCTTCGAAGCTGGCGGCAGCAGGCCAGTGGTTGATTGATAGGGCAGATGGCAATATACCGTCACTCTGGCCTGGATATCGTGACACAGAGCATCCACCAGTATTGGTGTTCTTTGGTTTGGGTCTTTCACCCTAGTCAGTTGGGACTGCGAGGCTGTGGAGTAGCCTACAGGCAGCCGATCAGGCAATATGACTGTCCCTCTGGCATCCTCCTGCACCTGGATACATTTCCAGTCGTCTTGACCCTGTCTTGCCACTTGGATAAGTTGTGTCCAGGCGAGAGAGTGAGTCTGATGTTTGCGCAGCTCTTTCTCACTAAAAACAAATTCTTTGCGCCAGTCTTAACACTCACCTCGTCTTCTTTCATCTTTGTCTCGTCTTCTTTCCTCTCAAAATTCCAACGGCGATGGGCGAGTGCGGTGGCAGCAGGTTTGGATAGACTGGAAGCTGTTAGCACAGACCTACACGTTGGTGGCTGTGGGCTATGGTCGCTTCATCGTCGATTGAAGTGGAGGCGTGGGGAGGCAGCACCCACAGTAGCTGAGCAGCCTTTTTTAAGGATAGCACTGCTCACCTCAACTGATGAAGGGGCTAGAAAAGGTGCCCTAAAGAAAGCCCACTTCACATCACCCTGACTGGTATACCGCGACCAGTGGGGATCCCTTTTTGCGGTCGAAACAAAAAGAAATTCAGCTTACTCAGGCTAGGAGCCTGGAATATACGCACACTACAGGACAACTCAAACAACCCGGAAAGACGCACTGCACTTATTGCCATTGAGCTCAGCAGGTACAACCTGGACATAGTGGCACTCAGTGAGACCAGACTCCCTGATAGTGGCCAACTCAAAGAGCTCAGTGGTGGATACACCTTCTTCTGGAAAGGCAAGGGTGCAGTCGAACCGAGACAGCATGGTGTTGGGTTTGCAATTAAAAATGACCTTGTCAGAAACTTGCAGTCCATGCCAATTGAAATAAATGACAGGCTAATGACACTCAGGATCCCAGTTGGGAAAAGCCAGTCAGCCACCCTCATTAGCGCATATGCGCCCACCATGACAAACCCAGATGAAGCCAAAGACAAGTTCTATTCTGATCTAGAATCTGTCATATGCTCTGTCCCGGCAGCTGATAAGCTGATTCTCTTGGGGGACTTCAATGCTAGGGTTGGCTCCGAAATCTCAGCGTGGCCAAATGTTTTGGGCCCTCATGGAGTTGGTTCATGCAATAACAATGGGTTGCGCTTACTTACTTTGTGCGCTGAATTTGGCCTGTTCATTACCAACACAAATTTTAGTCTCCCCGTGAGAAACAGAACGTCATGGATGCATCCCCGCTCAAAGCATTGGCATCTCATAGACTATGTCATTGTGAGGAAGACTGACAGAAAGGATGTCCTTGTAACAAAGGCGATGTGTGGTGCCGAGTGTGGAACTGACCACAGACTCATTGTTTGCAAGCTCAGACTAACATTGAGGCGCAATAGACGCCCTCAAGGGAAAGCGCCACCTAAACGCCTAAATGTTTCAAAACTCTGCTCAGCTGAGAAACAAAGCGAGCTCTCATCAGAACTCTCCTCAAAATTGGATTGCGTGACTTTTGACCCTGAGAACATTGAACAGAGCTGGACTGACCTAAAAACGACTGTACACTCTTGCGCCAGCAGCACAGTTGGTTTTCCTGTCCGCAAGCACCAGGACTGGTTCAATGATAATGATAATGAAATCAAAGTGCTCATCAAAGAAAAAAATAGTCTCATCCAAGCTCACTGCAGTGACCCCTCTTCCACAGCAAAAGCTGATGCACTGCGTGCATGTAAGGGTGTACTCCAGAAGAAGCTGAGGAAAATGAAAAATGACTGGCTTGAAGAGCGAGTAAGAGAAACTCAGAAATATGCCGACACAAACAACACTAGAAAGTTCTTTGAGAGCCTCCGAGCTGTGTTTGGACCATCCCGCTCTGGCACTACGCCACTTCTTGCGTCAGATGGTTCAACACGCATTGTTGAATTGAATGCCATAATTCAGCGTTGGGCAGAACATTTCGGAGGTGTGCTAAATCGGCCATCAAATATAAATACTGAGTCCATTGACCGCCTCCCTCAGACTCCTATTAATGCAGCTCTTGCCAAGCCATTCACAGCAAATGAGACCCGAACTACCACAAATCAGATGTCCTTTAACAAATCACCAGGCGTGGATTCAATTCCTGCTGAGGTGTATGCCTTCGGTGGAGAAAAGCTTATTGAAAGGTTGACCGAGTTGTTCAATCATATGTTGAAAGCAGGGAAGCTGCCACAGGACTTCAAAGATGCTTCAATCATCCATCTGTACAAAAACAAAGGGGACAGCCAAGTCTGTGACAACCATCGGGGAATCTCTCTACTTTCAATTGCTGGCAAAATATTGGCAAGAATGCTTCTGAATCGCCTTCTTGATCGCCTCTCGTCAAATGACTTGCTTCCCGAGAGCCAATGTGGCTTTCGTAAAGAGAGGGGAACGGCGGATATGATTTTTGCTGCCAGACAGATTCAGGAAAAATGCATGGAACAAAATAAAGCGCTGTATATCACATTTGTTGACCTCACAAAAGCATTTGACACAATGTGTCGTGAAGGCCTCTGGAAAATCTTGGCGAAGTTTGGGTGTCCATCCGAATTCATCACAATAGTGCGCCAGTTTCATGATGGCATGCAGGCTGCAGTCAAAAGCAACGGCAGTTTTTCAGAGCCCTTTGCTGTCACAAATGGCGTAAAACAGGGTTGTGTCTTAGCCCCAACTCTTTTCAGCATCATATTCTCTGCAATGCTACAAGAAGCCTTTAGCTCTCCTCCTCTAGGGGTAAGCATCAAGTACCGAACTGATGGCAGTCTATTCAACCTCAGGAGACTTCAGGCAAAAACCAAAACCAAAAGTACTCAAGTCTGTGACCTACTATTTTCTGATGATTGTGCACTTCTGGCACACGATGAGGATAGCATGCAAAACTGTGTTGATAAGTTCTCTAGTGCCTGTGACAACTTTGGCCTCACAATAAGCACAAAGAAGACGGAAGTGCTCCATCAGCCTACTCCAGACGACAAGTATCCTGTGACCCCAAATATCAAAGTCCATGACAGTCTTCTGAAGGTGTCGGAGAACTTCACCTATCTTGGCAGTACACTGTCTTCCGCGGCTCGTGTTGATACTGAAATTCTCTCAAGAATCAGCAAAGCCAGCTCTGCATTTGGCAGGCTTCGAAAGAGAGTATGGGATGTTGCCGGCATTCGCACAGACACTAAGCTGAAAGTGTACAATGCTGTGGTCCTTCCCACCCTACTCTATGGGGCTGAAACCTGGACAGTGTACCAATCGCATGCCAGAAAGCTAAATCACTTTCATCTGGCCTGCCTTAGAAAGATCCTAAGGATCAAATGGCAGGATAAAATTCCAGACACTGAGGTCCTCAATCGTGCCAAGGAATTGAGCATCTTCTGCCACCTGAAAAAAATTCAGCTACGTTGGGCAGGACATGTTGTCAGAATGCCCGACTCCAGACTCCCTAAGCAAATCTTCTTCTCTGAGCTCTCCAATGGAACGAGGAATGTTGGGGCCCCAAAGAGACGTTACAAAGACACTCTCAAGCAATCACTGAAGGCCTTTGCCATTGATGTGAGTGAGTGGGAAAAGCTCTCGCTTGATCGTGCAAATTGGAGGGCGGCCCTTACCAGAGGCAGCAAAGCATGGGAAGCTGACAGAGTCCAGCAGGCTATCAAAAAAAGAGAACGGCGCAAGAAAAGGCCCAGTGGTACTGAACCAACGGAGCACTCTTGTCATTTATGCGGAAGGGTCTGCAGGGCAAAAATAGGACTTATCAGTCACATGAGAAGCCATAAGTCATGAAAGAACAGTCTTTCCATTCTGTCCTCTGTGTCCTTTAGTTCTCTTTATTGTCCATGTGTTGAAATTCTCAACAATTTCTGTTCTTTATTCCTCTGGTGTTGTTAAGGTCATCATCATACCTGATGGACGAACTATTATTATTATTATTACTCTAGACTTATGAATTTAAAGTTTCGCCCTAACTACCTGTCACAATAAAGTGTTATAACGGTCTACTTGGGCTTCCCGTTCTTTACCAAACACTATATCAAAAGCAGGGTCTACTTGACATGCACAAGCTATCTAGATAACAGACTTTCTAGACAGCGGGGCGAGCCGCACCCGCTTAAGACCTCTTACATTAGGCCTACTTTTCCAAACATTTCACTGCATGTCAAACAATAAACAATCAACTGACCAGTTTCATTACTGGCGGATGGAGTGGGTCGGAGATAATATTATTATGCAAACCTTATTTGGTAGGTGGAGAAAAAAAAAATGCCCAGAAACATTATTCTGATGTGCAAACATCACTCCACCTCTGAAACTTTAATTTCAAGTATTAATACATTAATTTGGTCCCACAACTGACAATATGTTTACTGAGGCAAAGGTGGCGATTACAGCGATTTGTGTGTGGAAATGCGACATGACGTATGAATTGTATGGCAATTTCTCTTTGTACTGTTGGACGGAGGGGGGGGGGGTGATATTTTCTCCTTAGGATATTTTGGCCAGCTTAAACATTTATACGATCCACTAACCCAGCCTATATTATTTTATACAATACTGAACATGTTCATAAGTATTATCAGGAAAACCTTATCAGCCCGTTGAGATCAGCAAACAAGCAAGATGACATACTGGCGTGTCCTATTATTGCTAGAATATAATCAATTTTGAAAAGTAGAAGTTCACTGGCTATTTTTACTGTCTCCTTCAGTAGATTCAGTTGGAATGAGGAAACCATTTTCACTGAACATCTCTTGAACTTTATCTGCTTACCATACTGACATGACGGACCAAACCATCCCCTCTGACAGGGAGCACCATTAATGCATTGTCCATCTGTGTCACAGTTGTCTTGAGGACAGTCCGGCTTTTGGTCATTACTTGTGCATATTTCATGCTCATCACAGCTCAGGCACAATCTGTTTCCGTCACATATTTTACAGATATTGTTGCAGTGACAGTTAAACTGACAGAATGATCCAAACCAGCCAGGTTCACAGCCTGCAATTTCACAAGGGATGGAAGAATATGATCTTTCGGTATACTTTATGCTTATTTATTGTTAAAGAAAAAAAAAAACTTTCAGGCCACTAGAAACTGAACAACATACATAGATATCATACTGAAGCCTAGGGAATAATTTTACTTCATCTACTACAAGTATGTGATAGAGATAGTGACACCTGGCTGGAGTAACTAGTATATGTAATTAATAGCCTACATCTAAAAGAAATAAACACCCCAGCACCTCCCAAAACCGACAGGAACAAACGGAGGGGGGGGGGGGGCTGAATTAATTGTTAATGCTTTTTTTTGTTGTTGGCATTTTGTGAAAATGCCAGGAGAGAAAAGAGATGGTTGGGGACAGACTCATGTAAATATTCAGAATTGAAACTCTGCAGTCTTATTGCACTCCCTTTGCGAGTAATAAGGCAAGACCTTTCGTTGCCCATAATATGCATAGTAGGTGCTGAAGGGCGGAAAAAAATTCGTAACTGGTAATCCTTCCTCCCCAACATAGGTCTCGGCGGTATAGTCGTCAAACTGTGACATAATTATTTCAATTGATGCATGAGTGATACGATATTTATTATCTTCTGCAAAACCTTCTCGGGAAGCATGCTTTTCCCTCGGAACATGCATTATTCAGCATGCTTCTGTACGCTCTTTCAAATATAGGCAGTTGCTTTTTTTTTTTAATCACAGACAATTTACTGGGTGGCAAACTAGGGCTTGGCTCGAAGTCAAAATATGAGGGGAAAACATGTATTTTGCACAGTCCCTCATTGTGAGCACATAGCTTTTTCTTTCTGAGTGTTACCCCATGAAGATTCTTAACAATTCCATTCTGGCTTTAGACATGAAGGTAATTAACGAATGAAGAAACACACCATATGTCACGAGTGGAGTGAGTGCAATTAAGGGGATTGCTACAGAGCGGGTGTAGAGTAAGAAGGACTCACGGTAGACAAGTTAAGCGTGCTGTTGTGAGTAGTGGGGGGGTCTGAATGAGGCGAAAGCGCTGTATTACTATCACTGCAAGTTAGAAGGTCCTACGAGACGGACCTGTGAATAAGAGCCCATCGGGCGGACATAAGGGGAGCAGTCGAGAAGACTAGTGAGAGAGTCTTTCCAGTGATGACTGGTATGTAGAATGTTGATTGATTATTATGATTGATGTATTATATTATATTCGTCTATTACCATGATGTAAATAAGTATATGTGAGGAATGTGGAAGTCCTTGATATTGGATATAGCAATGTGCGCCATGAGCGATAGATGAAAGTGAGTTCATGGATTTGTAGCGCGAGTGAGTAGTGTGTACTCCGATGGAGGTGTGTTACCGTAAGATGTGTGGTGAGTGAAAGGTGAACTAGTGTGTGTACGCTTCATGGGTTGTAAGGAGAGGTGGAGTGAATAGAAATGGTAGGGTATTATACCAATGTAATGTTATTCTTGTAGGTGTCGAGGACGGGCCGCAGAGCCACCTCGATGAGCACAGGGGATAGGCCAGCATAGGGCCGGAGGCCACACATAGGCCAGAAGTGAGGCTGTCAGTGCAGGACAGTAGAGGCACATAAAGTCGTGGCAGTCAGGCCACGGACAGGGACGTAGATATGAGCGTGAATGTGATAATGCACTATTGCCATGTTGAGGGGAGAATGTACTATTGAAATGATAATGTCTATTGAAATGATAATGTGTTATTGCCCTGCTGAGGTGCTAGGGGAATGCTAAGGTGTATGACAAGAGGAAGGTGATATTGAGAGACTGCGGTGCCAGTAAATTATTAATGTGCTATTAAGACCCTGAGGGGAGAGGCTGAGGCCGAAGTGCCTTTAGGAGTAACTACCGGATTGTGGATCCGAGGGAGAGTGTGTGTGAGAATAAGGCCGTTGTACGGCAGTTGATTTCAGTAATATAATGTATGTAATTGCGCTATTATCTGTATAATTATGTTTAATAAATGTGTGAGTCTGATGGATTGTTCTGTTAAGTGTTAACTTGTTTGTTCGTGATTGTTGTCCTGTCATAACTTATTACATCTCCCAGTCTGGGATTTGTGACACCATACATCGAAAGAAGGGGAGACAGATGTCACTATTGTTATAAATGCTTTTGTGAAAGAGCCTCTTATGTTTGTGTTCTGTAGACCCAAGGCAATAGGATCGCGACCTATTTGAACGAATCCGGTCAAAAATTGTAACAAAAACAATGAAGGTGAGTCTCTTTTTTTTTTGTTGTTGTTGTTGTTTTATGAATTACTTTCTATGTATGTGTGAGTGGGGGGGGGGGGGGGGTAATTGAAAAATCGCTGTTCAAAATTATCTCCAAAAAAAACTTTTTCCCCTAGAAGTTCATATATACAAGGCATGGGATTGCCAAACATTCAAATAAATATATTTAGTCAGAAAGTAAACTATGCTGACAATTTCAGGTGAATCGATTTGGAATGAGGCTCCCATGACTGACACCAGTTCGGATTTATCTTTTTTGGTTATAGATTGGTTGCTTAACCAAAGATATTTCCATATGTAAACCCAATCCTCTGAAATTTTACTTCAGTCATGCTGTTTCTAAATACCTACAGTGCAACATTGTCTCATATTCAATGTTTAATACACACACAAATTGGAGGAAAAGAACTGTTGCTGGAATGCGACTCCGAGACAAACATTTTACCGTAAACAGGTCACTTCTTTGCAAAATCCTATACATCTTATCGGTACCACAGAGGTTGTTGTACGATGACTTTCTCGTCACACTTCCTTGTGCCATGTTGCACTTTGATTCTTGTGAAAATGTTCATTTTTCCCCCTGATCTTCGAAGCTACATCAACTCCATTATTTAACGTCTCTCAAAAGTTAACTGTTGAGAGTTAAATTCTGCAGCGTTTGACTCGCGGTTAATGGCGTACGGTCTGCAACTTTTTTTTCAAGAAAACAAAGTTTTGGCCTGTGGAGTAAGGCTAATAACTTCGTTTTAAAATGCAGATGGAATGGAGCTGGTCGTTTTGAGTTTTTGTGGACCGTGCATGGCATATGACTCCTTGTGAACGTCTTTTCATATCTGATATTTAATTTAAGTTAAAATTAAAACAGATCTTTAAAAATCTGAACATATAATAGGTCTCTTTCTTCTTTAAATTCGTTGCACTACTGGATTAAAAACTATAATCCGACATCTCAACTCTCGGGTGAAATTGAAAATATCGAAAAAATACATTTTAAAAAATTCAACGCTTTCGTTAAGCTAACTTTCAAGGATGTCATGTCGAACCCCAAGTGATTTGAGATATTCATATCAATTGTGAAAGCTTACTTGCTGAAGTCACTGATAAAACATGTTAATATTGTGGAAGCATGTCACTTCGTCACAGGCCCAGTTGGTAACAGGGCCTGTGACCAATTGGGCCTGTGACGAAGTGGGCCTGTGACCAATTGGGCCTGTGACCAACTGGGCCTGTGACCAACTGGGCCTGTGACCAACTGGGCAGCCCCCGCCACGACGACGCCGCAAATGGCGCAACCTAGAAAGGCGACTGCAACGTCTCAAGGCGCAGTACAATGCAGGCGACAGAGACCTCGAGTCTTTCTGGAGGGCAGTTGGCCGCTCGGTTTGGGATTAGTTGACTTGAATGTGTGGTGTACGTTTTGTCTTTTCGGTGTGGCCGCTCGTTTCGGCAGAGTGAACTATGGACGCATTTGTGCATTGTGGAAGCCTCTGTGCTGTTTATTTTTCTTCTTTTTGCCTAAGTAAGGCTTACGTTCCTTTATTTTGTTACTCATTTCCTCTATGTTCCTTAGTGTTTTTTTCCTTTATACCTTTTATTCCTATCAGGATCATCGGTCGCCTTCAGAAGGAAGCATTGGATAAATAAAGATAGTGACCTATGGACACGTGTAGACCTATACGTAGTAGTCTATGTCGGTTTCTTTTTATTTTGTTCTCCAGTTTTGTCCAAGTAGGACTTAGTTCTTTTTTGTCCTCTGTTTTTTCTCGCAGCATCGAGGTTCCTCCTCAGAACAAAATTTTAAATAAAGGTGTGTTCTTCAGTAGTCAAATATTGTTGCATATCACTATGGCTGCATTTCTAAATCTCTCTCTTTGTCTCTCTCTCTCTCCGTCTCTGTATCGCTCTGTCCCCCCCCCCTCTCTCTCTCTCTCTCTCTCTCTCTGTCTCTCTTTCTCTCTCACTTTCTCTCTCTTTCTTTTCACACACACACACACACACACAAACTCATGCACAGGTGCTCTGCTGCTATCTTGGCCTGTGACGAAGTGGGCCTGTGACCAACTGGGCTTGTGACGAAGTGGGCCTGTGACCAACTGGGCCTGTGACCAACTGGGCCTGTGACGAAGTGGGCCTGTGACCAACTGGGCCTGTGACCAATTGGGCCTGTGACCAACTGGGCCTGTGACCAACTGGGCAGCCCCCAATATTGTTCCAACTTCTCAAATATAGATTTAAATAACAGCTTGTCTTTGTATCAATATACCCCAAGTAATTTGGTTCTTATCAGAATATCTGCATGAAATTGAAGGCAATAATACAATTACTTGCTTCAGCTCAAAGTAACTGTGACTATAACCACACTACAATGTCAATGTCAGTTTAAAAGTGCTAATATAAATTCAGGGTTTTGATCTCTTTTGTAAATAAAACAAATTATTTCGGTTGATTTGTTGTACAGTTTAACGACAGTAGTTAGGTTTTAAATGTTAAATCTCTCACGGTATTAATCAATAGATCACACATTCACACTTACTGACTCAGTGAGACAAATTTCCGTTGTCCACCAAGACATCCTTTCCTCTATGATAACACGAGCACGCGTGAAAACTGCAATTAGACCTACCTGGAGTATTTGCTGAGGTGACCAGGATAGATAACGTCAGAGCCAGAAGTCGCAAGATCATTGTGTTTACTATTGAGTCCTTGGTGATCTGTTTGTCAGGACAATCAGATTGGTGATGTTACTTCACTTTTATTCGTCACATCTTGTAAAAATTAGAACCAACAGTATGGAGACAAAAATGACGTAATGAGTATTGTCAGGATTTTTTTAACGTATTTTTAAAAATGTTTCTAGGCATTAGCTACTTCACAAACCACCAGAAACTACGTCTCAGTTGTATCCTTGATATATTTATATATTTTTATCTAACGAGACATGCAATAATTTTGTGTCAATGTTACTGAGAGGAACGCACGGCATTCAATAGTCGGACAAGGACGGCGTGTCATTAGTGGTGCCAATTCCCTGCAGTGAATTATCTCAAGGCTATTGCCAGAAGACATCATAGTATGACTTTACCAGCTGAATTTCTAGATGTAAATCTACCATTAATCAGAAATCTGACAAAAATGGACTATGCTGGCCGAGGACAGACTGTGGCTTTACCTACCTTCGACCCGAATGCAGACCAATAACTTTACATGAAAACATGCATACACAAGTACCGCAGTACATATATGAATCCTATACCGTCAATGCTTTGACATGAATTCTGCCTCGCGGTACAACCTAATGGCTGAAATAGCGGACCTTTAATTTGCCCTGTGTATTTGCCTTGAGCAGGAAGAAGATCCCTGTAAAGGCAAACATGTACAGCCTTCCCATTTTCTAAGGTGTGTAACTGCTACGGGACCTGCTAGTGCAACATTAATTTTTGCTTTTCTTTTTTGTTTGCCACACTTCCGTGTTATGCCAAGCGAGTCACGATTTGTCTGTAATTGTTAGTCTAATTCTTCACGTTGTGTTTCACATTTTGAAACTCGCTGTGAGATACGCTAAATATTGTAAAAAGGGAGGCTTATATAACTTTGTATAATATGTTTTGACTGGCTGAAAGAGTTGATAATGTGCCTGTGTCAGGAATAATAATATTTGTTACCTAAGTCAGCAAGAGTAAGATCTAGTGAAAAAAGGGAAGGTTGGTGCAGTTTTAAACTTAAATTCCCCCTAGTGGATCCACACTACACACAAAATAATACATTTCTCGTGATGCAATGACGTTAACGTCAGTTATCAATCCCGTGGAATTCGTAATTCTGTGTGAATCAAATATTTACGGTGAAAAATGGTAAATTCGGAAGATTTAACTGGTAAGCAAGGAGTATAGGAATAAATCATTTGACAATAATATAATATGAAATATAATGAAGATCAGTTGGATAGTTTGTAATGGTAAGACGTCCAGGTTTCCTCATGGTGACAGTTTAATTGTAAAAAAAAAAGAAAAAGCCAACACACGATGCTGAGAATGACAATTGCAGGGACAAATCTTGAACAATTTTTGTGCCTTTGTTGTTGTTGTAGATACTGTGCCAGGACCATGGGTTTAAGAGTGGACATTCCTTCCTTTCCATACTTTCTATTCCGTCTGTTTGGTGTTGTTGTTTTTCATGCTGGTTCTCTCCACTGGATAAAAACATTCAATGATCCGTGTGCGAGAGGTCCCAAGTTCGAACCCAACTCCTGTTGTGACCAACCTATCATGCAGAAGTGTTTCTGAAGCCTGACGGAGACTCGGATGACGTAATACTTACGTTGTCATCGGAATGAGAAGGAATGGGAGAGAATGAGAGATAAGGCGGCCTCAGAAACAGCGGGAGAAGTGGAAAGTAGTAAGTGATCTGGACGACATGGGCGCATCTTTAAAAATATTAAAATTTCAACCTTTTTTAAAACATAAACACATAATTTCATCCTTTATTAACATATATACATATGAAAAAGTAAGCTTTATGAAAAAAAAATGAAACATAAACTCCCCTAAAACTCTCACTCCCGAGTTTTAGAGGTGATAGAATAGGCCATCTTTAAAAAACATTGGGTCCGGGCAGAAACGCCCCAAAAAGACAGCTTTTAAAACTTCATCATACCTCACCTAAAATATTTGAGAATCCCTCTGCATTCGCTGGCGCGACATGTATTCAACCGTGAGAACTCAATCGATAGACCTGCTCAATGTTTAAATCGTTCCAGTGGAGGCTTGTAAAGAAATGTGTGTTTAAGTTGGGCGTTCCGTATAACTGCAAATAAAATAGGTCTCTCTGTTTGTCTGTCTATCTTTCTTTGTCTGTCTATCTTTCTCTGTCTATCTAGCTATCTGCCTATCTATCTCTCTGTCTACCTGTCTCTCTGTCTATCTCTCTGTCTATCTCTCTTTGTTTATCTCTCTCTATCTCTCTCTGTCTATCCCTCTCTCCCTTTTTCTTTCTCTCTCTATGTCTCTCGCTCTGCCTATCTCTCTCTTTACCTCCCATTTGGTAAGTATCGATTTGTCATTTGCAAACTACGCACTATTCATCGCATTCAAAAATATCCACCTTTCATTCAATAGAATGGAATTTATTGATTGAAACTATTGAATTTTTTCGCCGCGGAGATTTCATGAGTTACCTGATTACATTATGCAGAATATTGATTTTAACTTGCACAGCAATTGCGTAGCAGACCAATCACCACTTTTGTTTACACGGTTATACATAGCAACTGCCGACATAACACATCCAGCCAAAGCGAGAGCTCATTTATTGCTTGCACCTTGTCGAAGAAGGACGCGTTATATCAGCTTGACTGTGTTATGTCACAAGACAGTGTATCGTTAGAAGACTTAGAAAGAGAAATAGACGAAAATTCAATCGCACATGAGGAACTTTTGGAATATTCTAGACAAAAAGATTCTTTCATTTTACCAGAAGAAATGGCATCAACATCCCAACCTTTCGCACAAGCAGTGGATGTTCCTTTGCCACCTCCGACACCATCATATCAGTGGAAGCAAGGAGACGTAGACGTGTTAAATGACGGAAGTTGTGCTCGCTGTCAAGTGTGCTGTATGGCTTTACAAAATTTTACAGAGTTGGATTGCCTCTGCGATTTATTGTTAGAAAGATTAACCTAATCAAAGATATGCTACAAATTCCAGAGTTTAACGAATTTTGGAAAGATTGTCAGCCTCCACCACCAACGGCCGAGTTACAACATTCACAGGAATGAACATTCTAAAAACCGGGTACGCGTTCCCGCTTTTTGAAAAATCAAGCATCTCTACGCCGCGTGCAGCGTTTGCCCAGCGACCGCCTGTGACAAGAACAATCAATATTTCCAAGCTATAAATAAAAACCGGGTACGCGTCCCCGCTTTTTGAAAAATCAAGCATCTCTGCGCCATGTGCTGCTTTTGCCCCGCGATCGCCTGTGACAAGAACGATCAATATTTCCAAGCTATAAATAAAAACCGGGCACGCGTCCCCGCTTCTCTTCAAGATCTCCTCTGCTCGGTCAAACCCGACATCACTCATTAGAGTGCTTGGGTTATGACCCCCATTTAGACTTTGTTGGCATTCTGTTAAGAAAAACGAATGCCACTTAGTGTTTTTGAGGGTCCCGAGCATATCGACAAATGAATGGTCCCCACTCCCGTACACACACACACACACAATTACTTACATGGCATGACATGTGAGGACCTAGAAATGTTACATGACAAATGAGGACTATTCTTTTTTGTGGTGCTAGAAGCAAAATCAATGGTGCATGGGCCCTTACTGGCCCTTTTACATATTGCTAGGGGTCAACTTTTGCTTAATCTCTTTTGTTCCTGATTTTATGGTCAATCATTTTAGCTTGAAAGGAGCCATACATTGTCAGGACACTAAGTGAGGACATTGGTTCAAACCCTTATTTTGGGGGACTTACACAGGTTTCTTATTATTTATGCGGCATGAGGACTTACACAGTGTGCACTTTTTACATTCTCTTTGAGGTCTTCCAGTTATTTTTTACTCAGCCATTTTTAAAATACGTATGTATACAAAACCGTCACTGGACGGTGGTTAGAATTGGAAACAGAAGAAAACTGTTTTGTGTAGGACTACAGTATGTGTACAGCGACAAGTTTGGCAGAGGATCTGCCAAATTCACGATCCAAGGTGGACGGCCTGTTTTAACACATGGAGTCCCAAGACCAAAAAAAATATAATAATAATAATAAATGTGCCGAAAGCATACTGATCCAGTCGCAATCCAACTAGTAAAATATAGACGTCTTGTGACTCTGACACGTTACTACATGTATTGTTAGAATTTGCCCTCCGCTTTGGATCGAGAATTTGGTGGATCCACTCCCTTCAAGACATACCGTACATATCTTTTTAAAAGTATGATTGTCAAGAGTGGAATTCAAAATGTTCTAGTAATACCAAAAAATAAAAAAAGCGATGTTTCAATTGTGCGAAGGAATTTTATTCTCAGCATAGTATCAAGTTTTAAAACAAGCTGAACATACAGAAACATCCTTACATAGTAACATACCTATTAAATTCAAAGGTGTGTGATCTAAAATTAAATGACCACCAACACTTTATTCTAGATGTCCGACTTTTTGTAAGTAAATAGCATGTACCAAAGTAAAAAAAAAAAAAAAGAAAAGTTACTCCTTTTTTTCCTCCAGCTCTAACAGTCCTCAGTTATTAAAATTAAAATTCTTGAACCAATTTAATTTTTTTCTAACATTTTCAGATTAAAATCAATAAAATAAAAATACACACATAGACATAGATGTAAAATTATAAAAAGCTTTTCTCTTGCAGCATTTTTTTAATTAGAAAAATATTGTTAGATGCAATAACAAAAACTAACAAAAGCTGTCAGTGTTTTTCATCCAACACTAAATGAAAAGCTTATCATCAGTATGCATGCAATAATAAAAACTAACATACAGAAACATAGTGACATACTTATTAAAATCAAAGCAGAGGAGCACAGGTGATCTAATAAAAACAAACATACAGAAACATAGTGACATACTTATTAAAATCAAAGCAGAGGAGCACAGGTGATCTAATAAAAACAAACATACAGAAACATATATATGGCCTTTAGCGTCTTTACAGACGGTCTTAGCAGCTAGAATATTCACTTTCACTTTGACTGACAGCTTCTCTCGTGGCTTATTCTACCAATGTTTGACCCGAGAGTGCGATGGCAGTGATTGCAGGTCAGTCTTTTGGGTTCACTTTGGCGAGTGTTTTCATTCCGCCTCTGTCGTTTTGTCAGGTATATTTCTTTTGCCTTGAAGTCTATTGCGAGCGTGCCACTGCGCAATTTTTGTCTCCATCTGCTTCGATCACTTGCAAGGTTCTCCCATTCATTGGGGTCGATGTTGAATGCTTTCATCGTGACCTTGCAAGTGTCTTTGAATCGCAGATGTGGCCTACCTCTGGGTCGGTTGCCAGTAGCAAGTTCCCCGTAGAGAATTTGTCTGGGGATGCGATCATTTTCCATACGGTGGAGATGTCCAAGCCACCGCAGTCTTTTTTTGCCTAGGAGAGCCTGAGTTGATGGAATGTTGGCTCGGCTCAGAACTTCGATATTTGAGATCCTGTCTTGCCACTTGATCTTGAGAATTTTGCGTAGGCAGCGCAGGTGGAAGGAGTTGAGGGATCTTTCATGTTTGGAGTAGGTGGTCCATGTCTCTGAGCCATACAGCAGGGTGCTTAGGACGCAAGTTTGGTACACGAGTACCTTTGTTTTGATGGTCAGCTTGCTATTGTTCCACACCCTTTTTGAGAGTTTGCCAAAAGCTGTGGCCGCCTTTCCTATTCTGGCATTTATTTCAGTTGTTATGTCTGTGCTACCACTGATGGTTGAGCCTAGGTAGCAGAATTTTCCCACTTGCTCCAGAGGAGAGCCATTCAGCATGATTGGGTTGGAGTTTCTCAAGCCTTGTGTCAAAACTACAGTTTTTGAGACACTGATCTTTAGCATGAATTTGTCACAGGCTTTGGCAAGGCTATTGATGAGAGCCTGGAGCGTGGTTTCATCGTGGGCCACGATTGCAGCATCATCTGCGAAGAGGAGCTCTTGTAACATAATATGCTCTGTACGAGATTTTGCTTTTAGTCTGGCAACATTAAAAATGGAGCCGTCCACTCTGGTGTTAATAAGTACTCCACCTGAACATTGACCAAAGGCATTCTTGAGTAGGGCTGCAAAATATATACCAAATAAGGTAGGAGCAAGAACACATCCCTGCTTCACACCGCTGTTTACAGCAAATGAATTGGATGTGCAGCCCTCAAAGTTGACACATGCCCTCATGTCAGTGTGGAAGGATGCAATAAGTTTTAGCAATGTTGGTGGACAGCCTATGGATTTAAGGACTGCATACAGGCCAGATCGGCTTACGGTGTCGAAAGCCTTTGTTAGGTCCACAAAGCATGTTATAAGCGGCCTGTTTTGTTCTTTACATTTTTCTTGGATTTGCCGAAGTGCAAATATCATGTCAATAGTTGATCGTTTGCTTCGAAAGCCACATTGTGTTTCTGGTAAGACTTTTTCCGCCAGTTGTTGAAGGCGGCAGAGGATGACGCGAGCAAAAGCCTTTCCAGTAATGCTGAGGAGGGATATGCCTCGATAGTTGTTGCAGTCGCCTTTGTCTCCTTTGTTCTTGTAAAGTGTGACAATTTTGGCGTTTTGGCGTCTCTCATATCATGTGACATAGTGACATACTTATTAAAATCAAAGCAGAGAGCACAGGTGATCTAATAAAAACTAACATACAGAAACATAGTGACATACTTATTAAAATCAAAGCAGAGGAGCACAGGTGATCTAATAAAAACTAACATACAGAAACATAGTGACATACTTATTAAAATCAAAGCAGAGGAGCACAGGTGATCTAATAAAAACAAACATACAGAAACATAGTGACATACTTATTAAAATCAAAGCAGAGGAGCACAGGTGATCTAATAAAAACAAACATACAGAAACATAGTGACATACTTATTAAAATCAAAGCCGAGGAGTACAGGTGATCTAATAAAAACTAACATACAGAAACATAGTGACATACTTATTAAAATCAAAGCAGAGGAGCACAGGTGATCTAATAAAAACTAACATACAGAAACATAGTGACATACTTATTAAAATCAAAGCAGAGGAGCACAGGTGATCTAATAAAAACAAACATACAGAAACATAGTGACATACTTATTAAAATGAAAGCAGAGGAGCACAGGTGATCTAATAAAAACTAACATACAGAAACATAGTGACATACTTATTAAAATCAAAGCAAAGGAGTACAGGTGATCTAAAATTAAATGACCACCAAGACTTGATTCTAGATATCTGACTTCTTGTAAGTAAATAGCATGTACAAAAGAAAAAAAAAGTAAAAAAAACAAAAAAAAACACACATAAAAACTGACTCTTGTTTTTTTCTTTAAGCTCTAACAGTCCTCAGTTATTAAAATTAAAGTTATTGAACCAATTTAATTTTTCTCACACTTTCAGATTAAAATCAATAAAATAAATGCACTGTATATACATAGACATCTATGTAGAAAACTTTCCTCTTGCAGCATCATGCAAATAATGGAACTTGGGCAAAAAAGTTACACAAGGTGAGCTCAAAACCTGCGACTAAGAAATATGAAAATTGGCATGGAGGTTTGTTTTTCCCGACACATTATGTGGTCATAATCATATTTTTCCTAACTAAAGGTCTATTTTTTTTAATAATTGCAGAAAAATAGATTAATTAATTAATCAAAATCTGCGAACTGGAACCCGAAACTCCATTTACAAAGCTGGATGAGCCCATGGATAGGCCGATTGGGCATATGTAAAACTACAACTGGAAATTGAAATAAATGGCGACATGATTAATTAAAGACAAGTTATGTTTTCTGATTTCAGGTGTTAGGGTTTGGTTAGGTTTAAGGTAAAGTTTAGGATTAGAATGTGTTTTTTTTTTTTTTTTTAAATTTTGGGTTAGGACCAGTAGGAGTTGTTTATGACTTGCCATTAAAACCTATTAATAAAAGAAGTTTACAAGGCCATGAATAGGCATAAGTCAAATACAAGCATTTTTCATCATTTGTAGTATAAAATGGGCAGATTTCTGGGGGTTTTTTAATTACAAAAATATTATTACATTAAATGCAATAATAAAAACAAACAAAAAAAGCTGACAGTGTTTTTCACCCAACACTAAATGAAAAAGCTTATCATCAATACACACTAAAGTACAAAAAAATTGAAACTTAGCAAACGAATATCCTACAGCTATAGACTACCATTACTTCTTGTCAATTTATTGTGTTTATTTTTTTGCAAATTGAGTAGCCTAATCTCTTAATATTATTATACCACTTTAGATTCTTTGACTTGGGCATTTTTAATACAATATTTGATTTGTTTCCAATGATGACAAGCCAAAGCTCCTTCTTTACTTTTGCCTTCTTCAATTTCATGCTTTCCTGGTAATCTTTTCAGGAGGAAATACTTTCCAAACTGTCTTCTTACAGCCTCTTTTTCATCCTTATGTAATGGGGTGAACCATTACAGGGCTGAGAACATAGCTCATTGTAGTGAAAGGGAGATAAACCCGTTATTTTGATCAGCTGGACCACTAGACGTGGTCAAGGGGAAGTAACCACACAGAAACCATAGATAATCTCCCCTTATTGTTTATCACGCACTGAGATGAGTCATGCAAGTGTTGAGTAACATTGCCAACTGATGTACTCACTGCGCCAATTTTAAATCATAGTCTTAGCGTGGTCTGTATTGTCCAGGATTGGTCAATTTAAGTGACCATCCCTGGTGCCAGAAGTAGAACCTTGTTATGTATCACCACATTGTAAGTTTTGTTTAGTTTTTATCTTGTTAAGTAATATTTCCTTAAGATAGTGTATTTGGAACATACACGAGCAAGATGGTGGTCTTTAAAAATGTTTTTATTTGTTTTAATGTTTTATTAGAATTTGCACTTAGTGAACTGTAAGGAGTGAATGGGTTTGCGCGTGTTTGGGTGACGCTTAGATGATAGCGTGGGTCAGTCAGTTCCACCCAAGTCTTCAAGACAGCAGGACGTGTCATTGTGTCCAGACTAACATAAAAGTAAAAGAAGTTGTATAATTTATATTTCAAGATTTGTGAAGTGCCAGCTCTGATGATGTAGTTCAAGTGTGAATTCATTTGGTTAGTTCACGTAAGTTGTACCCATTATTTTAGTTCTGGTATTTAATAATATTTAGATGATGTGAAATAATAATGATTGGATTATATTTGGAGGTTTGATGAACTTGTTCAGCTTGGTTAGGCAATCAGGCTAGCAGCTAACAATCTATGGTAAAGTTTATCTTACTAAGTTCTATCTTAGTATAGATCTATCAGTATCCTGCAGAGAGCGAGTGTAAGGTTGTTCTAGAATGCTATCAACGCTACCGCGCATGATTAGTTCATGTAATTAAATGGAAACATTTAACTGTAATTTGTGACGGACTGATTTTATGTGAAGTGCTAACAAATAGTACTACTGGAGGGTGTGGTCTAAGTCCCGCTACTTGGATCAGAGATAGACAGATCTAGATCGTTATTCTTAATCTGCAGTTGGTGCCATTCAGGCTCAACGTGTCCTTCTTAGGGACAGACGTCACAGAGAGAGAGAGAGAGAGTAACGGGCAAGAATTATAACCAAGTTATTTCTTTACTTTAACTTGTCCTTCCGTGGGTTGTAAGGTTATTGTTGGATGATTATTTCTAGGTTCCTTTAAATCAGCAGTGTGACTATGATGTGTAGATTTGTCTTGTGTGCCTTTTCGTTACCTTTATTGATGCCGTATTCATTATGGACTTTATGATAATGAGTAGACCAGTTAAGATGAAGAGAGAGGTGTTGGATTTGCAGAGCACGCGCGTGAGCCGTGAGTAGGTCACAGCAGACGCTAGCAGGCATGATCACATGACTTTTGGTCAAGCGAGTCAAATCAAGACCGGGACTGGTTAGCTAATAGCTTCCGGAAACGGAAGCTTGACCCAAACAACAATAACAATCCTGGCTGACTGTTTACAGTGGCTACCACACTTAAACAGCATTTGGGATCTCAGATATCGGCATTATACTAAAGGATGATGATTATTTACTTTAATTTCTTAATTTATTATATGTTTATTATTGAATTAGTATGTTCGCTACATAGGTGTTAAGTTGATTTTCTTCAATTTGTACTGGTTAGGTCGGACTTAGAAACTTTTGAGGGTCGAACCTTGAACTTTGGTTGTTGGTAAGATGAATCCTGAAGGGAAAGGCCTATGCTAGGTGTATAGATGCATTGTCTATGCATCAGGTGTCATATTTTTATGGCATCCTTTGTAGGTGCTCATTGTCTGTTCTTTTGACACACTGACAGATGTAATTGGACTCTGTTGTAATGAAGAGATCAGATGCATTGAATTTAAACCCAATCATAGGGGTTATGGGTGTTGCTTGCCCAGTAGACCTATGATATATATGTCATCATTATAATGATATTATTTTGTTGCATTATATAATTAGTTCACTGAATATGTGGGAATGTTTTAGGTATATCAGTATTGTTGGAGGTAATACAAGTGGGTTGACTTGACTCTTCAGTCTTGTAGTTGTACCATGTAGTTGGGTTTGGCTTTATGCCATGATTATCATATCACTTGTAGTGGGAGACTATAACTTGCTATTGTTGGTTGAGACTTAGGTGTTGACTTATTACATGTATGTGGGTTGGTCCACCTAGAGATACTCCTATGACTTTATGAGTAAGGAGTTTGGTATTATATCCAGAGGATAGGAAAGGGATAAGTTTGGCTCTGAGTTGAGATAGGCCTGTGGCAGTATGGACTAGGGTTTTTGTGTAATATTAATAATCTAGCATGTGCGGAATTGAGCTGGGTTGGCTAATGGGGCCTAAGTCAATTAATTTTGACTTAATGAGTAGATCCAGTTGGCTATTGCTATCCTCTGCTAATTATGATGGTAATTGTTAATTAAGGGATACTACGTTGTGCGTGGGTGGGCTAAGTAGGTAGATGGGATTGTCTTTTATTGAGCCACCTAGCACGGACAGTTCTGTGGTATGAGTGTGTAGACTCAGCAGACTGTATTTTATTGTAGTTAGTTTAACTCCAGCTCATTCCGCAACTAGGATAGATTTGATGCGTACAGGGTGCGCGGCGTACAGGGTGCGCGTATACACATGTAAGGCTTAATGTTATCTTGTCTGGAATCAAATTAAGTTTTCTTCCTGATCTAGATAATGGCCGTTGTTATAATATATAAGAATTATAACGTGTGGGATAGCCCTATGTCAGCCTGTAGTTAAGCCAAGGGAAGTAAACATGTTACTTGGTAGGCTTGCATCTTATACTCGAGTTATCTCCCCTGGAGTGCTCACAATGTAAGTTATGCGTTACTGTTTGATAGACATACTAGACCGTCCCCATATATTAGTTTACAATGTGAATATGGTTATTATTAACTTTTATGTTTTCTTTTGATGCATTCTCTTGTTTTAGCATGATGTAATGATTAACTGATGAGGCGTGCTGTTAATTCCTGTTTATTTTTGGTTCTTCTTCAGCGCGCCTATCGGTTGGGTTTAATGTCTTGTATTGTTTATTGTGGTTTATTGTGCTGTTTATTGTGGTTTATTGTATTGTCATGTGTTTATTGTATTGTGTTTATTATTTGATTTGTTATTTTCTTTTCCTTTTAATAAAATTGTTGTCCTCTCAAAACCTGATAGTTTTGTTTGTACGTTTGACTGTGTAGAGAGCCCCGCTCGTCTCGTCCTGTGTTACATTATTTGGTGTCAGATTAGATAGCTATAGATAGAGAGAGACCCGCTCGGTTTACCCGTAACCAGTGTTACACTTAGACCAAACATGTCTGTTTTTCATATTTGACTTAGCAGAAATAGTTTTCTGCTTGGAAGATGTTTTATTTTTAAGCCTTTGCTCTATCAATGCTTTGGATGAGGGTGCTACTTATAATTCATTTTGCGTTTTCATTTCCATCTCTTCATCATTGTCAATGTGTTCATCATCGGCATCACTCATTTCATAACTCTGAATTAGTTCACCCTCTTGTACATGTACTTCGAGATCATCCAAATTTTTCCCCTTGCACCGATCTATTGTGCCTTTCTCCATCTGTAGGAGTACCTTGCTGATTTTGGCAAGTTGCATGGTGTTTTCTGGTAACCTATAATACTCTTTGTGCACAGATTTGTCATGTCCCATGAATGTTGCTAAAGCCTCAAGTTCATTGTCACGTAAGTTGAGTATTTGGCATAATGTCGCAATATGTTTTCTGAGACTTGTTGATGTCAGAAGATGAGGCTGGTCGGCTCCAGATTTTTTAGCACAGCTATTCAGGACATCCCATGTTCTGATGGTACTATTTGCTTCCCCAGCTGGAGCAAAGACATGACT
The DNA here is from genome assembly GCA_963931925.1 of Onchidella celtica. Classification (NCBI taxonomy): domain Eukaryota; kingdom Metazoa; phylum Mollusca; class Gastropoda; order Systellommatophora; family Onchidiidae; genus Onchidella; species Onchidella celtica. Next base: position 42,955,274 of record OZ007582.1, read on the forward strand.
GTTTTGGGGATTCACTCCATTGGATTCTCTATAATCTAAGAGCAGCTCAATGTTAGCCTTGTGAGGCCTTGGGAGAAGAACAGGAACTCGCCTTCCTCTTTTACCTCTTATTTCAACTCTGTCCATCTGCAAAGCTAATTTTTGTTCAAAATCACTGAGACTTTTAAGAACTTCACCCTGCAAAATTTTTACTGAAACAAGCCCTCTTTGATAGTCTTCGATCTGCATTCTTTGCATTTCACCTCCCCTTCTACGGTTGAATAGCACTATCTGAGCGAGGGTTATTTCAGCAAGTCTTTTCCAGTTTGTTGGATTTGGACTTTGTTTCAACTCTTTCACAGCAGAATCAGCACTGGATTGTAGGAACCTGTATAGTTTTTTTTACATCTCTTGCCAGGGGTAATCGGCTGGGTGCATTAAATTTCTTTCTATGCAAAGTATGGAGAGCTCTTGATGAGATGGAATGGGCCCAGTCTGAAGAATGAAGCTGAATAAAACCTTCTGCTTGTTTCTGAAGGCCTTCATCTGCAGTCTGCAAAGCCTCAGATTTCTTGATAGCAGCACAAGATCTTAATGAGTGTCCAATTTTCAAAGCCACTGAGGGGTTGCCGTAAGTACCTGACTCCGCATTGAAGTTTGCAAGGGTTTTTGTGACATGGACTATGTTAGAGAATAAAACTGGATTGAGACAGCCTGAAAGAGTCAAAACATTACTTTCTTTTTTCATTTCTATGAGAAACCTTCCCAATTCTCTCATTCTTTGTTTTACGTATTGAAACTGATGTTGTTGATCAATGAACTTGGAATATATGTTCCTCCCAAACTTTCTGATAAGCCAATCTGCACGACAGGCCAATGAAACTGGATCATTGTTCATTGTGTCAAGAATATTTTCTTTGAATTTTGAATCATCAGAGTTATCACCTATTGAAGTGAAGAGGAGATCTCTGTTTCTGCGTCTACCAACTTGCATATTTGCCTTTGCATGGCAACTTTTCTTATGACGCCAAAGATCTTTTCTCATGTAGAGTCCAAAGCAATTATCACATGTAGTGTATTTGGCTACCGGTATTTTTTCTTCAGTTTTAGGTCTTTTCATAGGAATAAGTTGACCTGTTCCAATATTTGTAATTTCCTTATTATGCTTGATATTTCCTTTATTTAGAATAATTTGCAGATGCCCTTTTCTTTCTTTTGACTTTTTTTCAAATGACAAGGCTAATGCCACTTCAGACTCATCACTATGAACTTGCTCTAAATGGCGTGAAAGCTTAGAATAAAGTTTGCCACAGTACAAGCAAGCATATTTTTTATCCCATTTTCTCATTTTGGTTTTGCTGTGGCTCATAACTGTCAACTCAGTGTCCACGTTTGGAACACTCTTCTCCGGAACAACTGGTGAACAATTCTGTGATACATCAGTGTCACGAGTGGAGTGAGTGCAATTAAGGGGATTGCTACAGAGCGGGTGTAGAGTAAGAAGGACTCACAGTAGACAGCAAGTTAAGCGTGCTGTTGTGAGTAGTGGGGGGGGGGGGTCTGAAGGAGGCGAAAGCGCTGTATAACTATCACTGCAAGTTAGAAGGCCCGACGGAGCGGACCTGTGAATAAGAGCCTATCGGGCGGACATAAAGTGAGCAGTCGAGAAGACTAGTGGAAGAGTCTTTCCAGTAATGACTGGTATGTAGAACGTTGATTGATTATTATGATTGATGTATTATATTATATTCGTCTATTACCATGATGTGAATAAGTATATGTGAGGAATGTGGAAGTCCTTGATATTGGATATAGCAATGTGCGCCACGAGCGATAGATGAAAGTGAGTTCATGGATTTGTAGCGCGAGTGAGTAGTGTGTACTCCGATGGAGGTGTGTTACCGTAAGATGTGTGGTGAGTGAAAGGTGAACTAGTGTGTGTACGTTTCATGGGGTGTAAGGAGAGGTGGAGTGAATAGAAATGGTAGGGTATTATACCAATGTAATGTTATTCTTGTAGGTGTCGGGGACGGGCCGCAGAGCCACCTCGATGAGCACAGGGGATAGGCCAGCATAGGGCCGGAGGCCACACATAGGCCAGAAGTGAGGCTGTCAGTGCAGGGCAGTAGAAGCACATAAAGTCGTGGCAGTCAGGCCACGGACAGGGACGTAGATATGAGAGTGACTGAGATACTATATTGTTGCCATGTTGATAGGCTAGTGAACTGATATTATGTTGTTGCCATGTTGATGGCTATGGAAATAATAATGTGTTATTGCCCTGCTGAGGTGCTAGGGGAGTGCTAAGGTGTATGACAATAGGAAGGTGATATTGAGAGACTGCGGTGCCAGTAAATTATTAATGTGCTATTAAGACCCTGAGGGAGAGGCTGAGGCCGAAGTGCCTTTAGGAGTAACTACCGGATTGTGGATCCGAGGGAGAGTGTGTGTGAGAATAAGGCCGTTGTACGGCAGTGCATTTCAATAATATAATGTATGTAATTGCGCTATTATATGTATAATTATGTTTAATAAATGTGTGAGTCTGATGGGTTGTTCTGTTAAGTGTTAAACTTGTTTGTTCGTGATTGTTGTCCTGTCATACTTATTACATCTCCCAGTCTGGGATTTGTGACACTGGGGGCTCGTCCGTTGTGACACTGGGGGCTCGTCCGTTGTGACACTGGGGGCTCGTCCGTTGTGACACTGGGGGCTCGTCCAATTTCGTAGTATTTAGTTAGTAGTTAGTGGGCATTTGTTACTTTAGTCTTTGTCCACGTAGTACTTATCTTGTGGTAGGAATTTGTGCTGTCCTTGTTCGTTGAATGAATGGAAATTTCATGATGATATGATTTATGTATATTGATGAATATGTATTGATGCATGTATTGCTAGGAATAGGTATTAATGTGTATTTAAACTTTCCAGAGTGTGTGCGTGCAGCCTGAGGAGACGAGCAGCCAGAGCTCCGATTAAAGGGAGAAGTTTTACTCAAAATTTCAAAAGTTAAGTGAAGCTGAAGTTTTGTACCCTGGATTGGGGGCTGTCCCTTTGATCTGTCTTTTTCCCTGTTTTTGCTGTTTTTGTTGTCGTTATAGGTTATACGGGCGGTGGCGCGGGTTTGCTGTGGTGAGCGTAGTTTGTCCTCTTCGGGAGGTGGGCTAAATTTGGAACTTCGTTCATCACAGTGAACAGTTCTGTAGGGACCTGTATTTTTGTTCAGATTGTAGCGTTCTATCTTCCTCGTTGTTTTAGGAAGACGTTTCTCTTGTCCCTCTCCTACCTTTCTGTAGATACGTTCTTTTTTTTCAGACTCTGTTCTTGTTCGTACCGTGTTGTGTAATCGGCGTAGTTAGGTTGCATTTTTTTCCATTATATTTTCTTTTGTAGAAGCTTTGTCCTAGTCTGGTTCGTTGTCCTTGACGTACTTGAGGTCTTTCTACTGAATTTCCTTATTCTTGTCTTTTCTACTCTTTTTTATTATTAATAGTGCTATACATTGTATGAATATAGAATTAGTTAGGAAGTACGTAAATTTCTGAATTGTATTTGAGACAAGTGGGTGTTGTTATTATAGTGACATAATTTCAGGTCTCTGGTTAGTGATCATACCGACAGGTTGGTCGTTCTCATAATAGATACCATAACCATAGATCCGTGAAATGGCGGAACTCCAACAATTAATGAAGTTGGGTAAGGAACTTGGCCTGGAGGGAGACGAGCTACGCGGCTGGATTAAAGAACAGCAGGCAGAAATGCGCGATGAGCGTGCTAAGGATAGAGAGCGAGAGGAGCGGGAGAGACAGGTTAAGGAAAGGGAGCAGGAGATAAGGTTAAAGGAGATAGAGGCGCAAGTAAAGATTGCGGAGTTAGAACTCAAGAAGAATACGCCAGCGGAAACGGTTGAGCGGCAGGTACACAATAAAGGTGGCGTTAGGATTAAGCTCCCTACGTTCGACGACCGGAAGGACGACATAGACGCCTTCCTTTACAGGTTCGAACTGAACGCACAATTGCAATGGGGGGAAAATAAGGAATTATGGGCCACGTACCTGGCGTCGCTATTGCAGGGGCGAGCGTTAACCTACTTTAAAGAGCTACAGCGCGAAGACGTACAAGATTACGATAAGCTGAAGGCTTTGCTGCTTCGCCGATTTGCGCGTACCGAGGAATACTTCCGGGAGCAGTTTAGGCGAGCACGTGCAGATACCAGGGAGGACTTTGCTGCCTTCGTCGCGAGACTAACTGAGTATTTCGCGAACTGGGTAGACTTGGCGCATGTGGGCACGGATTTCGCTAAACTGAAAGACCTAATGATCCGTGACCAGCTGTACGCGTCGTGCCACAAAGATCTGGTGGCTTTCCTGAAAGAGAACGAACCCGCGACGGTGCAGGAGGCGTCTAAGTTGGCGGAGGCATACCGTACGGCGCATCCGTCCAAACCAGTCGCCAGGGCGTACGTCCAAGATGCGGGGTACGTCGCCGTTGTCGAGGGGTCGCCGGCAGGACTTAGGGACAGGTCACGTCAGCGTGGTGCCTATAGCGGGCAAGCCCAGGGGCAGCGTAGGGGCTATCACCAATCACCGGCATATGGATCCGGTAAGTTTGACCGAGCAGGAGGGCTAGGTCGCGGTAATGGCCGGGGGCGAGTTGTGACCTTTGCCGATGACCGACGGCATAGGGACTGTAGTTCCGGTCGCGATGGGTCACGGGGACCCAGGCCTATTACAGCACAGGGAGCGGAGTGTTGGACTTGCGGACGCGTGGGTCACTTTTCACGCGAGTGTAGGGCCGCGAAGTGTTGGAACTGCGGAAGAGCAGATCACATCAGCGTGAACTGCCCTGCAGGTAGGATAGCGGCGAACGTGGACAGTAGCTCCAGTCCATAAATTTCATCATGCGGCTGCGTGTGTTACATCGGACAACGGAGGCGGACAGTATTCTAAGTGTCCCAGTTGTGAGAAGTTATTATCTTCCGGTGTTTTACCTTGTGGGAGAAAGATCCCCGTTATAAATTCATGTCATACAGGGGGTGGTCTTAGGGTTTATCCGGGGTTTGTTGGGGACGAACCGGTCTCGGTTTTACGAGATACAGGATCTACCGTTGTGGGAGTGCATAGAGACTGCATTCGGGATTCACAGCTTACAGGTGAGACTGTCCCGTGCATCCAATTTTCGGGGGCCATTGAGAAATTACCCATGGCAAAAATAATGATAGATACACCTTTCCTTAGCGGGGAAGTCGAAGCAGTCGTTGGTTGTTTTCCAGGCGCCCAGCTCATCATTGGGAATGTATCACGGGTAGTTTCCCCTTCCGATGAGAACGTGCAAGCATGGTCGCAATCAAAAGGTATTGACTTTTGCGCCGCGGTCGAAACACGCCGACGGGTAGCCGATAAAGATAAGATTAGACCTTTGGCTACGCCAGCGGTCAACCTAGATATCACGCCAGAGCGCTTGGCGAGATTACAAAGGGAGGACCCATCATTAAACCCATGTTTTGGGGAAGCGCGAACCGAGAAAACGAGGAGATATAAGAACGGGTCATCTTCTTTTTTTGTTCAGGCGGGCATTCTGTTCCGTAAGTATGTAACGGTGTCCTCCATTTTAAAGCAGGTCGTTGTGCCAGCGTTGCTGATCGCAACAGTATTGCATTTGGCACATGATGTCCCATTAGCGGGTCATATGGGGATAGCTAGAACCAAAGAAAGGGTTCTTAAAAATTTTTACTGGCCATCGATCCACAGAGATGTGCAGGTCTATTGTAAGACGTGCAGTGCGTGCCAAAAGACGACGCATAAGGGTCGTACACCCCAGGCTCCTCTTCAGAAGATCCCCACGGTCTCGGAACCGTTTAAAAAGGTCTCGATAGACCTTGTTGGCCCCATTCACCCAGCGACCGATAGGGGGAATCGATTTTTCTTAACGGTCATATGTAATGCTACGAGATGGCCAGAGGCGGTTCCTCTGCGGACCATAACGTCTGAGGCAGTCGCGGAAGCGTTGTTTGCAATTTTCGCTAGGGTAGGAATACCAGAGCAAATTCTGTCTGATAGGGGCGCGCAATTTACGTCGCAGATGATGAAGGAATTGTTCCGCTTATTCAGTATACAACCCATCACTACCACCCCTTATCATCCGCAGGCTAATGGCATGTGCGAGAGATTGAACTCGACGTTGAAGTCGATGCTGCGTAAGGTAGCTGCTGATCGCCCTAAAGATTGGGATAGATATATCCCTGCAGTGTTATTCGCGTACAGAGAGGTACGGCAGGAGTCAACGGGATTCTCGCCGTTCGAAATGATGTACGGTCGTAGTCCTAGGGGCCCAACTGATGTTCTTCGGGACATGATGACGTCGCCATCATCGGGAGACGATGAGCAGATTTCGGTGTTTCAGTACCTTGTTGATTTAAGAGAAAGACTATCTTCAGCGCGCACTATAGCAGAAGAAGCTTCTGGTATCGCTTCGAAAAGAGCAAAAGACTATAAAGATAGAGGTTCCAAACTGAGAATTTTTAAGCCAGGAGACAAGGTCCTATTGTTGTTACCTACGGACCATAATAAGTTATTGAAGACATGGAAAGGCCCTTATGCTATTGAGCGAGTTGTTTCAAAGGTAGATTACGCTATCCACATTGATGGAACGAGTAAGGTTTTCCACGTTAATATGCTACAGAGATTTTATGAGAGACCACAGTATCTGTGTGCACAGACAAGACCAGAGGAGACTGTCTTCTCTACTGCTTGTACGGGGGTCGTAGACCAGTTGGACTGTGACGTAAGCGACACCGAGGCGCAGGAAGAGTTACAAATTCAATTGCCGGAGTTAACTCCGACACAAGGTTACAGGGACGTTAAAATTAACCCTGACCTTACGAGTTCAAGGAGTGGGGAACTTGAGACCCTGTTAGCGTCATTTCCGGATGTTGTTACGGATTTGCCGGGTCGCACTACGGTGATCCAGCACCAAATAAAGTTGACTTCGGATAAGCCAGTATTTCTTAGACCGTACCCGCTGCCTTTTTCTTCGAGAGATAGAGTCATAAAGGAAGTGGAGTCAATGCTGAAGTTAGATGTGATAGAACCATCAACATCGCCGTATTCATCACCCATCGTCCTCGTGAAAAAACTCGATGGATCGGTGCGGTTCTGTATTGATTTTCGAAGATTGAACACTATTACGGTAGGCGATAGGGAGCCTATTCCGTTTCAGGAGGAATTAATAGCTTCATTGGCCGGGTCCACGTGGTTTTCCAAGATAGATTTGACGAAAGGGTATTGGGAAATCCCGCTTACTGAGGAGTCTAAACAATACACGGCGTTCCAAACGCCCATTGGATTATTCCAATTTAAGGTCATGCCATTTGGGTTGGTAAACGCGCCAGCGACGTTTGCACGATTAATGAGATTAGTGTTGAAGGACATACCTAATGTCGTGTCATTCTTTGACGATATAGCATGCCATACGTCGACATGGTCTGATCATATTCAGACACTAACAGTAATTTTTCAACGATTACGTCATTTTTGGTTAACTGCTAAACCCGTAAAGATGGATTTGGCATGTCCAGAGATAGTATTCTTAGGACATATTGTGGGTAGAGGTGTTCAGAGACCTGAAGAAACAAAAATTGACAAGTTAGTAGGGTTGCAAATCCCAAAAACAAAGAAACAAGTCAGAAGCTTAGTGGGAATTTTAAATTATTACAGAAAGTTCATTCCAAATTTTTCCTCCTTGTCATCTTCTCTTACTGACCTTACTAAGAAGGGACAACCCGATAAGGTCCAGTGGACGTCTGAATGTCAGACAGCATTTGATAATTTGGTGACAGCATTATCATCGTCACCCATTCTGATATTACCCGATTTTCGATCTAATTTTATCCTCAGAACGGATGCGTCGGACTCTGGTGTCGGCGCTTGTCTTCTACAGGAGAAGAACGAATGTCTCCATCCTGTATGTTATGTCAGTAGGAAGTTATTGCAGAGAGAAAGAAAGTATTCTGTGATAGAGCGTGAGTGTCTTGCCATTGTCTGGTCCGTCCAGAAACTAGGACGTTATCTCATGGGACGAGAATTTTGTATCCAGACAGACCACAAGCCACTGACATTTTTGTCGAAGAATCGTTCGTCCAGCCCACGCTTGTCTAGATGGGCATTGGCTTTGCAGCCGTATACCTTCGTTATTCAACCAATTCCAGGAACCAGCAATCATATCGCCGACTACCTTAGTCGAGCCTAGGGCAAGATTGCGGGAGCTTATACATCGGAGGACAGGAACATTGACAGGATCCGTGTGAATAAGTCCACTTTAAAATATTGACATTATAAATATGATATGAAGAATGGTTGATAGGTTGAATGGTTTTTGATTCTGTATTAAGGATGGTGGTTAGTTAGCTATTCATGATGTGACACATATATGCATATTTCAGGCCATATTGATCCCCATATTTTCCCCTGATTTCGGTATTTTATATACTAGGGGAACTGCTAGGTCAGTTTTTTTAGTGTAGGTATTGCTCACGCTCACTCGTTGACAGTCATCTTGATCCGATTTGAAATTAATTGCATTAATTTTTTTGGGGTGGGGGATGATGTCACGAGTGGAGTGAGTGCAATTAAGGGGATTGCTACAGAGCGGGTGTAGAGTAAGAAGGACTCACAGTAGACAGCAAGTTAAGCGTGCTGTTGTGAGTAGTGGGGGGGGGGGGTCTGAAGGAGGCGAAAGCGCTGTATAACTATCACTGCAAGTTAGAAGGCCCGACGGAGCGGACCTGTGAATAAGAGCCTATCGGGCGGACATAAAGTGAGCAGTCGAGAAGACTAGTGGAAGAGTCTTTCCAGTAATGACTGGTATGTAGAACGTTGATTGATTATTATGATTGATGTATTATATTATATTCGTCTATTACCATGATGTGAATAAGTATATGTGAGGAATGTGGAAGTCCTTGATATTGGATATAGCAATGTGCGCCACGAGCGATAGATGAAAGTGAGTTCATGGATTTGTAGCGCGAGTGAGTAGTGTGTACTCCGATGGAGGTGTGTTACCGTAAGATGTGTGGTGAGTGAAAGGTGAACTAGTGTGTGTACGTTTCATGGGGTGTAAGGAGAGGTGGAGTGAATAGAAATGGTAGGGTATTATACCAATGTAATGTTATTCTTGTAGGTGTCGGGGACGGGCCGCAGAGCCACCCCGATGAGCACAGGGGATAGGCCAGCATAGGGCCGGAGGCCACACATAGGCCAGAAGTGAGGCTGTCAGTGCAGGGCAGTAGAAGCACATAAAGTCGTGGCAGTCAGGCCACGGACAGGGACGTAGATATGAGAGTGACTGAGATACTATATTGTTGCCATGTTGATAGGCTAGTGAACTGATATTATGTTGTTGCCATGTTGATGGCTATGGAAATAATAATGTGTTATTGCCCTGCTGAGGTGCTAGGGGAGTGCTAAGGTGTATGACAATAGGAAGGTGATATTGAGAGACTGTGGTGCCAGTAAATTATTAATGTGCTATTAAGACCCTGAGGGAGAGGCTGAGGCCGAAGTGCCTTTAGGAGTAACTACCGGATTGTGGATCCGAGGGAGAGTGTGTGTGAGAATAAGGCCGTTGTACGGCAGTGCATTTCAATAATATAATGTATGTAATTGCGCTATTATATGTATAATTATGTTTAATAAATGTGTGAGTCTGATGGGTTGTTCTGTTAAGTGTTAAACTTGTTTGTTCGTGATTGTTGTCCTGTCATACTTATTACATCTCCCAGTCTGGGATTTGTGACAATCAGAGCCAATATAATCAAAGTTTATTATTGGAATGATTGGTGAACTACATGAAGACTCTGGAATAATTTCACCTGGACCCATGCCACCCACATACTGTGTATCAGTATCATCTTTACCATTGCCATGTTCGAATACTGTTGTTAGCCCACTGTCAACCCCTATGCTTGGCACATTTAACTTTGGAATAAATGATGAACCATTTTGAGCCCCTGGAACTCTTTCACACAAAACAACATGGTTAAATTCAGATTTTTCATTTTTATCACCATTGAGCAATGATTTACAAGATTCTACCTCATTTTTGCCACATTCAGTTTCACTTGACATGGATTCTTCTTCACTTTTATCTGGCAGCCATTCATCATCTGATTTATCATCAAAGACAGACCATACATCTTTCTCACTTTCATTCAACTCACACCCTTTTTCTCCCATGTCCGAAAACAGGCCTTCAGTCTGTTTTTCATCTTGAGTTTCCAATTGCCCATCATCTCGCTGAATTGACTGCTGACAGTCTTGAAACTCTGTGGCGGTGACTACAGGTTTGACTCCTGAAATAAGAGAATAGGAGATTAAAGAAGTTATTTCAGATGATTTCATTATTGCAAGGTTTCGTGACTTCATTTCAACATGTGATTTACTGGTTAGGCTTTTAGTTATGTACTGTGTAGCCATAGTAGTTAATAGACAATAATAATGTACTGTTAACCTTGCTGTATGTCACTAAATGCCACCTTTTCCTACAAGTCATGGGTCACTGAGTACCCCACATTTTGTCACGTCATTTATTGCTGTATGAATGTGGGGTCATCCCATGACGCAGGCGAAAGGATGGTAAAAATGCGAGCTCATTAGGAGTCACATAAATGCACTGTGCTTACTGGGAAGGAATGAGGTCAAGATTGCAACATGACAGAAGAATACATGAAGTTTCATTACTGTAATGCAAAAAACAATTAATGATCTACAAGACTTCAAAAGATCATTTTGGGTCTTATTTGACTCCAACGGGTTAATTGTGATTTAGGAGGCTTTCCCCACCATTACAACCCATCGTTAAAACATTAAGCCAGCGAGGAAGCCAGTAAGGAGGAGCTGTCAGGGGAGAATCTGAACCACAAGCTTAAAGTTTAGTGCTGGGACCACTTGGCCAAATGCAGGCCATTAATTTACAAAGAGAAAAATGTTTGACAATCATGTTCCAGGTTACTGATAGTATTTTCCTTAGTTATAACCTAATTAATAATTGTTCATAGAAACAATGGCATATGAATAAATGCCAATAACTTCTGAGATATTTAATGGCCTATTTGTGTTGATCACCCGGTATCAGACTTTTTAAAATTAAATCAATAAAAGAACAGTAAAATATAATGAATGAAGGTGGTCTAGAGGCAAGGTGCTCGCCTCTCATGCCAAGGGTCCCGGGTTCTAAACCCTGGCAGTGCAGGCATGTTGGAAAGTGGATTTTTCTCATATTTTCAAGTCCCTGGTCCTATTGGGGGGTAGGATCGAGTACCTAGTCTTCTCGGATAAGGACGAAAAAATTCGGAGGGCCCGTGTGCACGTTGCGCACGTTAAAGATACCTTGGCAGTTGGAAATCGTAAAGAGCAGGCCGAAAGGCCGCTGCCCGGGCAAAATTGAAATTAATAGATTAAAATGTATCCATATCATCTCCCCCCCCCCCCCCCCCGCCAGAACAAGAAATAATAAAACAAGTAAAGTGAGGTGTAAATGCTAAGGGCAGCGAACCTCCTAAAATAAAGACCTCAAATCGAAATGAATGAATTCAAAGTGAGGATGGCACATAGCATGAAGACAATGACAAATCTTTGTGCCGTATCAGTGATTATTATGTTACCTTACCTATCATGAATTAAAAAAAAACCATATATAACCAACGTACAGTTCACCTTTGTCTTTCGGTTTCAGTAGCCCTTCTCTTTTCAGTGAAGCAATTAATGCTTGTGCTGCTGTCCGAAGGACTCTCTGTAAGAGAAAATAAAAATATATGCCTCACTTCACTTGATATATATTTTTAAAAAAAGATTATACGATTAAACATACTCAATAAAAATGACAATGACAAAACAAATTTTTCAACGTTTTTAAACACAACACTGTACTTAATAAAAAGACCCCGATTTATTAAAACTTGTGTACTACATTTTTTATTATTTTATGTCATATCTCAAAACCTAACATGGCAAAAAAAAAAAAAACCCAAAGTGATTCTGCTTCCAGATAACAGAAGTAAAATTGCAATCCAGATTTCCAGGTCAGAGATTGCAATGACTTTCGCGCAGGTTCAGTTCAACAATAACCCAGTGATGACTTTTGTGCTTACGCATTTCTACACTTACAGTTAGTGGCGCTTACATTCCGGCAGCACGATGGGCCACACACTTCAATCAGCATGACCCAATGTAGACTAATATTAATATAAACAAATAATATAAAATACCAGTCCACCAATTATGTTTTCTGTTACAGATTAAGATCAGGCTAAAAGTTTTGGATCAGCAGTTCATAAAGTTGTCTCTATCCCGATCTCTATCAGCCAGAAGATAAGCGCTAGAAATACGTATGCGCTAATCCATCACAATTTCAAACACGGTCTGCAATGGTAGGCTAATTTCACAATTGTGATTAGCTTACATTATACATAGTACATGTATTGCGCTCCCTATCAAATTCCAAGGCCCAAAAAAAAAAAAGAATAGCTTCTATAGCTAGTATAACATTTATATCTAGATCTAGATAGAGTAGATCTAGTCTAGATGTAGCCTATTTTAATATAGATCTATATAAAAACAAAAGTTAAGTGTAAATAAAACATGTATGCAAACCTCTAGGCAAGCTTCTATGATTATCTTGAGTCTTTTGTCTACAATCGATCTAGGCCACAAACCTTACTCATCAGTAAGCAAACTAAAACTCTAGACCTATACAGTCATTTGGGTTTACATCTGCTATGTCTAGATCTAGTCTAGAATCTAGAAATGACTAGATCTAGATCTATCACTTTGTTTTCTGCAATCCCTGCAGACAGTCTATGGTGGTTCAGATCTCTATTATTATTAGGCCTATGTATTTCATTGCCATTGACAGAGACAAAACGGTCAAAGTCACAAACAAGTTAAAGCTAACCTCAAATAGATCTGTCCAGATATCTAGATCTAGATCTAGACCTAGATCTAGCTGGCTTGGTGGCTAGGGTAGACTAGATCTAGACAAGGTTCAGCCTTGATTAGAGACTAGAAAGTAGAATCTAGTATTTAATAAACTAGATTAGATCTAGAGATCCTATTTTCCTAGCCATTTACTTTAGATCTTAGACCGTCTTACTCTTCTTCTTTATACTTATTATAAAGGCTAAATCTAGATCTAGTCTAGTTCTAGGTCAAGAAATTTAGGCCTAGATCTAGTGGGAAAAATAAATTAACATATAAACTTACCTCTTTTGGTTTCTGAAAGCTCCAAATGATTCGACCCGCCATAGTTTGCCTTTCTCATTCTTCTAAACAGAAGAACAAGCATGCCAGGTACGATTTCTCGATGACCCAAATGATAAAACGGACGTAAAAATTACACTACTTATTGTCTTTCTATACATTAGAAAAATCAGATTGATGTTTATCTACTTTCTCATTATGTAAAATGTTCAAGTGATTAAGGAACCAAACACGACCAATGTGATGAGTCAATGGCCTGGACATGCCATCATTAATACGTCAAAAATGATTGGGCTATGGCACAGCTTAACTGGCAATATTTCCTCCACCAATGACATTGTGCCTATTTTTAACCCAGGCCCCTACGGACATGACTGGGTGTTAGAATTTCACACATTGTAAAATGTGTATCAGGTGTGTGTGAAAAGTCATATTGACCCCAATCTGAGGACTTCCACCAAATTTGGCGGGAACCTCAGGGTCCTCAAAATGAAGGATTTAAATCAATATCATTTCGAGGACCTGAGTGTAAGTCCTGACACTGTCATCAGGTCATCGGATGGTTGGTGTGTATTCAAGTTTACGTCCTCGTTTGTAATGCTGTGCTAACGCACACTCCCTTACACACACACACACACACACTACCTTACACACACACACACACACACACACTCTCTTACACACACACACTCCCTTACACACACACACTTCCCTCACACACATACGCATCTGTATTGTTGCGTCACAGGCTAAAACCCGGGAGAACCAATGCATGGGACATAACCAAGAAAATACAACACTATTTCTAAGACGACAACAGTTATTTCCTATAGTTACTGTTGGGAATAAATACTAGTTTTTCATTTTCTTTTCTTTTTAAAATGGATGTTACGAATCTTGCCTGGAATGATAATTTAACAAATAGAAACCATAGTCCGTTGCTGCCTAAAAGTATAAGAGGAATTATAGTAGGAAAAAGCGGGTCAGGAAAGACTAATTTACTGTTAAATCTCCTACTAAAAAAAGGATGGCTAGATTATGATAATTAATTTTGTATATCTTTGAGAAGTCTTTACTACAACCTGAGTACAAGATTGTAAAAACAGGTTTTGAACAGAATCTACCTAAAGATGTTATATTTAAATTATTCAGTCAAAAAGACTATTTTATGAAAAAGAAGATTTCTCCTTGTCAATTATTAGAAGATGCTGGAAAACATATTAATGATTGCCAAAGGTATCGCGCATCCAACTCTTCTCCAATTAAATGCCAGAGTGTAACCAAGGTCAAAGACCATGACGTAGTTAAGTGTCTGTTTTATGAAGATACCAATGATGTTCCAGATCCAAGCGAATTAAACTCAGAAGATAAGAACTTAATGATATTTGATGATATTTTACTGGAGAAACAAAACAAATGCGAACATTATTATTGTAGAGGAAGGCATAACAATGTTGACTGCTTCTACCTAGCTCAAAATTATTTTAAATTACCGAGACAAACAATAAGAGAAAACGGAAATTTTCTCTGTTTATTCAAGCAAGATAATAAAAATATAACTCACATTTATAACGATCATGTAAGCGGTGATATGACATTAGAAGATTTTCAAAAGCTCTGTCAAAAATGTTGGGAAGAACCTTATGGATTTCTTGTAATTGACAATTCTAGTAATAAATTTAACGGGAAATATAGATATAAATTTGATATATTTTACATGCCTTAAAATGATAATATTTATTCAATTAAAAATAGGTGATTTTATTACATTAAAAATGGATGAAAACAAACATATTTTTACCTTAAACATTTTAAGAGAAATCGCCCAAAACACAAGATCAAAATTTTCAGAGCAAATTATCGTTATGAATAATAAAACCACATTCAGGACCATATTTAACCCGCCTTTAGAATTAGATAGGGATAAACATTATGAAATCGCCTTAGTTAATTTAGAAACTTACTATTCTTTCCCCAATGTCCATGAGGAAAACAATATGATTGGTTTTATGATGGTTCAACTTGGAAGAAAGAGTATATACCAACAGGTGCTTATGAAATTAAATCTTTAAACACTGCAATTCAAAGCCTGATTGGTGAAGCTATAAAAATCGAACCAAATAATCAAACTTTAAAATCCGTTATGACTATCAAGAAAGGATACAAAGTAAGTTTTAAAGAAAACAATACCTTAGCTGATTTATTAGGATTTCATCATGAAATTTATGAATCGGGAACTCATGAATCTGAAAACAATGTAAACATTCTTAGTGTTAATAGTATTCTAGTTCATTTGAATATCATAAACGGAAGTATAGTTAATGGTACACCCGTTCCTGTTATTTATTCTTTTTTCCCAAATATATCTCCGGGATATAAAATAGTTGAAAAACCTAAAAATCTTGTTTTTCTGCCGGTAGCTATGAAAACGATAAATAACTTAGAGGTTAAAATTACAGATCAAAATGATAAACCTTTAAATTTAAGAGGAGAAACTGTTGTCATAAGATTTCATATTAGAGAAATTTAATTAACCGAAGGTCACTCCGTTGATCGACAAAGTCGAAGGTATTTCTTTAAAAGAAACCATCTAAAAATGGCACTATCCAATCTTGAATTTTAAAAGCTGTTAAGGAATTAAGAATTCCTAATTTTAGAGGTGTGTTTTTAAGAACTGAATTACCTGAAAAACAGAGAAGAAAAGAATGTGGAATACTGAATTTAGGTGATGGAACGAAAGGAGGAACTCATTGGGTCGCTTGGTATTGTGACAAAGTCATTAAATTTTATTTTGACAGTTATGGAATTCGACCTCCTTTAGAAATAATCAAATATCTTAGAGAGAAAAAAGGAGATATTCAATATTCTTCTAATCAAGTACAAGGTCCGAATACAGTAATTTGTGGACATTTGTGTTTGTATGTTTTAAAAGAATTATCAAAAGGAAAACGTTTCAAGAAATTATTAATAGTTTGTATTAAGAAATTCCTTCTAAATTTTTTTCCTTTAAAATGTCTGTCGATAAGTTTGGACTCATGCCTAGTGGAGACTCAACAACAACTATTATTACAATTCATAAGTATGCAACCAATCTAGATGATTTGGAAAATGTTGAAGGTTTTAATGAAAATGGAAAGAAAGATTCCATATATTGTTTCAAATTAAATGAAGACGGTATATATGTTAGAAATGAAATTGTAGATTCACCACCTCCTAAATTTATAAGTGAAGTAAAAGATAAACCTGTGAATCTTATAAATGTTGATGAAAAACTTAAAGTTATACCAACCAAACATGAATGGGGTGTAGATATTCAATTAAGAAGCGATAAAGTATCAACTAAAGGAAATGTGTTATGTCTTCTCGGGAGAGCTGAGTGGTGCCAAACTGCCGGATATGGATGAAATATATGTCACAGAAAATGGAGTACTGAAACTTTTGGAAAACCTTAACGAAAATAAAGCTACAGGGCTTGATGGAATTCCCGCCAAATTACTGAAACTCTGTGCCAAAGAAATTGCCCCTGTTTACACTTTGTTATTTAGAGTTTCAATTGAACAAGGAAAAATACCGGAAGACTGGAAAAAAGCAAATGTAGTACCCATTTTTAAGAAAGGAAATAGACCTAGTCCTGAAAATTATAGACCATGTCGCGATGTGGGTTACATGGGGATATTTCGACTGACACTCTTTCGAGGTCCGCTCCCACAATCGACGAACACACAAAAATAAATACTTGCACTCTAGAAACTAAATAAATCAATTGCTTTCAATTTTAGCAGAACTGTAGAGCAGTTTAATTACAGGAATTAATGTAACAAATATAATTATAAATATATATATCAATTCAAAGGCAACTGAATCTAACTAATGGCACTACAGCTTTTATAAAGACTAACGAATTCAATCTAACTACTTGCAGGTCATATGAGTTATATGGCAAATAGAATCCGCGCACGTGGCGACAGATTTAACAGTTTAAATTCTATTAATTCAATGAGACATGTTATGATGTGGACATTTCCTCTAGACACGCCATGGAGAATGCTTGTACAACCATGCGTTGTCTGGCGGTAGCTCTGAAACTGTCTTCAAAAGTAAGTAGAACGGTTCACTTTCATCATTACAAATTAGTATAGACTCTCACCATGCGGCCCTCACTGGGAGTGAGAGCGCTGGATGTAAACGCTGTGGGTTTATATCAAACCAAGTAGCTTAGGCTCTGGAGCTTTAAATCAGGCCCCTCACACTGGACTGCTCAACTGCGTCTCTATGTCTCTCATCTGGCTGAGGACTATCGCCGTCCACCTCGTAAATGGATTTTCTACATGTGGCCCAGAACTAAGTTCTGTATGGCCTTAAATACTGGACTGCATCTGCAGCTTACCGTCTAATTCCTGGATTGTGATTGGTGCAACCACTTCTAGCTCAGCTGCCGAACTGAGTTATTTTAAGTAACAGCCCTACGCAACGACCTTGGGTCGACATCAAAGGTCGAATTACTTCAATACAATATAATATAAATTTTATAGCAATAAATTCTTAACATGTTCAAAACCCCGAGCTTTTACTCTGGATCACGGTTTTTCTGTACGTCAACAGACGTCTCAATAACATTTAATTCCTACTCACCCCTTCCCTCTTTACTACCCCTAGTTCAAAACACGAGATACAACAAGTGCTCAGTCATGCACACCTACGCTGTCCCTCTATCCTTCCCCACCTTCTGTCTATCTATCAGGGAAAAAACTGTTCAAAACACCTTGTCCACGAGACCAGCTCAAGGCCAAGTTATGCTGGCTCGTACAATAATTACGTTTCTAAAAATTACTTACTGCTCTCGCAAAAATTTACTCTTATGACTTAAATCTGGTCTTGACACATCCCCCACCCCAGTGAAAACTTAGGGTTTGAACGACACAATGTGTACTAAAGTCATTAAGTCAGAATACATTTGGAAGCCATATGGAAAAACTATAGCGTTAACTGAAAGTCATGAAAAAATTTGTTGAGAACGTGCATTCTGAAGGACATATGCGACGTTCTATAATATATGTGGTAATTGTGTATAGTGTAATATATGTAATGTAACAATATCGTTACAATTAAAGTGATAACCTATTTCACAAAGACATACTGTAAAGACTTAAAATATTGAGCATCTAGCTCATAGCTTCACTGAGCGTAATTATGGCATATATAACATGTACAAACAATGGTTAATCTAACGTAATGGTATCCTGGCAGCAGTAGGTCTGGTCCCTTAGTTTGCCATTTCCTCATCTCATTGACCCGCAGACAAAGGCGTCAAGGTTGTCTGGAACTCAGGTCTTGGTCAGAATGGACGCTAGTGGATAAAGGAATCACATAAATTTTGAGAAAGTATGCCCATAACTTGTAGGACAAATAATGTGAAACCATCCACGGTCTCCGAATAAGGTGAAAAATGCTCAACCTCAATGTTTACAGACTATATAATGATACTAAATTAACCGGGACAACACATCGGCTTGTAGATTATCATTTCCAGGTATAGCTCTAATGGTAAATTTGTATTCCTGGAGCGCAAGGCTCCATCGGGTAAGTCGCGCATTTCTCGCTCTGTTCGACTTGAGGAATAGTAATGGACGATGATCCGTTTCAATTATAAATTCGGACATTAATAAGTATCGAGAAAATGCATCGACCGCGTAAACAATCGCGAGACACTCACGTTCGATAATCGCATATCGAGTCTCTCTATCAAGTAGCTTCCGGCTTGCGTAAAAGCACGGACGTAAGGAACCTTCATGCTCTTGGAGCAACACGGCGCCGATACCTTTATCCGACGCATCTGTACGGACGACGAAGGTATGGCGAATATCTGGTAAAACAAGCAGGGGGAAAGTAGAAAATAAATTCTGAATAGTCTGAAGGGCATCAGCGCACTGAGGCGTCCAGACGACTTTATTTGGAAAATTCTTCCTCGTTAGATCAGATAACGGGGCTGAAAGGGAAGAAAAGTTTGGTATGAACTTCCTGTAGTAATTCAAAAGTCCCAACAAGCTACGGACTTGTTTTTTAGTTTTAGGGGGTTGAAGTTTCAAAATAGTGGATATTTTGCGATTGTCTGGAGTCTGAACCCCGCGGGTTATGGTATGACCCAAGAAGTTTATGTGGGAATAGCCCAAGAAGACCTTACTGGGCCTCGCGGTAAGGCCAGCTCGGCGAAGAGTGGCAAAGACTTCACGAAGGGCCATCAAGTGGCCAGCCCAATCGGTCTGAAAAATACATATATCATCGAAGTAGGATAACACGCAGCGCAGTTCATTTAATAAGATGTTCATCATGCGCGCGAAAGTTGCTGGTGCAGTAACCAGTCCAAAAGGCATATATTTCCATTGCATTAAACCCAAAGGGGTTTGAAAGGCTGTATACTGTTTACTATCCTCTTCGAGAGGAATCTGCCAATATCCTTTGGATAAGTCTATTTTAGAGAAGATAGTGGCGTTAGATAACCGCGCGAAAAGGTCCTCCTGATTGGGAATGGGTTCCGCATCATAGATGGTAATAGCATTGAGCTTTCTATAGTCAATGCAGAAGCGCACGGTATCGTCTTTCTTCTTGACTAACACAATGGGCGAGCAATAAGGGCTTGTAGACCGCTCTATTACGCCTAATTGTAACATTGCACGTACCTCGGTGATTATTGTTTCGTGAGCGTGCAGCGGGTACGGGTACGGTTTTACAAAAACAGGCACGTCTGTCTGGAGACGGATTACATGTTGGACTAAAAACGTACAACCGGGCAGGTCAGTGAACACTGTCGCAAATTCTTGGAGCAGGTCCGTAAGGTCCTGTTTTTGAGACGGCGTAAGCTCATCACTGATATTAATATCACTGATGCTCTCGGAGGCTTGTAATATGGGCAAGGATCTGTCGATACTTAACGGGTCCTCGTCGTCGACAGTAACTAAAGCCGCGTTGGCCCTTGCGATGACATGAACGGAGTCGCCTCGACGACGATCATCGCTAGGCAGGTGCTTTTTGAGCATATTAATATGGAATACTTTTTGCTGCCCGCGGATGTCTATCAAGTAATTGACTCTGGAGAGTCTCTTTTGGACTCTATATGGTCCCTTCCACGTTAGAAGGAGTTTATTTTGCGTTTGAGGCAAAAGTACAAGTGTCAGATCTCCGACGGTTAAGGCGCGCATTTGGGCGCCCTGATCGCGATAAAATTTTGAAGAACTCGCTCTAGCGCATGCAAATTGCAGAGCGGTTTTGCATGCATTAATAATTCGTTGTCGGAGATCGACAACATATTGATACGCGGAGCGCGTATCATAATCATCGGTTTCCGAACCGGTGAACAATTGACTAAGAATGGCCATCGGGCCACGTGGTTTACGTCCGTATAATAGTTCAAATGGGGAGAAACCCGTGGACGCGTGCGGGAGTTCCCTATAGGCGAAAAGAATAGCGGGGAGCTGACGGTCCCAGTCTCCTGGTCTATCGGCAGATACGCGGGCTAACATTGCCTTAATGCTCGCGTTCCACCGCTCGCAACAACCGTTTGATTGCGGATGATAGGGGGACGTTAATTTCTGCCTAATGCCCGCTAACTCCAGCACCTTTTTGTATAGTTCAGAGGTGAATTGTGGACCTCTGTCGGAAAGAATCTCGCCGGGAAATCCGACTCGCGAGAAAATAGTCATAAGCGCTTCAGCGATATGGTCAGCCGTAATGTCTTTCAAGGGAATAGCCTCAGGCCAGCGCGTCGCGTAGTCGATGACCGAAAGAATAAAACGGTGGCCCCTATCTGATTTAGTAAGAGGGCCCACCAAGTCAATCGCGACCCGCTGAAATGGGATTGAGACTGGAGGCATTTCCTGTAGGGGCGCGCGCGATGCCTTACCTTTGGGTGTACGTTTTTGACACACATCGCAGCGCGCCACAAAACGGTTGACGTCCGCGTATACTCCAGGCCAAAAAAAATGTGCCAATATTCGTGACTTGGTTCTGGCTGAACCTTGGTGGCCTGAAAAGGAAGTGTCGTGCGCGAGACGCAAAATATCACGACGGAACGACTTAGGAACTACCAGCTGTTCGACGGCGTCGCGTTTATTTCTGAAATTTCTATAAAGTAATTTATTCTTAATAAGGAATGGAGAGGCATTTCCATTCTGAGGTTGAACCCTCGCAAACAGCGGTTGAAGTGAAGAGTCGTTTTGTTGTTCTCTGTAAAAAATGGAAGGCGTGACATTGAAATCAAAAACGGGGGTCGCTAAATTACTATCCGGTGGACGCTTTGACTGTTGTCGGGTGATTACACACGCAACTTCTTCTGTCCAGATGTTCAAGTCGCCGTCAGGTGTATCGTTCACCTGTGGTAAGTTACCAATTATTAAATCGGCAACCGGATTCGGTAAAACACACGCCGTTACGACACCGGTAATAAATGGCGTGGCGACGTAGACCTCCGCGAGTCGGAAACGCTCGACGGAGCCCCCAAAAGTAATACATGTTGCCTGTTGTTCAATAAGTTGGGTCGGTCGAACCAAAGACTCCCGGACACCTATGGTGGTGCATCCTGTATCCCGTAACACGGACGCGGGTATGGCATTTACATGACCTTTATATAATGTCAATGACCCGTGCTGATGAAGGGCCGACATCACCGGGACGGCGCCCGTCATGGGCGACGTGAGTTCGACGGGGCTGACATTCTGTGCAGCCGGAACTACGACAGTGCAAGCATTCGCAGCCTCGAATTTTACTTTACAATCCTTTGATATATGCCCAGGTCTATTGCACCGATAGCACCTGATAATATTCACGTTACGTTGGGGTGGCATTGGAGGCGCGTTATATGGAGTGGTAAAATATGCCCAAGGAGGTGGGCATGGTGGGCCTTGATACTGGAAGCCCTTGCAATTATCCCGACCCGGTGGACCAGAAAAATTTTGCGCTTGTGGTCCAGTGGGTGGTCCAGCACGTCGCGGAAAACCGCGCGATCGATTCGGTGGCGGTTGGGAGTATGCCCTCGGAGACGGTGTCTGGCGATTAGTAGGACGGGAATTTCTACTTCCCGCAGGTGGAGCACCACTGACTCCGGCATAAAAGGGTTCGCTTGTTTTTGGTTTCGCCAGCGAACGATTGGGATGGGCAGAAGCGTACTGCTCCGCCAACGACGTGGTTTCTATTAATGTTTTCGGTGCCCACTCTTTAAGGTGGGACACCAGATCAGGGTGACACGCGTTATAAATTTGGTCCTTTAATATTAGCTCGTACAGCCCTTGAAAGCTACCGTCAGCGATGCCGGCTAACTGAATCCAGCGGTCGAGGTAGTGCTTTAATCGATCAACGTACGTAGAGAAGTTTTCGGATGGGTCCGGTTTACACGTCCGGAATCGTTGGTGAAACCCGTCCTCTGTATGTTGAAATCTTTTGAGAAGAGCCTTTTTAAGGACATCATAGTTTTTAGAATCTTCAATATTGAGGCCATGAAATACCTCAAGCGCACGACCAGTCAATAAATTTGCAAGGCACGAAGTCCATTCCGTGCGGTCCCAACCGGCGGCTACAGCGTGGAGCTCAAAGCGATGAATGTAAGAATCGATGTGGTCGATCTTATCATTGTAGGTCGGTAGCTTCGGCTTAGTTTTAACATTATTCGCGGATGCTAGCGGAGCCGCGGTGGGCTGGATGGCCTGCAATTCTAGTTTCTTTAGAAAAATTTCATGCTCTCTTTGAGCCGCGTTCTCAGCTCTTTTTCGTTCTTCTTTTTCTCTTTCTCGTTCTTCTTTTTCTCTTTCGTGTCGTTCTTTTTCTCTTTCTCGTTCGCGTTCCTCGGCCTTCTCGGCTCGTTCTGCGGCGCGCTCCTCTCGAGCCAGCTCTTGGTCTTCCTTTTGTTTCCTTTCGCACCAAGCGGGTAGCTGATCATCGGGGACGCCCAACAGCTTCGCCGCGTTAATATAGGCAGAGTAATCAGTCATTATGGTTAAGACTCCGAATAGGTCTCTATATGAGATCTAGTATTGATAAAGGTCAGGTATCCGGATCCTTCACGCGATAACCTGCGTACAGTGAACTATGTTAGCACTGTATTCTTTACGATTATCCGATTAAAATAACAATCTTAATTATTAACCTGAAGTTATCAATTATCCCTGAGGCCAATTGACCTCGTCGGGTGGCCGCTACTAAGAACGACGAATTACCAACACTGTTCCTTCGTTATACAACTTGCAGTGTCCTTACTGTTATCACTGCGTAACTAATGTTTATGACGTATAAATCAACGACAATTTTATTTCGTTGATTAAAATTACAGCTATCTTTATATAGCTATCGTATATTTTAAATTCCGAGGTAAATTCTATTACCTGAAGTTCTTTTTAAGAACTACTATTTCAGTACTTAGTTACTGAAGATTCAAGGCAGGTGCACAACTGCGCTTGAATGGGGAATCTCTATTCCCAACAATATATTTAACTTCCGGCCTATGAGCCTTACTCGTCACAACAACCAGAGAATATAATCAATGCGTCAACATTGACGCATGATTCACACAGGCAATATATTTAAGAAAAGGAATGTATAATTACAATGTACGTAAGGTGTAATAAAAAAAAAAAACACGAAACTCGACGCTAGACTAACAAGAAAAGACGGACAATAACAAACTCTACAGTCTGAACATATTTACAGATAGGATTAAGAAGAGGACAAGAGAGACGTCTTCCTAAAACAACGAGGAAGATAGAAACGCTACAATCTAAACAAAATGTACAGATCCCTATCAAAGTCTATTCTCACGAATGCGAATCCTCACTGTTTTAATCACCACTGGTTGTTGCGAGACCGCAGACGTTGTCGTCGAAACGGCAAAATCGGCGACCAAGCCACCACTTTGGCACAGAGGACACGCACACGTAAGAACGCCCTCGCCACCGCCCGTGGGTTCCTAAACACAGAGAAAAAGTAAAATGAGCCTGTAAAACAGAAGGAGGAACACTCAACTCCTTAACGCAGACGATATTAAGGATGGAATCACTTAACTCAAGGAACTGGTGGAGATTCCTTTAGCCCTTGCGTACACCACAGTCAGTACGTTTGTCTTTCTTCGTTTAGTTATGTTGAAGTCTCCTTGGCCTCGATCCTCGGGTCAATGGGAGAGCCGGAAATATGTGGAACAAATAATGAAAGAAAGCAGTATACAAAACTAAATACAATGAAGTAATTAAAGTAGCTCAACGTGAAGACCACGTGAGCACTGAAACTGAAAAAAAACAAAAGTTAATCAAAGAGAAAACCGATATTATACTCCAATATAAATAACCTATAAACTAAACAATGTCCCCTCCAGTGTCGCGATGTGGGTTACATGGGGATATTTCGACTGACACTCTTTCGAGGTCCGCTCCCACAATCGACGAACACACAAAAATAAATACTTGCACTCTAGAAACTAAATAAATCAATTGCTTTCAATTTTAGCAGAACTGTAGAGCAGTTTAATTACAGGAATTAATGTAACAAATATAATTATAAATATATATATCAATTCAAAGGCAACTGAATCTAACTAATGGCACTACAGCTTTTATAAAGACTAACGAATTCAATCTAACTACTTGCAGGTCATATGAGTTATATGGCAAATAGAATCCGCGCACGTGGCGACAGATTTAACAGTTTAAATTCTATTAATTCAATGAGACATGTTATGATGTGGACATTTCCTCTAGACACGCCATGGAGAATGCTTGTACAACCATGCGTTGTCTGGCGGTAGCTCTGAAACTGTCTTCAAAAGTAAGTAGAACGGTTCACTTTCATCATTACAAATTAGTATAGACTCTCACCATGCGGCCCTCACTGGGAGTGAGAGCGCTGGATGTAAACGCTGTGGGTTTATATCAAACCAAGTAGCTTAGGCTCTGGAGCTTTAAATCAGGCCCCTCACACTGGACTGCTCAACTGCGTCTCTATGTCTCTCATCTGGCTGAGGACTATCGCCGTCCACCTCGTAAATGGATTTTCTACATGTGGCCCAGAACTAAGTTCTGTATGGCCTTAAATACTGGACTGCATCTGCAGCTTACCGTCTAATTCCTGGATTGTGATTGGTGCAACCACTTCTAGCTCAGCTGCCGAACTGAGTTATTTTAAGTAACAGCCCTACGCAACGACCTTGGGTCGACATCAAAGGTCGAATTACTTCAATACAATATAATATAAATTTTATAGCAATAAATTCTTAACATGTTCAAAACCCCGAGCTTTTACTCTGGATCACGGTTTTTCTGTACGTCAACAGACGTCTCAATAACATTTAATTCCTACTCACCCCTTCCCTCTTTACTACCCCTAGTTCAAAACACGAGATACAACAAGTGCTCAGTCATGCACACCTACGCTGTCCCTCTATCCTTCCCCACCTTCTGTCTATCTATCAGGGAAAAAACTGTTCAAAACACCTTGTCCACGAGACCAGCTCAAGGCCAAGTTATGCTGGCTCGTACAATAATTACGTTTCTAAAAATTACTTACTGCTCTCGCAAAAATTTACTCTTATGACTTAAATCTGGTCTTGACAGACCAGTCTCCCTGACATCAATATCTTGTAAACTTTTAGAGCATATCTTGCACACCAGCATCATGAAGCATCTCGAGAGACACTCAGTTTTAACACATGTACAGCATGGTTTTAGAAAACACAGGTCTTGTGAGTCCCAGCTGGTCACAACTTGCAATGATTTTGTTAATAACTTGAATAACAACAGGCAGACTGATACCATCTTATTAGATTTCAGTAAAGCCTTCGATAAAGTGCACCATGCTAGTCTCTTGACTAAACTAAACCATTATGGAGTTAGAAACAGTACTTTGAAGTGGATTAAGTCTTTCTTAGAAAACAGAACACAGATAGTCGTCGTTGACGGAAAGACATCCAATCCTGCAGCTGTTCTCTCGGGAGTACCCCAGGGTACTGCAATGGGCCCCTTACTATTCCTAGTTTATATTAACGGTATGCCAAGTAAGATCTCTCCAGGCACTAAATTACGACTGTTTGCTGATGATAGCCTTCTTTATAGAATAATAAACTCAAAAGAAGATACGGAAATCCCACAGAAAGATCTAGACAGTCTACAAAAATGGGAGAGGGACTGGCGTATGGAATTCCACCCCAATAAATGCCAAGTCCTGAGAATTTCAAATAAAAACCATAACATCACCTCAGACTAGTTTAAACACGACGAAAATTTGAGCGAAACATATGAGGCTAAATATTTGGGTGTAACATTGGACAGAAAACTTACATGGAGCCAACATATTAATATCACATGTAACAAAGGAAACAGCATACTAGCATTTCTGAAAAGGAACATCTCTAACTGCGATAGAAAAGTAAAAGAGAAATGCTATAACACCTTTGTGAGGCCCTCTCTAGAGTATGGCTGCAGTGTCTGGGACCCCCACTGTCGAATAAACATAGACCAACTGGAAAGGGTCCAGAGGAGAGCTGCCCGCTTTGTGACGAATGACTATACTAGAAGTGGTAGTGTAAATAAAATGATGAGAGACCTTCAGTGGACACCATTAGAAGAGAGGAGAGCAAAAAACAAAGTAAAAATATTTTATAAGGGCAGGGAAGGAAATATCCATATCACACTGAACCACCTCACCATTAATACCAGAGGCAACAGAAGGAATAATATAAAATATAACATCCCAAGCTCACGGGTTAACAGCCATCTTTATTCTTTTTACCCTAGTGTCATCAGGATGTGGAACAACCTCCCGGCAGAAGTCCAAACACTACCGTCTGCAACGACTTTCGACAATGAATTAAAGAACATAATTATCCGTTGCAGCTACCATTGTAACTAAAGTGCGGGTTGTATTTCTGTGCACAATCTGGAAACCAAGAGATATTTATACCAGAGTTACATATACAAAAGATCTTACACAACTAATATATTTTTTAATGGTCTTAATACCTATGAAGGTTTTACCCTGCTTTTAGCCTCAGGGGAGCGACGTTGAGTCGCATATGGTAGTGCAGTTGGGGAATCGTCTTATAGACGTACCAACCATAAAAGAAGAAGAAGAAGAAGAAGAATAACAAAATATTACTAAAAGTTTACAATTCAGGTCGAATTATAGGAAGTTTGGTTCCACTTCTTAGATATAGAGAGACAACAGTTTTAAAACGCCATGATGAGGAATATTTTCTTTCAAAAGTTAAGGATGAGTTACGCACCATTCTAACTTTTAATTGTGAATTTGAGAATGAAAAAAAGATTCTTGAAGACTTTCCGATAGGTTCAACTATAATTATTGAAGGTAAAGTTTTAGAATCTTTTAATAACAAAGAAATTATGGATGGATTACAAATGAGTTTTTCGGGAAATGATTCAAAAAATTTTCGAATAATTGTAAAAAAACAAAAAGATGATTACAAAATCCGACATATGCCTAATGAATTGAAAGCTGAAAAAACAGATGGTGATATTAGTTTTAAAAATATTCTCATTTACAAAGAGTTTATAATACATAGGATAAGATTTACACAGTTACCTGTAACTTTAGATGAAATAAATGATTTGTAAAAAAATGGAAAAAAAAGAAAATTACCCCGCTTAATAACCATGCAATTAACTTAGAAAATTTAGAAAATGTTGATGTTTTTTTATCCAGTGGAGAACTAAACAATTTATATTGTTTTCAATTAAAGAGCAACGGAATATATAAAAGAGTTGAATTTCCTAAAAAACCTGAATGGGATCTTGATATTAAACCAGTTAAAGGTGAAAACTCTGTTGATATTAAAAATGATGGTTTGATAAACACCCGTTCATTTTCTCAATTTATATATTCTAAAAGAATTAATGGTAAAAACTATTTTAATAATAATAATAATGTATAGCATTTATATAGCGCATATCCATTTAAAATGCTCTATGCGCTTTACAGAAACAACATGTCAACCACAGAGCAGAATGGAGCTGCCGGCGAAGCGCTCAACACACTGCACTGCTTCTTTCTCTCTCCCTGTCTCGCTCACTCTCTCTCTCTCTATCTCAGAGCAAATTGTAACGCAGCCTGTTAGGCGCAGTTCACAACTCACAACAGTTCACAACTCACAGCAGTTCACAACTCACATCAGTTCACACAACACACAACTCAAATAATATTTGAATATTTATTAATAACAATATATATTTAATAATGACTAATAAATTCTGGCGGGGGGGGGGGGTGATATGGATAACTTTTAATCTATTAATTTCAATTTTCAATTTTGCACGGGCAGCGGCCTTTTGGCCTGCTCTTTACGATTTCCAACTGCCAAGGTATCTTTAACGTGCGCAACGTGCACAGGGGCCCTCCGAATTTTTTCGTCCTTATCCGAGAAGACTAGGTACTCCATCCTACCCCCCAATAGGACCAGGGACTTGAAAATATGGAAAAAATCCAATTTCCAACATGCCTGCACTGCACTTTGTTGCTGGTAAGGAACTAATACTATCTGGAGATATTGATTTACTAATAAATACAGAAAGCGAACTTTTATCAAATCCCCCCGAAGGATCCACTGTTATTATTGATGGTATAACAATTAAAAAATATCCTTATGTTTTAAATTTGGTATCTAAATATGATCTAAAAGTCGAAAAAGAAAATAAGGAATTTAGAGTAATCATACAATTTGAAAAAGATAAATAAAAAATTACCAGTGAACCCGAAAATGTGAGGATATTCATTTACCTCGCTCTTCATCACTTGTTCCTATTCGTCTTTATCAATATTATCACATTAGTAGAATACGATATATCATTGCACCCGTTACAGATGCTCAAATTGAATACTATTAAAATGGAAGACATTTTAACGATTAAAGAATATTTTAAAGTAAATGAAAGTATTGAAAAATATGAATACCATGAATACAATCCAATTACCGGTACAAATTTAAACAGCGGAGGAGAAATTCGAATAACTATTGAATTGCAAGATATTTTTACTCATCCAAGTGAAATCTATATAATAATTGAAGGTAGACTTACAAAAACAGATGGAATATTATATGCTGCTGATGATAAAATAGCTAATGTAATAATGGCATAATGTATTTGTTTAATTTTATAAAATATCAGTTATCAGGACAAGAAATTGAAAATTTAAATCATCCAGGACGAGGAACAACAATGTTAGGATTACTCAAGTATCCTCATGGCTTTTTAAAATCACAAGGACTTAATTTATTGTGGATAAAAGATACTAACAAACCAAATTGAGAATAACGAAGGTTTTGATAAAAGACAAGAGATACTGCTAGTTTATCCTAATCCTAAAGGAACATTTTCCTTTCTAATTCCTTTGAAACATATTTTCGGTTTCGCAGAGGATTATGATAAGATTCTTTATGGATTTACTCAACAACTTACTCTGTACAAAAGACCAGATTCAAATATTGCAATTTATAGTGATGATAAAGCTGCCGAAGGAAAAGTTACTCTTGATAAAATTTCATGGTATGTTCCACATGTTTTACCAGCGGATCAACAAAAGTTTGAATTATATAAAATTATTGAATCAAAAGCAAAATTAAATGTTGGTTATAGAAGTAGGCAATGTGATTCAATAACAGTTCCTGTAGCAACTCAATTTTCATGGAGATTATCTGTAAAAGCTTCTCCCGAAAAACCTAGATGGATCATAATAGCTTTTCAAACAAAAGATAGATCTGATCAAACAGAAAATGCATCGATATTCAATAATCTGAATGTGAGAAATATTAATGTTCAGTTAAATTCTAGGCGTTATCCAGAGGCTGATTATCAAATATCATTCCCTAAGTTTCAATTCTCTAGAGTATATAATGATGCTGTATCATTTAGATCAAAATTTTATAATATAGATGAATTAGTTAGCAATCCAACTAATATAAAACGCTTTATCCGTTATTTGTTTTCGATGTTTCAAAACAAAGTGAAAGGTTAAAAAATAGCGTAACTGATATAATGGTTAAGGCTACATTTAATAAAAATGTTTCTATAGATACCACAGCTTACGCTTTAGTTATTTCTGATAAGATAATTTCATTTCAATCTGATGGAACGAAAATGTCAGTTATTCAAAGTTAACATTCTCTACCATTTAATGTACAATATTTGTAAATTCATCAGAATATGGAAAAGTTCTAATACCATCATTAAGTATATATCGTTTATCATCATAAGGACTTAGAGCTTTCTTATTTATTTCTTTTATATACATTTCATGTAAGAAAATGTTTGAACAAATAAGAAAAGTAAAAAAGAGGGATTTCCAACCACAGAACTTGAGTCTGAACAACAAAGAAGGCACAACACTGACAAACACAAAAGATGTGCTCTCAAGATGGCACGAATACGGCAAGATGCTGTTTGCGGACAACATCAGACCAGACCCGAGGGACCTCCAACAACCAGACTCACAACAGATAGATAAAGAACCAGAACCTCTCTTGGAGGAAGTACAGGCTGCAATAAAACAAATAAAGAATGGAAAATCCCCTGGATTAGACAACATACCAGGTGAACTCCTGAAACATACCAGCGAATCAGGAATAAAAGCACTCCACCAAATGATCTGCAAAATTTGGCAGACAAATGAATGGCCAACAGACTGGAAGCTACAAGAATTCGTCATGCTATACAAAAGCGGCAATGTCAAAGACTGTGGAAATTATAGAACCATCGCCCTCATCAGTCACACCAGCAAAATCCTGCTCATCATCATACTCAACAGAATGAAATCTAAGGTAGAAGAGGAACTATCAGAATGTCAAGCTGGTTACAGGACCAACAGAGGAACCGCTGACATGCTCTTCATACTACAAATAATGATTGAACAGATAAGAAGCAATGGAAACGAAGCCTTCATCACGTTCATAGACTACAGCAAAGCGTTCGACAGCGTTAGGCACCATCACCTGTTCGATATAATGATTAAGATGGGATTCCCGAAACACCTTGTGACCCTCATCGCTGCACTATACCACGAACAAAAGGCAACGATTAGATGGAACAATGAGAACTGTCCATATTTCAACATCGAGAAAGGAGTCAGACAGGGTTGCATACTTTCACCTCATCTTTTCAATATTTATACTGAGCAGATCATGAGAAACGCAGACATAGAAGATATGGGAATAAAGATCGGAGGCCGAAACATCACAAACCTTCGCTACGCTGATGACACAGCTCTTATGTCAGATAACATCACCAGCATGAAAAGAGTGTTGCACAGAGTGGATGAAGCGGGCAAGACAGCAGGCCTACACCTAAATGCTAAGAAAACGAAAGTCATGCATACTGGAACAGGGCACCATGAACACCAGGAGATACTAGTAAACAAAACAGCACTAGAAAAAGTGACTGATTTCAAATACCTAGGATCACATAAATCGCAAGATGGAAGCTGCTCAAAGGACATAAAAACAAGGATAGGAATGGCAAAACACAAAATGGTTCAACTAAACAACATTTGGAAGGATAGAGGCACACCAACGGACCTCAAAGTGAACATACTTAAGTGCTTGATCTGGCCAGTCCTACTATATGGTTGTGAAGCCTGGACACTCAAAAAGGCAGACATAACAAGATTGGAGGCAGCTGAAATGTGGCTTTACAGAAGGCTACTCAGAATAAGTTGGACAGAAAGGAGAACAAATACAAGCATCTTAGAACAGCTTGGCACCACCAGAAGAATAACACCTGAAATAAATAAAAGAAGACTTGCATACATCGGCCACGCGGCCCGAAACAAAAGCACGGCCCTTATGATATCAATCCTTCAAGGAAAGACAGAAACAAAGAGAAAACAAGGAAGACCACCCATTACATATCACGATAACATCAAGAAAGTCAGCCAGCTGGAAATAAGTGAACTAACTAGGAAAGCTAAGGACAGGATTGGGTGGAGGAGATTTTGTCGTGACATCCACTGTAGCAGCTAACATTGATGACGATGAAGCCGACAGGTGACAGGTGACATTTCATGTTTATCAGAATTTAGTACATATATCTTTCAATAATTAATTTCATCATTAAATAAACAGTTTTTATAATCTTCAAATGTAACATCTTTATTAATTGTAGTTTTTGAAATACCTCTTAATTTTTTACATGTCGATTCTCCGAATCGACTTCGTCGCAGCTCTGCTGATCTAAGCCTTGGCTGTGTCGATTCTTCAACAACTTTATATGTATATGCTTTACTTTTAAGAAAAACTATTTCACTCATAACTTTACCATTTAGTTCATCTTTGAATTTATTAATAACTTTTTTATTTTTAGTTGAATGAAGAAAATGATCTTTTGGATAATCACTTGTGTCTAAATCATCGTCCTTTATTTTTTTCATATCTTCATAAACATCTTCGGTTCTGATATTTAGAAAATATGAATCGGTATCAAATCCAACAACTTCATTAGCTTTCCATAGTTCATTAACAACATTGTAATAAAACTGATACATAACCAACTTAGAGTAATCAAGAATACACATTCCGAGATAAATTGGTTTATTAAACTTTATTGATGTTACATTATTAGCAATAGCAATTAGATTTTCATTAAAAATAATTGATTCCTTAAAATTAGGTTTACTTATTAATTTTGTTACTTGTTCTTTATCTGATAATAGTTTTAACTCAATTCGATCTCTTATGTTTTCAAGAGTTTTTCCATAAAATGCATTATTCATTAATTTCCAAAGATTCTTTTCAGAGTCTGATTTTGACTTCGTTCTTTGATTGGTATTAAAATCGATGTATTCTTTTAACCAAGGTCTTTCTTTAAAAGAAATTATTCTATGAACTTTAGAAATTTCTAATCCAAGGGATTTAAAACATTCTAATAATTTATAATGTATGATATACTTCTTTTTATTTTTTTAATTTAGTATTAGTTTTTCTACATTTCCTACTTTTTTGTTTTCTAATTGTAAATAGTATTTTTGCAAATCGCTTAAATCGTCTTCATTCACTTTTAATTTTTCTGGAGCTAAAGGAAATCTTTTGGTGTTTACTTTTGCTTTAACTGTGTAATCAAGATCACATTCGAGAATATATCCTCTTCCTTCAGGTGGATTGATAAGAAAAGATTCATCCTCCCATTTAAAATCTCCAACCGGTAAAGATTCTGACATTCCTCCTCCATATAAATTATTTGCATCGAGATATAGTAAATAATTTGATCTCTTTTTAGGGTCATAATCTGGTAAATATTTATTGTTGGCTTTTACATATCGAGGTCCCAAAACCCTTGAATAACCACCTCTTATTCCCTTCTCAAACATTAGTAGCATATCTAAATCTGTTAATAATTCTAGTTCAATTCCTCTATATTTTAACCTATATTGCCAAGTTAATTCAGAAGCTGAGAAACTATAACACGGATCAATTTCATGATTGGTTAGGAAAAATTCTCTAAACTTTTCAAATACATCAGCTAAAAGCAACACATCTGTTTTTAGATACAAATCATGATAATCTTGTAAAGTTTTACATTGAAAAGTATTCCAAACATTTAGAGCATGTTGGTATTCGTCTTCTGTAATTCCTTCTTTTCTTAAAGTTGAGAAGAAATTTACTATTGGTGGTAATTGTTTTTCTTTTAATCGATCAATTGAATCAACATATTCATAAGGGTAAACACCTTTTCGTTTGAGTAAATGAAATGTTTCCGGGAAATGTTCTTTCAATATTGGAAAATTATCCATAGATTCTACTATACCATCCAAAGAGTTTGATAAAAACCTATTGTCACAAATCCCAGACTGGGAAATGTAATAATTATGACAGGACAACAATCATGAACGAACAAGTATAACACTTAACAGAACAACCAAACAGACTCACACATTTATTATACATAAAAATAAAGATATACGTGCATTACATTATTCAATTCAACGACCATCCAATGGTCAGCATTCCCGACATTCATTCCTCTACGGGTCCACACCCCGATAATACTTTCTAAAATATGCTCTGGCCTCAGCCTCACATCTATATATATATTACTTGCTGGCCTCTCTTATTGGCTCCTGCTCAACCTAATCTCCGTATCTCAATCTCCCCTCGAGGTCTTAATAGCACATTAATATTTCAATAGCACATTATATTCTCAATGGCACATTAGCATCTTAATAGCACATTAACATCTTAATAACAACGTCCCTGTCTGTGGCCAGACTGCCACGACTCATGTGCTCCCGCTGTCCTGCGCGACAGCTTCACTCAGGCGGCCTGTGGGTAGCCTTCTGCCCAACCCCGGCACAAGTCCGCTCACCGCGGGTGGCTTCTCTGCCCCACCCCGGCACCTATAAGAATAACATTACATTTCGATAACACCATACAATTACTATCCACTTCACCACTCATTACGAACTATCAAGCGTACACAATAGTCCACCTTTCACTCACCACACCTCTTACGGTAACACACCTCTACCGTATCACACAGCACTCAGACTCTGCTACGAATCCATGATCCGAACTTACATCTATCACTCACTGCGCACATCTCTATACACAGTAATCAATGACTTTCACATTCCTCACATATAACTTATTTACATCATGGTCATAGGAGAATATAGTACATCAATCATCATCATTATCAATCATAGTTCAAACTACCAGTCATCACTGGAAAACACACAACAATCTCCCGACTGCTTTCCCACGTCTGTCCCCTTGGACCTCTTAACTTGCAGTGACTTTTCACT
The DNA here is from genome assembly GCA_963931925.1 of Onchidella celtica. NCBI lineage: Eukaryota > Metazoa > Mollusca > Gastropoda > Systellommatophora > Onchidiidae > Onchidella > Onchidella celtica. The sequence goes on from OZ007582.1 coordinate 42,990,277, forward strand.
ACACAAGATTTACCTCATCGCCTTCACTTTACTCACGTCTTGCACGCTTCCACGTTAACTAACAGAAGTCAATATAGGTGAGCAGCCTCACTATCCCGTGAGTCAATCCTACACTTCCATGCCCCCGTAATCCTTGAATCTCGCTCACTCCACTCGTGACACCTATAACTATCTAAGAATCTTAATTTTCTGTAATAATTTCCGTATTCAAATGAAATATATTCTTCAGATGTTTTAGCCAGCAATGAAAGTTTATTATATTGATTTTCATGTTTAATTATTTCATCTATTATGAAATGAAAATCATAACCACTGCCATTGTGAAAAAATACTGGAATTACTTTAGATTGTTTTCCTTCTTTGGTATTACAAGATTGACAAGCAGCTCGTCGATACTTACCATTGTAATGATTGTGCTCTCTTACTTTTTCGTCAGAAAATTTAACATTACAAATATAACAGTTTGTTGCGTTATTAAATTCTTTTTCTTGGGCATAAGTTAATTTAGCTTTAGCTTTTTTATAGTAATTTAACTTTTTACAGATTTCGTTATAATACTTCATAATCATTTCGACAAATTTTTCTTTTGCATCTTCTCCGGTATAAGTATGATAAACGGAAGGACATAAATTATCATAATCGGATTTTATATACATTCCAAAACTAATAGCTTCTTGTTTAAAAAATGTTATTTTGATAAGGTTCATTTTGGATTTGGTTGTGATGTAAATATTCTTTTATTATATGATTCAAAATCACAGTAGAAAACTATCGGTAATCTAGATTTGAAATGATGATTTGTAAATTGTAAAATATTATCAGCTTCTTTTGGAAGGATTGTCTTACACATTTTGTGATTTAAGCATTTCTCTTTATGGTTATTTAATGTCTCTTCTCTTTTAAATATATTCATACAATTCCTGCAGATGAAAGCTTTGTTACGAGATTTATCTGTTAATAAACTTTCTAAATTTTTTATAAGACAGTAATGAGTATTTCCATCATTTTCTAAATATAGGAGATCAATGAAATTGCAGTTTTGCTGATCAACAGAGGTATACATTGGATATATAGAATATTTATCTTCTGGTTTTTCTAATGCAAAAACATTTATCGAAATACCATTTTGTTTTTCAAATTTAGGAATATCTTCTTTTTTAACGGGATATTCAATTCCATTCATATTTAAAGTCTTTTCACATTGTTTATATTTTGAAACTCTCTCTTTATCATTATCAGCAGGATACAATTTAACTAATATAGACCAAAGAAAGCATTTATTATCTTTTTTATTTTGAACATTGATAATATTTTTACTTTTAAACGGAGTAGGAATATAAGAAGAAGCTCTTAAAGTTTTAGTTTTATAAAGTTTTACATTTGTTTTAATAATTTGATTAAATATATGTCCAGATCCTTTAGCCTGAAATCTATCAACCCAAGCGTTAAAATTTTCATCAATGGAATTATAAAAGGTATTGAAATCATTCATGGAATTTATAATACCAAAACTTGATTGATAATGTGCTTCAACAATATCAAAAGATAAAGGAGTATTAAATTCAGAAGTTATTATTAACATAACTTTTACCGTTTTATTACCTTTAAAATCTTCAATAAGTTTTCTCACTCTTTCCTTAATTAATCTGAAATATATGGAAGTGTTATTTTCTTTCACATCATCGATAATTGTTTCTTTGATAATATCTTTGAAAGTTTTTTCTAACGAATTAGTTTTCTCGTTCATTTTCTCGTTCATTTTAGAAACATTCTTTTTTGTTAGGGTTTTTTTCTCGTTCATTTTTAAGAAATATTTTTAGTATGGTTTTTTCTAGTTTATTTTTATTATGGTTTTTATTATTCCCCGATTCGACTTCGTCGAAGCGATGCTGATCAACAGAGTTGCAGCTTTGCTGGTCAACAGAGTTGCAGCTTTGCTGGTCCAAGCGGAGCTTATGGTAATCAGGATTTCTTTTCATAAATTTTTCGTATGCTTGTTTATATTTTTCCTTATTTTTTACATAAAGTCAATGTTTTTGAGGTTTCATACATTCTTTACATTTCGTTCTATAACCATCTGCACCTTTTTTTTTCTTTGTAAAATGAATCAAGAGGTTTTCGAATAAAATAACCATTGCAAATTTTTTCCATTTTTTATTCTTTAATTTTATTATTAAAAATGTCTGAAAGTAGAACTCCGTTTGTATCTGAAAGTAAAACTCCGTTCGTGTCTGAAAATAGAACTCTGATGTATTGTGTAAAGTGTAAACAACAAACCGATACTATAAATATTGAACAAGTTAAAACAAAGAATAATGGAAATATGTTAAAAGGTAAATGTGTAACTTGTGGAACTACTAAAGCTAAATTTGTAGGAGCTGATAGCATAGCTAATAGTCAAGGACGTGGTATAACCAACAAAATCATCAATAAATTTCCTTTTGAAATGCATTTGCCAGGTCATAATTTTACAGGACCAGGAACCAATTTGATAAAACGGTTAAATTCCGATCTCACACCAAAATCTTGGAGTAAACCCATTAATAGAGTTGATGAAGCTGCAATGTATCACGATATTTGTTATTTACAAAATCAAGGCACTAAAACCAGAAATGAAGTTTGTGATAATAAGATGATACAGTCTTTAGATTCTATTTTAAAACCAACATTAAGAGAAAGAATGGATAGAAATATTGTTGAACCTATTATTAAAATTAAAAAAACTTTTGGAATGGGCGAAAAAAAAATAAGCTACAACTCCGTTGATTTTAAAAAAAGCTCCAACTCCGTCGATAGTAAACCAAGCTTTACGAGTGATTTAGCAGAAGAACTTCATAAACCGGTAATTAAAAAATTTAAGAAAAGAAAAGTGATAGTTAATGGAATTGATAAAATATGGGCTGCTGATTTAGTTGACATGTCTGCTTATTCTAAGCAAAACAAAGGATTTAAATATATTCTTGCTGTTATTGATGTTTTCTCAAAATATGGTTGGATGATTCCTTTAAAAAATAAAAGTGGAATAGTAGTTGCTGAAGGATTTGAAAAGATTGGCAAAGCTTCGACTTCGTCGATTGGTAAAATAAGACATCCGGAAAAATTATGGGTTGATAAAGGAAGTGAATTCTATAATAAACATGTTAAGAGTCTTTTCAAAGAAATCTATTCCACAGAGAATGAAGAGAAAAGTTCTGTAGTGGAAAGATGGAACCGAACAATGAAAGAAAAAATGTTTAAATATTTTACGGCGAATGGTGTTACGAAATATATAGATGTTTTAGATGATTTAGTAAATGATTATAATAACACCTATCATTCATCAATAAAAATGACTCCTATTGAAGGAAGTAAAAAAGAAAATGAATTAACCGTATATAGAAATTTATATACAAAGAAACAATTATTGCCAAAGCCTAAATTTAAATTAGGTGATAGAGTTAGAATTACAAAGAAGAAAAAGTTTTTTGAAAAAGGTTACACACCAAAATGGACAAAAGAAATATTTACAATAGATAAAATTTTATATACATCTCCAATTACTTACAAAATAAAAGATTTAGGTGATGAAGAAATTATTGGTTCTTTTTATGAAAAGGAATTACAACGAACTAAGTTTTAACGTAACGTAAAATTTATCGTATTAAAAACAGTTGATTTTTATTCTCTTAAAAATGACATATGAAAATGTTCAATTAAATATTTCTGATAATCAAAAAGAAAAAATACAAAGAGCTATGAAAAATGATACTCCTGTTACTATTAGAATTACAGAATCTGGAAATGATGTTTTAGCTTTAACAAAAACACAAATAAATAAACTGCGAAAAGCATTCAATCAAAATAAAGGAGCTGATATTACTCTAAGTAGAAAACAAATAAAATATAACTTGGAAATTGAAGGAGGATTTCTGGCTGCTCTTGCTCGAATGGCACTCCATTGTTATCTAAAGTTGTTCCATCAGTAGCAAAAGCTATCGGAATAGGTGGGCATACGGGTCTAGCAAGTAGTGGCATTCAAATATTATTGGGAGACGGTTATCAACCTACGAACTCCTATAAAGTTGGTGATGGTTTATATTTAAAAAAAGGAGGATGTCTCTGTCAAATTGAAACTGATGGAAAAGGTTTATATTTAGGAAGTGTAAAAGATAAAGGTAGTGAATTTCAAGGAGATGGATTATATTTAAAACGAGCAGGACAAGTTTATAATGGTGAAGGTTTTTTGAGTGATTTGGTTAAAAGTATTCCGTTTATAAATATGTTAGTGTAACCAAAGGTCGAGACCGTGTTGGTATAACCAAAGGTCAAAACCTTTATTCTAAAATGGAAGCTTCGAACTATAGAATGAAAAAAATTCTTGACATTCAAAATTCTTTTGAAAGAACTAAAGAAAATAAAAGAATAACAGTTAAGAAATATTCAAAAGCTTTAAATATAATTGATGGAACTGATATAACTTTAAAAACTGTAGCCATTGGAATGGGAACAACAGGAGTAATACTTTTATCTACAGTGGTTAACATTCCTGCAGCTATTATTATAGAAGGTATTTCAATAGGTACAGGTTTATTAAGTATATTTTTAAGATATTTAAATAAAAAATTACAACATAAAGCTGATAAACATCAGAAAATTTTATTTTTATTGGAATCAAAACTTAATACTATTCAAACTTATATTTCTGATGCTCTTGAAGATGGAAACATTTCAGATGAAGAATTTTAACTTATTTTAGATGAAGAAAAAAAATTTAGAGAATTAAAAAATATAATAAAAAAGAAAAAAGTAAGCGATCCTGAATTAAATATAGATGATCCATTGGAAAAAATCAAAAATCTTATAGTTTGATTTTTTTCTCTTAAAAATGTCTTTTTTAAAAATGGCAGATCCTTCAAAACGTGAAGCTCTTGTTAATGAATTTTTAAAAACCAAAAGAAATATTCCATTAAGTAACTTAAGCGAAAGAGTAGGAGATATTGAAATGAAAAGAGAATTTTCCAAAGTATTTGCTCCTATCACAGAAAGTATACAAAAAGCAACAGAAGAAACTAAGAAAGCGATTCAGATAATGCCACTTGCTATAGAAAAAAGTCAACCCATGGAAGCGGTTGAACCTGCATTACAAGCAGAGCTGCGACCTATTCAATTAGAAGAATCTCCACAAGCAAGTGCTGCTTCTCCAATTGACCTTGGTCCGATAGCAACCGAATATTTAACAAAATATTTAGGTAAAGATAGTGGGGATACTACTTTTGGAATTTATACTAAAGATGATAACAAACTTTATATTGGTAGTGAAGAAATAAAAATTGATAAAGATGATATTATTATTGGAGAAAAGAAATATACAGGAACACCGGGTCTATGGGAATTAATAACCAGCAAAGAACCGGAAAAATTTTTTAGATGAGGACATGACTAAATATGAAGATATTTTATTTGATACTAATACTATGCATCAAAATAACGATCCTCATAACCCAAAACCTAAATCTAGTGGAGGAAAGAAATACAAGAAGATCATAAAACCAATTTGGAACGATGTAGAAAGTCATAACCAAAGAGTCTTAGAAGCAGGTTCACCTGTAACTTATGATGGTTCTAAAGTAACTTTAGGAAAAGGATTTCTTCCGTTGGATCCAGATGCTTTAATACAAAGATTAACATCATTAATGGCTAGTAAAGAAGCAGGAAATACAGGTGTTATAAATGAAATGACAAGTATTATAGATGAATTACATAGACAAAAAATTATTAACACTAATGAATATAAAAAATCACAGTTAAAAATTGCTTTATAAAATGTTGGTGATAAATAAAGATCGCAAAAGAAAATAATGTTTATGGAGGATATAGTATTTTGACAGATAAATATTTCGGATCAGGTTTTTTTGATTCTTCAATTTCAGCGGTTACTGGCAAAGTTATGCAGGATACTGCAAAAGAAGTTGTATCAAATGTTGCAAAGAAAACAGCAACTGACTTAGGACAAAAAGCTGTTAATAAATTTATAGTTGACAAAGTTTTTAAAGCAAAAAAAGTAAACGGTTCAAATATATCTCCAGAATTAAAACAATTATTAAATAATTTTTTAGGAAATGGAATTAAACGTATTTAAAACTTTTCATTCTAACAAATGCAACATGTTACGTTAGCTTCTGCAGAGAGGGATTCTCAAATATTTTAGGTGAGGTATGATGAAGTTTTAAAAGCTGTCTTTTTGGGGCGTTTCTGCCCGGACCCTATGTTTTTTAAAGATGGCCTATTCTATCACCTCTAAAACTCGGGAGTGAGAGTTTTAGGGGAGTTTATGTTTCATTTTTTTTTCAAAAAGCTTAATTTTTCATATGTATATATGTTAATAAAGGATGAAATTATGTGTTTATGCTTTAAAAAAGGTTGAATTTTTAATATTTTTAAAGATGCGCCCATGTCGTCCAGATCACTTACTACTGTGGAAACCAACTAGTGAGCATGAAATGAATACGGCGAAAGGGGAGGGAGAGGGCTAACGACGGTCATTAGATATGAAAAGACAAAGGGCGATGTGGCAAGGACAAAAGACGTAGAAAGTAAAAAAAGGAAAAAAAAGGTGGGGGGAGAGACGAAAGGGAATCCTTCTTTTTGTTTTTCAGTTGCGGTTGGGGGGGGGGGGGGGGAGAGACGAAAGGGAATACTTCTTTTTGTTTTTCAATTGCGGTTGGGGGGGGGGGGAGACAAAAGGGAATACTTCTTTTTGTTTTTCAATTGCGGTTAGGGGGGGGGGGGGAGGGACGAAAGGGAATACTTCTTTTTGTTTTTCAGTTGCTGTTGGGGGGGGGGGGGGGGGGAGAGACGAAAGGGAATACTTCCTCTTGTTTTTCAGTTGCGTTTGGGGGGGGGGGGGGGAGAGACGAAAGGAAATACTTCTTTTTGTTTTTCAGTTGCGGTTGGGGGGGGGGGGGGAGAGACGAAAGGGAATACTTCTTTTTGTTTTTCAGTTGCGGTAGGGGGGGGGAGACGAAAGGGAATACTCCTTTTTGTTTTTCAGTTGCGGTTGGGGGGGGGGGGAGAGACGAAAGGGAATACTTCTTTTTGTTTTTCAGTTGCGGTTGGGGGGGGGGGGGAGAGACGAAAGGGAATACTTCCTCTTGTTTTTCAGTTGCGGTTGGGGGGGGAGGGAGAGACGAAAGGAAATACTTCTTTTTGTTTTTCAGTTGCGGTTGGGGGGGGGGGAGAGACGAAAGGGAATACTTCTTTTTGTTTTTCAGTTGCGGGGGGGGGGAGAGACGAAAGGGAATACTTCTTTTTGTTTTTCAGTTGCGGTGGGGGGGGGGGGAGACGAAAGGGGATACTTCTTTTTGGTTTTTAATTGCGGTGGGGGGGGAGACGAAAGGGAATACTTCTTTTTGTTTTTCAGTTGCGGTGGGGGGGGGGGGGGGGAGGAGAGACGAAAGGAAATCCTTCTTTTTGTTTTTCAGTTGCAGTGGGGGGGGGGGAGGGGGAGAGACGAAAGGAAATACTTCTTTTTGTTTTTCAATTGCGGTTGGGGGGGGGGGGGGGGAGAGAGACGAAAGGGAATACTTCTTTTTGTTTTTCAATTGCGGTTGGGGGGGGGGGGGGAGAGACGAAAGGGAATACTTCTTTTTGTTTTTCAGTTGCGGTTGGGGGGGGGGGGAGAGAGACGAAAGGGAATACTTCCTCTTGTTTTTCAGTTGCGTTTGGGGGGGGGGGGGAGAGACGAAAGGAAATACTTCTTTTTGTTTTTCAGTTGCGGTAGGGGGGGGGGAGACGAAAGGGAATACTTCTTTTTGCTTTTCAGTTGCGGTTGGGGGGGGGGGGGAGAGACGAAAGGGAATACTTCTTTTTTGTTTTTCAGTTGCGGTTGGGGGGGGGGAGAGACGAAAGGGAATACTTCCTCTTGTTTTTCAGTTGCGGTTGGGGGGGGGGGGGGGGAGAGACGAAAGGAAATACTTCTTTTTGTTTTTCAGTTGCGGTTGGGGGGGGGGGGGGGGGAGAGACGAAAGGGAATACTTCTTTTTGTTTTTCAGTTGCGGGGGGGGGGGGGGGAGAGACGAAAGGGAATACTTCTTTTTGTTTTTCATTTGCGGTGGGGGGGGGGGGAGACGAAAGGGAATACTTCTTTTTGTTTTTTAATTGCGGTGGGGGGGGAGACGAAAGGGAATACTTCTTTTTGTTTTTCAGTTGCGGTGGGGGGGGGGGGGGAGGAGAGACGAAAGGAAATCCTTCTTTTTGTTTTTCAGTTGCAGTGGGGGGGGGGGAGGGGGAGAGACGAAAGGAAATACTTCTTTTTGTTTTTCAGTTGCGGTGGGGGGGGGGGGGGAGAGACGAAAAGGAATACTTCTTTTTGTTTTTCAGTTGCGGTGGGGGGGGGGGGGGAGAGAAAAGGGAATACTTCTTTTTGTTTTTCAGATGCGGTGGGGGGGGGGGGGGAGAGACGAAAGGGAATACTTCTTTTTGTTTTTCAGTTGCGGTGGGGGGGGGGGAGAGACGAAAGGGAATACTTCTTTTTGTTTTTCAGTTGCGGTGGGGGAGGGGGAGACGAAAGGGAATACTTCTATTTGTTTTTCAGTTGCGGTGGGGGGGGGGGGGAGGAGAGACGAAAGGAAATCCTTCTTTTTGTTTTTTAGTTGCAGTGGGGGGGGGAGGGGGAGAGACGAAAGGAAATACTTCTTTTTGTTTTTCAGTTGCGGTGGGGGGGGGGGGGGGAGAGACGAAAAGGAATACTTCTTTTTGTTTTTCAGTTGCGGTGGGGGGGGGGGGGGAGAGACGAAAGGGAATACTTCTTTTTGTTTTTCAGTTGCGGTGGGGGGGGGAGACGAAAGGGAATACTTCTTTTTGTTTTTCAGTTGCGGTGGGGGGGGGGGGAGAGACGAAATGGAATACTACTTTTTGTTTTTCAGTTGCGGTGGGGGGGGGGGGGTGGAGACGAAAGGGAATACTTCTTTTTGTTTTTCAGTTGCGGTGGGGGGAGGGGGGGGAGGAGAGACGAAAGGGAATAATTCTTTTTGTTTTTCAGTTGCGGTGGGGGGGGGGGGAAAGGAGAGACGAAAGGGAATACTTCTTTTTGTTTTTCAGTTGCGGTGGGGGGGGGGGGAGGAGAGACGAAAGGGAATACTTCTTTTTGTTTTTCAGTTGCGGTAGGGGGGGGGAGACGAAAGGGAATACTCCTTTTTGTTTTTCAGTTCCGGTTGGGGGGGGGGGAGAGACGAAAGGGAATACTTCTTTTTGTTTTTCATTTGCTTTTGGGGGGGGGGGGGAGAGACGAAAGGGAATACTTCCTCTTGTTTTTCAGTTGCGGTTGGGGGGGGAGGGAGAGACGAAAGGAAATACTTCTTTTTGTTTTTCAGTTGCGGTTGGGGGGGGGGGAGAGACGAAAGGGAATACTTCTTTTTGTTTTTCAGTTGCGGGGGGGGGGAGAGACGAAAGGGAATACTTCTTTTTGTTTTTCAGTTGCGGTGGGGGGGGGGGAGACGAAAGGGGATACTTCTTTTTGGTTTTTAATTGCGGTGGGGGGGGAGACGAAAGGGAATACTTCTTTTTGTTTTTCAGTTGCGGTGGGGGGGGGGGGGGGGGGAGGAGAGACGAAAGGAAATCCTTCTTTTTGTTTTTCAGTTGCAGTGGGGGGGGGAGGGGGAGAGACGAAAGGAAATACTTCTTTTTGTTTTTCAATTGCGGTTGGGGGGGGGGGGGAGAGAGACGAAAGGGAATACTTCTTTTTGTTTTTCAATTGCGGTTGGGGGGGGGGGGGAGAGACGAAAGGGAATACTTCTTTTTGTTTTTCAGTTGCGGTTGGGGGGGGGGGGGGAGAGAGACGAAAGGGAATACTTCCTCTTGTTTTTCAGTTGCGTTTGGGGGGGGGGGGGAGAGACGAAAGGAAATACTTCTTTTTGTTTTTCAGTTGCGGTAGGGGGGGGGGAGACGAAAGGGAATACTTCTTTTTGCTTTTCAGTTGCGGTTGGGGGGGGGGGGGAGAGACGAAAGGGAATACTTCTTTTTTGTTTTTCAGTTGCGGTTGGGGGGGGGGAGAGACGAAAGGGAATACTTCCTCTTGTTTTTCAGTTGCGGTTGGGGGGGGGGGGGGGAGAGACGAAAGGAAATACTTCTTTTTGTTTTTCAGTTGCGGTTGGGGGGGGGGGGGGGGAGAGACGAAAGGGAATACTTCTTTTTGTTTTTCAGTTGCGGGGGGGGGGGGGGGGAGAGACGAAAGGGAATACTTCTTTTTGTTTTTCATTTGCGGTGGGGGGGGGGGAGACGAAAGGGAATACTTCTTTTTGTTTTTTAATTGCGTTGGGGGGGGAGACGAAAGGGAATACTTCTTTTTGTTTTTCAGTTGCGGTGGGGGGGGGGGGAGGAGAGACGAAAGGAAATCCTTCTTTTTGTTTTTCAGTTGCAGTGGGGGGGGGGGGAGGGGGAGAGACGAAAGGAAATACTTCTTTTTGTTTTTCAGTTGCGGTGGGGGGGGGGGGGGAGAGACGAAAAGGAATACTTCTTTTTGTTTTTCAGTTGCGGTGGGGGGGGGGGGGGAGAGACGAAAGGGAATACTTCTTTTTGTTTTTCAGATGCGGTGGGGGGGGGGGGGAGAGACGAAAGGGAATACTTCTTTTTGTTTTTCAGTTGCGGTGGGGGGGGGGGAGAGACGAAAGGGAATACTTCTTTTTGTTTTTCAGTTGCGGTGGGGGAGGGGGAGACGAAAGGGAATACTTCTATTTGTTTTTCAGTTGCGGTGGGGGGGGGGGGGGGAGGAGAGACGAAAGGAAATCCTTCTTTTTGTTTTTTAGTTGCAGTGGGGGGGGGAGGGGGAGAGACGAAAGGAAATACTTCTTTTTGTTTTTCAGTTGCGGTGGGGGGGGGGGGGGGAGAGACGAAAAGGAATACTTCTTTTTGTTTTTCAGTTGCGGTGGGGGGGGGGGGAGAGACGAAAGGGAATACTTCTTTTTGTTTTTCAGTTGCGGTGGGGGGGGGGAGACGAAAGGGAATACTTCTTTTTGTTTTTCAGTTGCGGTGGGGGGGGGGGGGGAGAGACGAAATGGAATACTACTTTTTGTTTTTCAGTTGCGGTTGGGGGGGGGGGTGGAGACGAAAGGGAATACTTCTTTTTGTTTTTCAGTTGCGGTGGGGGGAGGGGGGGGAGGAGAGACGAAAGGGAATAATTCTTTTTGTTTTTCAGTTGCGGTGGGGGGGGGGGGGGAAAGGAGAGACGAAAGGGAATACTTCTTTTTGTTTTTCAGTTGCGGTGGGGGGGGGGGGAGGAGAGACGAAAGGGAATACTTCTTTTTGTTTTTCAGTTGCGGTGGGGGGGGGGGGGGGAGAGACGAAAGAGAATACTTCTTTTTGTTTTTCAGTTGCGGTGGTGGGGGGGGGGCAGAGACGAAAGGGAATACTTCTTTTTGTTTTTCAGTTGAGGTGAGGGGGGGGGGGGGAGAAGAGACGAAAGGGAATACTTCTTTTTGTTTTTAAGTTGCGGTGGAGGGGGGGGGGGGAGAGACGAAAGGGAATACTTCTTTTTGTTTTTCAGTTGCGGTGGTGGGGGGGGGGGGAGAGACGAAAGGGAATACTTCTTTTTGTTTTTCAATTGCGGTGGGGGGGGGGAGACGAAAGGGAATACTTCTTTTTGTTTTTCAGTTGCGGTGGGGGTGGGGGGGGGAGAGACGAAAGGGAATACTTCTTTTTGTTTTTCAGTTGCGGTGGGGGGGGGGGGGGGGAGAGACGAAAGGGAATACTTCTTTTTGTTTTTTAATTGCTTTGGGGGGGGAGACGAAAGGGAATACTTCTTTTTGTTTTTCAGTTACGGTGGGGGGGGGGGGAGAGAGAAGAAAAGGAATACTTCTTTTTGTTTTTCAGTTGCGGTGGGGGGGGGGGGGGGAGAGACGAAAGGGAATACTTCTTTTTGTTTTTCAGTTGCGGTTGGGGGGGGCAGAGACGAAAGGGAATACTTCTTTTTGTTTTTCAGTTGCGGTGGGGGGGGGAGAGACGAAAGGGAATACTTCTTTTTGTTTTTCAGTTGCGGTGGGGGGAGGGGGGGGGGAGGAGAGACTAAAGGGAATACTTCTTTTTGTTTTTCAGTTGCGGTGGTGGGGGGGGTGGGGGGGAGAGACGAAAGGGAATACTTCTTTTTGTTTTTCAGTTGCGGTGGGGGGGGGGGAGAGACGAAAGGGAATACTTCTTTTTGTTTTTCAGTTGGGGTGGGGGGGGGGAGACGAAAGGGAATACTTCTTTTTGTTTTTCAGTTGCGGTGGGGGGGGGGAGACGAAAGGGAATACTTCTTTTTGTTTTTCAGTTGCGGTGGGGGGAGGGGGGGGGAGGAGAGACGAAAGGGAATACTTCTTTTTGTTTTTCAGTTGTAGTGGGGGGGGGGGGGAGAGACGAAAGGGAATACTTCTTTTTGTTTTTCAGTTGCGGTGGTGGGGGGTGGGGAGAGACGAAAAGGAATACTTCTTTTTGTTTTTCAGTTGCTTTGGGGGGGGGGGAGACGAAAGGGAATATTTCTTTTTGTTTTTCAGTTGCGGTGCGGGGGGGGGAGAGAGACGAAAGGAAATACTTCTTTTTGTTTTTCAGTTGCGGTGGGGGGGGGGGAGAGACGAACGGGAATACTTCTTTTTATTTTTCAGTTGCGGTGGGGGGGGGGGGAGACGAAAAGGAATACTTCTTTTTGTTTTTCAGTTGCGGTGGGGGGGGGGGGAGACGAAAGGGAATACTTCTTTTTGTTTTTCAGTTACGGTGGGGGGGGGGGGGGGAGATGAAAGGGAATACTTCTTTTTGTTTTTCAGTTGCCCCCGGGGGGGGGAGAGACGAAAGGGAATACTTCTTTTTGTTTTTCAGTTGCGGTGGGGGGGGGAGAGACGGAAGGGAATACTTCTTTTTGTTTTTCAGTTGCGGTGGGGGGGGGGAGACGAAAGGGAATACTTCTTTTTGTTTTTCAGTTGCGGTGGGTGGGGGGAGAGACGAAAGGGAATACTTCTTTTTGTTTTTCATTTGCGGTGGGGGGGGGGGGGAGACGAAAGCGAATACTTTTTTTTGTTTTTCTGTTGCGGTGGGGAGGGGGGGAGACGAAAAAGAATACTTCTTTTTGTTTTTCAGATGGGGTGGGGGGGGGGGGAGACGAAAGGGAATACCTCTTTTTTTTCAATTGCTGTGGGGGGGGGGTGGGTGAGACGAAATAGAATACTTCTTTTTGTTTTTCAGTTGCGGTGGGGGTGGGAGAGTCGAAAGGGAATACTTCTTTTTGTTTTTCAATTGCGGTGGGGGGCAGGGAGACGAAAGGGAATACTTCTCTTCGTTTTTCAGTTGCGGTGGGGGGGGGGGAGACGAAAGGGAATACTTCTTTTTGTTTTTCAGTTGCGGTGAGGGGGGGGGGAGACGAAAGGGAATACTTCTTTTTGTTTTTCAGACGCGGTGGGGGGGGGGGGGGGGAGACGAAAGGGAATACTTCTTTTTGTTTTTCAGATGCGGGGGGGGGGAGACGAAAGGGAATACTTCTCTTTGTTTTTCAGTTGCGGTGGGGGGGGGGAGAGACGAAAGGGAATACTTTTTTTTGTTTTTCATTTGCGATGGGGGGGGGGGGAGAGACGAAAGGGAATACTTCTTTTTGTTTTTCAATTGCGGTGGGGGGGGGGGAGACGAAAGGGAATACTTCTTTTTGTTTTTCAGTTGCGGTGGGGGGGGGGAGACGAAAGGGAACACTTCTTTTTGTGTTTCAGATGCGGTGGGGGGGGGGAGACGAAAGGGAATACTTCTTTTTGTTTTTCAGATGCGGTGGTGGGTGGGGGGAGACGAAAGGGAATACTTCTTTTTCTTTTTCAGATGCGGTGGGGGGGGAGTGGGGGGGAGACGAAAGGGAATACTTCTTTTTGTTTTTCAGATGCGGTGGGGGGGGGGAGACGAAAGGGAATACTTCTTTTTGTTTTTCAGATGCGGTGGGGAGGGGGAGACGAAAGGGAATACTTCTCTTTGTTTTTCAGTTTCGGTGGGTGGGGGGGGAGTCGAAAGGGAATACTTCTTTCTATTTTTCAGTAGCGGTGGGGGGGGGGGGATAGGAAAGGGAATACTTCTTTTTGTTTTTCATTTGCGGTGGGGGGGGGGGAGAGACGAAAGGGAATACTTCTTTTTGTTTTACAGTTGCGGTGGGGGGGGGGGGAGAGACGAAAGGGAATACTTCTTTTTGTTTTTCAGTTGCGGTGGGGGGGGGGAGAGACGAAAGGGAATACTTCTTTTTGTTTTTCAGTTGCTGTGGGGGGTGGGAGAGACGAAAGGGAATACTTCTTTTTGTTTTTCAGTTGCGGTGGGGGGGGGGGGAGACGAAAGGGAATAGTTCTTTTTGTCTTTCAGTTGCGGTGGGGGGGTGGGAGACGAAAGGGAATACTTCTTTTTGTTTTTCAGTTGCGGTGGGGGGGGGGGGAGACGAAAGGGAATATTTCTTTTTGTTTTTCAGATGCGGTGGGGGGGGGGAGACGAAAGGGAATACTTCTTTTATTTTTTCAGATGCAGTGGGGGGGGGGAGACGAAAGGGAATAGTTCATTTTGTTTTTCAGATGCAGTGGGGGGGGGGAGGCGAAAGGGAATACTTCTTTTTGTTTTCCATTTGCGGTGGGGGGGTGGAGACGAAAGGGAATACTTCTTTTTGTTTTTCAGTTGCGGTTGGGGGGGGGGGGGGAGAGACGAACGGGAATACTTCTTTTTGTTTTTCAGTTGCGGTGGGGGGGGGGGAGACGAAAGGGAATACTTATTTTTGTTTTTCAGATGCGGTGGGGGGGGGGGGGGGGGGAGACGAAAGGGAATACTTCTTTTTGTTTTTCAGTTGCGGTGGGGGGGGGGAGACGAAAGGGAATACTTCTTTTTGTTTTTCAGTTGCGGTGAGGGGGGGCTGGGGAGACGAAAGGGAATAGTTCTTTTTGTTTTTCAGTTGCGGTGGGGGGGGGAGACGAAAGGTAATACTTCTTTTTGATTTTCAGTTGCGGTGGGGGGGGGGGGAGAGGAAAGGGAATACTTCTTTTTGTTTTTCAGTTGCGGTGGGGGGGGGGGAGACGAAAGGGAATACTTCTTTTTGTTTTTCAGTTGCGGTTGGGGGGGGGGAGACGAAAGGGAATACTTCTTTTTGTTTTTCAGTTGCGGTGAGGGGGGGCTGGGGAGACGAAAGGGAATAGTTCTTTTTGTTTTTCAGTTGCGGTGGGGGGGGGAGACGAAAGGTAATACTTCTTTTTGATTTTCAGTTGCGGTGGGGGGGGGGGGAGAGGAAAGGGAATACTTCTTTTTGTTTTTCAGTTGCGGTTGGGGGGGGGGGGGAGACGAAAGGGAATACTTCTTTTTGTTTTTCAGTTGCGGTTGGGGGGGGGGAGACGAAAGGGAATACTTCTTTTTGTTTTTCAGTTGCGGTGGGGGGGGGGAGACGAAAGGGAATACTTCTTTTTGTTTTTCAGATGCGGTGGGGGGGGGGGGGAGACGAAAGGGAATACTTCTTTTATTTTTCAGATGCAGTGGGGGGGGGGGAGACGAGAGGGAATACTTCATTTTGTTTTTCAGATGCGGTGGGGGGGGGGGGAGGCGAAAGGGAATACTTCTTTTTGTTTCCCAGTTGCGGTGGGGGGTGGGTGGAGACGAAAGGGAATACTTCTTTTTGTTTTTCAGTTGCGGTTGGGGGGGGGGGGGGGGAGAGACGAAAAGGAATACTTCTTTTTGTTTTTCAGTTGCGGTGGGGGGGGGGAGACGAAAGGGAATACTTCTTTTTGTTTTTCAGATGCGGTGGGGGGGGAGACGAAAGGGAATACTTCTTTTTGTTTTTCAGATGCGGTGGGCGGGGCAGACGAAAGGGAATACTTCTTTTTGTTTTTCAGTTGCGGTGGGGGGGGGGGGTGGGGAGACGAAAGGGAATAGTTCTTTTTGTTTTTCAGTTGCGTTGGGGGGGGGAGACGAAAGGGAATACTAATTTTTGTTTTTCAGTTGCGGTAGGGGGGGGGAGACGAAAGGGAATACTTCTTTTTGTTTTTCAGTTGCGGTGGGGGGGGGGGGGAGACGAGAGGGAATACTTCTTTTTGTTTTTCAGAGTCGGGGGAGGGGGGCGATGAGCGCAATGGCAAGTGAGTCATCGTACACTCGTACAATGATAATTCGATTACCTTTCTGATCTCAGCCTACTCTATAACGAATCAGACTTTAATTTTGTTCCGGGTTTTTATTCTTTCCCAGGTTGCTCCAATTGTTCATGCCTTGACGTGGAAGAGTGGCTTGCGTGTCCCAATGATCCGAGGAGCTATGCTAGCGGAGGCCTCTCACCCCTGATAGCTTTCAGCAAGCTGGACAGGTCATGGGGGAAGTACCAGACAAGATTAAACAGACCGACCCTCCAGGTTTCGGAGTTGGGCGTAGGGCTAACAACTCTACCCTGGAGTCCTTATTGGGGTCACCTTACCTGGAGAAACAAAATCGTTAGGGAAACAGCAACATGGAAAAACAGATATTATGACCCTTAATGTAGACACTCCAGCACCAGTGCAAGTAGGTGACAAGAACCTCACCATGACGGACCAATTTAAATACCTTGGTAGCATTATCAGATCAGAGGGTGGCACAAAGGAGGACATCCAAAGAAGACGCTAGGGCGATGCAAGATAGAAGAAATAGCCAACATCATCACGAAGAGGCGATGGAGTTGGCTTGGACACGTGCTGCGAAAAGAAGCAAATTCTGTCACCAAATTGGCATTTCTGTGGACACCGGATGGACGGCGCAAGCGAGGCAGACCAAAGGCAACCTGGCGGAGAACGATTGAGGCAGAGATGAAATCCTTCAATCACTCATGGGGAACTCTCGCAGAGATGGCCCAGGACAGATAGGGCTGGAGATCTTTTGTTGCTGCCCTAAGCACCAGTGGGTGCAACAGGAAATAGTAGTAGTAGTAGGTTGGTTATTTATACAGGCTTAACTTACGAGTTACTTTCAGACTGGATGGTTAAGTTATTAATAGTACTTGGAGTGGTTATGTTCGAAACAAAAAAAAAGTTACAAATTTCGACCGTAGTTCTTGTTTGTTCTACCTCCATTTTCTGATAAACTGGAGAATAGATCTGTTAGTATGTAGCACAGGTATAAAAATGCACCCCTCCCACCCCCAGACACTTGCTTAAAATACGTTGTGGCACTTACTAAACTGTTTAACAGTTCCAATTTATTCCAAGTCCTTATCATGACACTTCAAGCCGCAGAAGTTTAATGTCGAATTTTTCAGTCGTGCAAAAAATGGCGTTGGAATCATTGTTTGCCGATCCTTGGGATTTTTTCAAAGATTTTGGGATTTTAGGGGTTACACTTTGGGATCTTGGCTTTTTTTTTTTTCTTTTTTACAGATCGTGGGATTTTATCAGGCTATTATACACTTTATATTTTGCTGCTATTTTTTTCTTTGTCAAAAAAAAAAAAAAAAGAAATCACAAAAATTGTCCTTCCATTTCCGACTTAAAAAATCAAACTAAAGCCAAATTGCCTAAAAGGCAGTTCAAGATTGCCTATGCGAAAGGATATTTTGCGCGGCCTGCGAGCTAATCCCTGCACTTCTTGGTTCAATTATAACAAAACTGTCCATTTTGAATGTATTTTGTGAGTTAGAAAAAAATATCTTGGGATTTTTTACCTCATTTTTCATACAAGATTCTTGAGATTTTTGAAAATCTTCACCAGCAATGATTGTTGGAACAATCAAGAATCAAGGTGGCGAAATTTACAAGTAGCTGTTAATGTGAAACAAAATAGGAACACCTCACCCATCTACATCATCAGCATCAACTCACAGTGAGCAGTGCGAGATGTCCTTCACAAAAGAACTTGTTTCAGCTCCATTGCCGTCTATGACATCTTTATCGCATCCCACTGATGTCAGTTTTTTGGAAAACTCATTCATGCCTGCAACAGTGTGCCACACTCCAGTCACTCATGCATCTCAGACTCATCCATATTTTGGCCCACATCCAAAAGATCAAACCATTACTCCTCGACGTTCACCTAGGTTCAACAAGAATCAACAAAATTGTTTTTCTCCAAAGTTCAGCTATCCACATCTAAGGAAAAGACTCTTTAAAGAAATGTGCAAATCACCCATACAACAAATACAAGAACAATTCAATTTATCATCACGGGAAAAAAATGAAACTTTCTGAAAAGAAATATGCCACAAAAGGCGTTAAAAGGATGATGGAAGAGGCTCAGTCCCAAATACTGTTGCCCTACCCACAGGGGGACAACGCTTTATGTTAAAGACATTTAAAAAGCCTAGAAAGCCAACGTCAATGGCGTCAGCGACAACAATAAACAAACGAACAAACATGATTTAATCCTATCAAAAATCCGTTTCCAGCATCACCTCTGAAAGTACTTTTAGACAATATGCCCATGAACTTCATTCGCTAACTAGTCAAGCCAGACAGTTAATGCTTCGCAAGGCAAAATGTTCACAGGAGACACTTGCAATTGACACAAAACATGCCATAGCTCTCCAGAGTAGATTAGGTCTAAGTTATCGTCATATGCAGAGACGATTTCTTAAACAATCAGGCGTCCTCATTGCTAGTGAAATAAAACATACACAATGTGTTTTAGTGGATTATTAAAGTTTTATGTCTAACATTCATAGCTTATCAGGTGCGGCAAAGCCAACACCCTTGTCTCTGGTGCCATAAATCCAAATCAGACATGAAAACAAACAAAACTTTCATGCAACAATCACAATCAAGAAATCTTGAAACACTTTACATGGACCATCAACAGTTTCAGTTGGAAGGGAAGGGTGGCAGGAAAAATGCAGCTCAATATAATAATATTATTAGGCCATCACTCATAGACATTGAAGATGTTGCTCCACTGAGGTTTGCATATTCTCTTAGGCATTGTCAAAAAGCATCAAACTCTTTTGGAAATGGGGTGTGTTGCCATTGACGGAGAAATTGCAGATGACTGGTCAGATAATGGTTTAACAGGCAGAGGTTCTTTTGGAAATTATGTGAACATTTTAACATAGCTTAACCCTTTGAACACTATTGCCCTGTACACCGGCCAAATGCTACGGTGATATATACACTATTGATCTGTACAGCTGTCAGAAGGGTGGCACCGCATATTTGTGCTCCTACGTCATCAAAAGTTGCGTTTGGCCGCCAGTTTTTATTCCCAGTTGTAAACAAAGAGAAACTAGAAGCCGGCACGTAGTTTGGAGACTTTTTTTGGTGAAATTTTCGTGATGAATGCACAGAATGCAAAGTTTTTTTATGTGTCAAAAGGGGCTCAACGTGCTGGGCCGACTGGCATACCAAGGCCTAATACTAGAGATAAAATATAAGAAAAACATTCTATAATACTCACATTTGCTCGCTATCAATCAATGTTGTGTGTTTCCATCATTATATTACTATCTATGAAAATGGCAATTTTGGGCTGGGGGACCAGGGACAGGGGTTCATAAGGACAGGGGGACCAGTGTTCAAAGGGTTAATAACACTTTCATTTAAGGCAAAGGGCGGCGAGCTTATTCTTATTGATCAAACACAGGAAACAGCTGAAAACAGGACCATATTAGAACACACAATTAATGACATTGAAGGTGAAATAGACAGAGTTATTAAAGATTTGTTTCAGTAGATGCCAAAAATTTTAAAAAAATAATTGATTCATGTGTGACTGATGGAATTGATGGTGTCGGCAGAGTGTACTTATGTTAAAAGGAAACGTGGTGTTGTTTCTCACTGCAATATACATGTATTTATTATGGATGTACACTATGACTGCACAAAAATGAACTTTTGTTAGAGACAGATATTTTCTAGTGTTTACTTTTGTAATATTAAGTACTAAACTTAAGTACTTGACACTGTAAAGTGTATGATTGCTTGTATTTATAGTCAACAGTTTGTTTGGGATATCTTGCCATTTGTAATAATAATTAATTTGATATGAAATTGTATGTTTTTTTTTTCCAAATAATTTGCATGCCTTTCTTGGAGGCAGGGTGAATGTGGCATGTCGACATTTTTTTTCACTTTTTCAGTGTCTTATGTTACAGAGGGCATGTTAAACTTTGATTGCACATGTCACATGTTGTTGTAGGTCACTTGGTTATCAAGTTATAGGTCCCGAAATAAGTTGCAGGTTGGAGTCGATGTGCGTGGCAATAGAAGAGCTGGAGGCTGAGCTGCAGTATAAAAAAGCCCCCCCCCCCCCCTAGAGAGAAGTGTTGTATTCAGTATGCCCAAGAAAATGGCGAAGAACCACCTCGACCAATTGATGGCGGAAGTGAAAGAAAATCCGGCTCTCCGGGAGGCCGTGGAAAACACCCTGGACCAGAACTGATGTTGGCATACCTCCTTGCGCGAGCCAATTCTCAAGGGAGACAAGAAGCGCCTGCCGAAGCCCTTAAAGCCTCGGCACGCAGCAACTACCTCCTCTCTGTTCTGGGGCGCCCTGGCGTTGATGGGGAAAGTTAGCGCCACGATAAGGCAGTCGATCAGCTATCGGCTGCCCAGTCGAAATGGACCCGACGACGGACTGAACGCCTCGATTGAATCAACGAAGAGCCCCGGCTACAAAGTCATGCAATCCAGACCTTTCACGTCGGCTACGCGGCGATCCGCGAGTATGCGAAGGTCTCCGGCATCTTACTAGACCCCCTGGGATCTGAGCCACAGCTCGAGTAGTGACCAAAAAGACCGCGAGATCGCCTTTGTTGTCCTGGGGATGGCCGCGACCGGTCTGGTGGTCTACAAGCTAGCCCAAAAAAAAAAAACATATATATACAAGCTAGCCAAAAAAAAAAAAAACATATATATACAAGCTAGCCAAAAAAAAAAAAAACATATATATACAAGCTAGCCAAAAAAAAAAAAAACATATATATACAAGATAGTCAAAAAAAAAAAAAACATATATATACAAGATAGCCAAAAAAAAAAAAAACATATATATACAAGCTAGCCAAAAAAAAAAAAAACATATATATACAAGATAGCCAAAAAAAAAAAAAACATATATATACAAGATAGCCAAAAAAAAAAAAAACATATATATACAAGCTAGCCAAAAAAAAAACAAAACATATATATACAAGCTAGCCAAAAAAAAAAAAAAGACGACGAGCTACACAACTTGAGGCAAACTTTTTTCTTACGGGGATGTAATAGATTCAGTCCCGCTCAGGGAGTTTTGTCCCGTTTTCTTTGAGAATCACCACTAACTTTTTTTCCGTCTTGCGTTGCGTGTAAGACGAGAGTTGTTGTGTACAGAAGGCGGCCGTGAATGTTATTGATTGTACTTCAGCCCAGTTATCTGGAATGTCATTTTGACATGTCCTGTTATTGTGTTGTTCGCAGGGTGCGTTTTGCATACTTTGAAAAGCACTAGTTTCAAACATGATGTATCGTACTAGTAACAAAGGTAAGTGTTTCGCTTAGTGGATATTATGTCGATTCAATCATTTCTGGCCCACAAAACATGGTTACGTTAGCCTTCCAGAATTTGTTGGAATATGCGTCGCAGAACGCAGAATGTTTGAGAAAACCGCAAACCATTTACACATACTTGCGTCAGCCTTCCAGAACGGACCGGACGGCATGTCATCATCGGGTGTTTGGGCCTCAGTGCCGATATATCATCATCATCATCATTGCCTTTCTCACCCTGGATCAGTATACAGGCCACTAACAAACACTTTCCACCCCTCTCTATCATGGGCCAGCCTCTTTACATTATTCCAAGTCTTTCCGCTTCGTTGCACATCATTTTCTCTGGCTCTTCTCCACGTTCCGCGCGGCCTTCCTCTTGAACTAATGTTCACATCTGTTCTTGGCAATGTGTCAACTATTAGTGCCGATACAACTGAGATATATTTAACTTTTTTCTGCATCTTTGGGTACTATATCGCAGTGATGAGTTTACCCAAAGAGCTTTGCGTTGCGATGCTGGAGGTCATCTACTGAGCCCGCCGCCTCAATGTTCCTGGTTCTATGGCCCACGCAATGACTGATACGGCACAAAAGTCACTCGATCTGTGGCGGCAGGATGAAAGGCCCGCTATGCGTTTCTCAGCAATGGTGCTGGCGTGCCCGACCAACCTCCTGGCAACGACGGTTGCCTGAGCCTCTGGCTTCTGCCTGTTGGAGACTGATTGAGCAGCTGGGAATATCTTAATTGTAGTTATGTCCTAGTTGTTTACCCGCCTGGCGAACACATACTGCAGCACCAAGGTCTACTGGCAAGGCCTTGCACCAATCAAGAAACTAGCCGCCGCAGCAAACGTCACCCTAAATGTAGCCCGGGCTTGGCTGAAGAAACAGACCATCTGGCAGATCTAATAGCCGGCTCCATGAAACATTCAAAGACCGAGCTTTGACGTTGTCGTGCCGAACTAGGTCCACCAAGCTAACCTGTTCTTTTTCCCATACGACAAGATGGGCAAGCACACCTACAAGTATGCCCTCACAGTGGTCGATGTCGCCAGCAGGTTCAAAACCCTTGGCCAGAAAAGAGGCGAAAGAAGTTGCCCATGCTCTGTCTTGCATCTACAGGCGAGGAACTTTAAATTGGCCCAAACTGTTCCAGGTTGACCCTGGGCGTGAATTCATGGGCACAATCAATCAGCTCCTCGCGAAGTATGGGGTTTCTGTCAGACGAGGCCGTGCGGACACCCACAGGGACCAAGGCGTCGTAGAGCGATTCAACCGGACCTTGGCCGAGAGACTATTCGGGCTTCAATACGCCCAAGAGATGCGGCTCCCCTCCGGTGAACGGTCCACAGAGTGGATGAAGCAGTTACCCGATGTGGTTTGCAGCCTTAAATGGAGAAGTGACCCGGCAGACTGGTAAGAAGCCCAGGGATGCCATCAAAACTAAGATATTGCCTCACAGCACCCCCTCTTCAGTGGTTCCTGGCCGTCCGGTTGGCCTACGTGAACAAAACCTCCCTTCAGGTGTTGGAATTCTCTATTTGTACCAGCCCGGCGAACTGGGGGGGGGGGGGGGCTTTGCAGTGGTCACGTACATGGGCCTTTTTACAGACGACAAATCGTGGAAGTGTTGTAGGAGTGCCAGTCCTCTCCCGTCATCTTCAAGATCTTTGGAAATTCCAGCATCAACTTGATCTTGTGCTCCTCTTCCTGCAGCGCTTGGCGGAAATGCTCTGCTGCTCTGGAGCCGCGGTATTCAGCTGACGGCTCTGCTTGTCCATCACACCGCACCACGATGTGGTAATAATTGCAAGCCTCCTGATGTTGTGCTTTTTGCGTGCTGCTTTTTGTGGGGTCTGAGTTCTGGGCTCTCGATCTTAGTAGTTAGGGCCTGTGTTGACTATAAATACAGCCAATCATACACTTGACACTGTCAAGTTTCCATTTGCATTTACTTCTTTTATAGTGGCTTCATTTAAAAATGCACGACAAAGTCGCACCTTCAACCACCCCCCCCCCTCTCTCTCTCTCTCTCTCTCTTTCTTTAACGAAATCAAAGATTCTCAGTCACACCTCCTTTTTGTGGTATTAAATTAAGCTATTAAAGCATTTGAAACACGTGACATCTCATGAGCTGTCTATGTAGCAAGTACGTATAAATGGTACAGTTGTACTTAATATTACAAAGTTGTACCTAATATTACAAAAATAAACACTAGAAAATATCTGTCTCTAACACAAGTTCATTTTTGTGCAGTCATAGTGTACATCCATAATAAATACATGTATATTGCAGTGAGAAACAACACCAAGTTTCCTTTTAACACAGGTACACTCTGCCGACACCACCAATTCCATCAGTCACACATGAATCAATTTTTTTTTTTTTAGCATCTACTGGAACAAATTATTCTGCAAGGTACAAATCAAGGCATGTCAGCGTCATTATGTTTTGACATGATTGTGTGAAGTTCACCTTTGGTGTGTCTGATACCTAATGTCTGATGTTCAATGGCATGAATGGTTTTGTCAAGATGTTCTCCGCCTTGCTCACTATGAAACCCCAATCCCATACCGTAATGCCCTATCCAAGGAAAATAATGTTCTTCTAGAAAATAGAACTTTGGATAAACGTTTGCCTGTGTATGTGAACCTGTAAAAGGTGCAGCAGTTTTGGATGGCTTTCTTGATTAGTGGAAAAGTGTCAGAGGCAATTGGATGACTATGTGATATCAAACTGTCAACTGTTGAATACAGTTCATTTAGGTTGTTAAATCTCTCCGCTACTGCTTCTGCACGTTTCCAACTTTCCTCTTGCTTTGTGGGTTGTTTCATCTCACTGACCATTTCAGCTGTATTGTTGTGATCGGTTTTTGCCTCTAAATATTTTTTACAGTGATTCCCTACGACTGACCTGCCATGGTATGCTTGCAATGGAATTCTATTGTGTTTGAGTGATTTGTCTAAACTAGCACAAGCAGGACCTTGTCTCTTGGGAAATTCATCTTTAATAACTCTGTCTATTTCATCTTCAGTGTCAGTAACTGTGTGTTCTAATATGGTCCTGTCTTCAGCTGTTTCCTGTGTTTGATCAATAAGAATCAGCTCTCCGCCCTTTGCTTTTAATGTGTTCTTAAGCTATGTTAAAATGTTCACATAATTTCCAAAAGAACCTCTGCATGTTAAACCTTTATCTGACCAGTCATCTGCAATTTCTCCGTCAATGGCATCACACTCCACTTCTAAAAGAGTTTGATGCTTTTTGACAATGAGTAAGAGAATATGCAAACCTCAGTGGAGCAACATCTTCAATGTCTATGAGTGATGGCCTAATAAGCTTAACATTATAATATGTTGAGCTACATTTTTTCTGTCACCCTTCCCTTCCACCTGAAACTGTTGATGGTCCATGTAAAGTGTTTCAAGACTTCCTGGTTGTGATTGTTGCATGAAAGTTTTGTTTGTTTTCATGTCTGATTTGGATTTATGGCACCAGAGACAAGGATGTTTGCTTTGCTGCACCTGATAAGCTATAATAAATGTTAGCAGGGAAACTGTAATCACTCACTGAAACACATTGAACCTTTTGCCTTTGCCAAGAACTTATTTTCAAATTCGATATTTCTGTGTCAAATTCTTGAAAAAAGAAAGACATGTTGTCATTGTGTCTTTAGCATATACCATCCCTATCAAAATTGGGTTGAATTTTGACTTAGGATGCTCTAGATTCAGAATCTGCAAGGACATCTTAAATGACCCCTTTCCATGATCACCACTTATTTTCATCCAAATGTCTGAATCAGGCATCTTGCCATTGTGTCATGTCAAATGACTTTGTCTATTGTGGCTATCTAGGAGAGCAGTTGTAAGCAAAGGAAGATTTTTTTTTCGATGTAACATAGGAACTGTTTCTGTGACAGGTTGCTTGTGCTCATTTTACAAGGTGAAATGGTTTATCTGTCAATGAAATGGCGTTGTTTTGTACACTCAGGAGCTTGTTTGATTCCTGCCTATGTTTTCTTTCGCAAGCAATGAGGACACCTGATTGTTTAAGAAATCGTCTCTATATACGCATCTGACGATAACTTAGACCTCATCTACTCTGGAGAGCTATAGCATGTTGGATTCGAACTTGGGACCTCTCGCACACGGATCATTGAACGTTTTTATCCAGTGGAGAGAACCAGCATGAAAAACAACAACACCAAACAGACGGAATAGAAAGTATGGAAAGGAAGGAATGTCCACCCCTAAACCCATGGTCCTGGCACAGTATGTAGAAGAAAAAAGGCACTTTAAATAGTTCAAGATTTGTCCCTGCAACTGTCAGTCTCAGCATCGTGTGTTGGCTCATTTTTATTTTTTTTATAATTATTTTTCATAACTAAGCTGTCATCATGGGGAAACCTTGATTTTCTACCATTACAAACTATCCAACTGATCTCCACCATATTTCAGATTATATTATTGTCAAATGATTTATTCCTATACTCTTTGCTTACCAGTTAAATCTTCCGAATTTACCATTTTTCACCATAAATATTTGATTCACACAGAATTACGAATTCCACGGGATTAATAACTGACGTTCACGTCATTGCATCACGAGAAATGTATTATTTTGTGTGTAGTGTGGATCCACTAGGGGGAATTTAAGTTTAAACTGCACCAACCCCCCCCCCCTTTTTTTCTCACTAAATCTCAGTCTTGTTGACTTACGTAAAAAATGTTCTTCCTGTCACAGGCACATTATCAACTTTTCCAGCCAGTCAAAACATAATTATACAAAGTGTATGATAAAGATACATTTTAACAATGTTTATCGTATGCCACAGAGAGTTTGAAATGTGAAACACAACATGAAGAGTTAGACATATAATTACAGACAAATCGTAACTCGTTTGGCACAACGCGGAAGTGTGGCAGAAGAAAAATTAAAGCAAAAGTTAATGTTGCACTAGCAGGTCCCGTAGCACACCTTAGACAATGGGAAGGCTGTACATGTTTGCCTTTACAGGGATCTTCTTCCTGCTCAGGGCAAACACACAGGGCAAAAGGTCCGCTATTTCAGCCATTGGGTTGTACCGCGAGGCAGAATTCATGCCAAAGCAGTGACGATATAAGATTTAAAACGTACTGCAGTACTTGTGTATGCATGTTTTCAAGTAAATTTATTGGTCTGCATTCGGGTCGAAGGTAGGTAGAACCACAGACTGTCCTCAGCCAGCATAGTCCATTTTTGTCAGATTTCTGATTAATGGTAGATTTACATCTAGAAATTCAGCTGGTAAAGTCATATTATGATGTCTTCTGGCAATAGCCTTGAGATGATTCACTGCAGGGAATTGGCACCACTAACGACACGCCGTGCTTGTCCGACTATTGAATGCCGTGCGTTCCTTTCAGTAACATTGACACATATTGCATGTCTCGTTAGATAAATGACGTAGCGAATACGAGTGGTTTATTAATTGTCCATCTAGAGTAGTTTTATTTAGGTATTCTCAGAGCTGGTTCATACTTTATTAGAGTAGTGAGATGTTGGGACCATCTATGCATTCAAATTGTGATGTCATAACTACTACAGGTCCTTGATAGCGAATCTAGTGACTTGCCAGCATAGATTCTATTAATAGCGCATTTGTATAACCCATTCACGTAACTGGACATAAATTATATTATGTATATTTGCAGTCGTAATTACGATAAGAAGTGATAGTTAGTTTACTTAAGAGTGATAGTCAGTTTGCTTGGAATCTACACCTTGAACATATATTTTTGTATTATGTTATATATAGTCAGTACACAACTACGGCCTTTCAGACCTGACGCAAACTAAAATCCATTGTTATTTCATTATTTACCCTTGTGTTTGGTAGTGTCTGTCGGGGTATGAGTTAGACCTCTCGAAGTCGAGAGCTATATCTCCCAATACCCTAACTCAGCTCGTGACGTTTGTGAAGTAGGTAATGCCTAGAACATTGAATAAATACGTTAAAAAATCATGACTATACTCAGTGCGTCATTTTAGTCTCCATACTGTTGGGTCTAATTTTTACAAGATGTGACGAATAAAAATGAAGTAACATCACCAGTCTGATTGTCCTGACAAACAGATCACCAAGGACTCAATAGTAAACATAATGATCTTGCGACTTCTGGCTCTGACGTTATCTATCCTGGTCACCTCAGCAAATACTCCAGGTAGGTATAATTGCAGTTTTCACGCACGAATTGTCCAAAGGGAAAGGATGTCCTGGTGGACGACTGAAATTTGTCTCACTGAGTCATTAAAGGCGAATGTGTTATCTAGTGATTAATATCGTGAGAGATCTGACGTATAAAATTTTAACTACTGTCGTTTAAACTGTAGATCAAATAAGCAGAAAGAACTTTCAGGAAATTGAAATGTTTCATTTACAAAAGAGATCAAAACCCTGAATTTATATTAGCACTTTTAAACTGACATTGACAGTGATATATATATAGTGGTGTGGTGATATAGTGGTGTGGTTTTAGTCACAGTTACTTTGAACTGAAGCAAGTAATTAATTGTATTATTGCCTACGATTTCATGCAGATATTCTGATAAGAATTAAATTGCTTGGAGTATATTGATACAAAGACAAGCTGTTATTGAGATCTATAATTGAGAAGTTGGAACAATATTAACATGTTTTCTCAATGACTGCAGCAAGTAAGCTTTCACAATTGATATGAATATCTCAAATCACTTGGAGTTCGACATGACATCCTTGAAAGTTAGCTTAACGAAAGCGTTGGCGGCAAGCGATCAGATTACCGGGGACCTTGCAAAAAAATAATTATATACTCCTGATTTTGCTATAAATGTTAACAGAACCACTTTGGGCTACTGAAAATGCCGGATAAAATGAGATAAAGCGTGGCAACGTCAAGAAATTCCTCAAAATCACTCCCTACATGACATAACCGATGAACACTCTTTTCAGTGAAAACGATAGTAACAAAGTTGTATCCAGCCAAATATCAAAGCGATAACCATACTTAGTATACATCAAATTAAAAAGGATCCAATGTCCTACCACATGACAGTTATTCGTACTGATTTTTCTTATTACAAAAAATATATTGGCCGAAATCAAAACTACACCCCTTATATAGCTAAGCATTGCAAGTAAACATTAATTGTAATACTTCGTTGTCTCAAAAGGGCTGCGAAGGGTCTTGCCTTATAACGCGCAGGGGGGAGTGCAATAAGACTGCGCAGTTGTTAGTTTAAATCTGAATATTTACATGAGTCTGCCCCGGCCTACTGTTTCTCTCCTGGCATTTTCACAAAATGTTAAAAAAAAAAAAAGCATTAACAATTAATTCCGCCCCTTTTAGATGTAGGCTTATAGTTACATAATAATATGCTATTCCAGCTAGATGTCACTATATCTATCGCATAGTTGTAGTAGGTGAAGTAACATTATTCCTTAGGCTTCAGTACGATATCTGTGTATGTTGTTCAATTTCTAGTGGCCTGAAAGTGTTTTTTTTCTTTAACAATAAATAAGCATAAAGTATACCGAAAGATCATATTCTTCTATCCCTTGTGAAATTCCAGGCTGTGAACCAGGCTGGTTCGGATCATTCTGTCAGTTTAACTGTCACTGCAACAATATCTGTAAAATCTGTGACGGAAACAGATTGTGCCTGAGCTGTGATGAGCATGAAATATGCACAAGTAATGACCAAAAGCCGGACTGTCCTCAAGACAACTGTGACACAGATGGACAATGCATTAATGGTGCTGCCTGTCAGAGGGGATGGTTTGGTCCGTCATGTCAGTATGGTAAGCAGATAAAGTTCAAGAGATGTTCGGTGAAAATGGTTTCCTCAGTAAGACTATCCAGCTGAATCTTCTGAAAGATGTTAATAAAAATAGTCAGTGAACTTCTGGTTTTCAAAATTAATTATTAGAATTCTAGCAATAATAGGACACATCATTATGTATGTCATCTTACATGTTGCTAATCTCAGCTGATCATTTACTGGTCAGGCTAATCAGGTTTTCCTGCTAATACTTATGAAAATGTTCATTATTGTAAAAAACAATATAGTCTGGGTTAATGGGTCGTATAAATACTTAAGCTGGTCAAAATATCTTAGGGAGAAAATATCACTTTCCACTGTCTAACAATACAAAGAGAAATGGCCATACTCGTCGCATTTCCACACACAACTCGCTGTAATCGCCACCTTTGCCTCATTTGAGATGGTAAACGTATTGTCAGTTGTGTGACCAAGTTAATGTATTAATACTTTAATTAAAGTTTCAGAGGTGGAGTGATGTTTGCAGATTAGAGTAATGTTTCTGGATTGTTGTTTTTTTTCGCCAACTACCAAATAAGGTTTGCATAATAATATTATCCGCGACCCACTCCATCCGCCAGTAATGAAACTGGTCAGTTGATTGTTTATTGTTTGATCGTGAGCGAATTTGGCTCAGACATGCAGTGAAATGTTGGGAAAAGTAGGTCTAATGTCAGAGGTCTTAAGTGGGTGCGGCTCGCCCCGCTGGCTAGAAAGTCTCTTATCAAGACAGCTTGTGCATGTCAAGTAGACCCTGCATTTGATGCAGTGTCTGGTAAAAAACGGGAAGCCCAAGTACACCGTTATCAAAACTTTATTGTGACAGGTAGTTAGGGCGAAACTTTAAATTCATAAGTCTTAATATAATCTTAATATACAATAATAGAGTAAAAACGTGAGCAATCCTACCGTCCATTGCCGACACCTTCGCTCCCACACTTGAAAGAATTTTGCCCTCTGGCATAATTTGTCTTTAGGCGCTACTCTTCATGACACGCCTGGAACGAAGATCTGCCTGGGAAGTAAACGGTTTAGATGTCCAATCATTGTTAAATATTTCATCCTTTACAATTTGTGAGGAAATAAATACATGTTTCATAGCTCAGATTTAATGACGTCAGCCGGCATTTTGATAACAAATCAATTCGTTGTCTTAAATTCAGCGGATTTAGCTCAGGAAGGAATTGTCAAAACTTCCCTGAAACCCGATGAAGATCTGCTGACAGATGGAAATGACAGAACATGCTTGGGAGTCCCAGCGCTACAATTCATCATGTTGACCTGGTCCACAGAATATCCGTTTACATGGCTCAGAGTGCATATCAGTGATAAAGGTAAATCTTTACTCTTGCTCGGAAGCAATAGAATTATTGGAATATCATGCCTTTGCTGGCGGTTATGCCACATCGTTTACTTCCTCTTTTATCCAGATTTGAACATTTACTGTTAACGTCTGAATTTCATTTGGCTGAGATGACATAAGATGAGGATCAATTTTTTTCAAAATCCACGTGAACCATTTACCATGGCACAGTTCGGTTCAGAACACACACACACACACACACACACACACACACACACACACACACACACACACACACACACACACACACACTACCTACCTGCCAAAAAATTGATTTCATGTTGAAAGTGCATATTTTTAAGTACAAAAATAGTTTATAGAAAATCATGTGAAATATGGCACCAAATCTTATGTTGCAAAAACACAAAGCGAAGAAAAATAAAACTAATCACTTGACTAAAAGCAAAATAACTGCATTTGCCTTCCAGCCATGATGCTAAACAAAAGAAATGATGATTGTAATAACAGTTTGATTGAACGTTCAAGCTAGAGAGGATCACGTTCGTTCGGACGACCTTAATAGCACTTTGCAAGACTTATTTTCTGTATTCAATGCCGTTTATTATGCCCCTGCCGCTTTTGTTGTGGCCTAACACTCTAAGAGGCAAATTCAGCACTTCTATTGAAGTGTTAGTCTACATTAAAATGCTACTCTCATTACGGTAGGTCATTAGCTCTTTCCCCACTGTACAACGCACACTTCGTCGCACGCTTTCCTGGCGGCAGACGGTTCATCGCAGCCTGAGTTATGGCGTTGTAAAACTAAGGTATTCCTTGACACTGCAATGGAAAATTTTAACATCCCGTGACGTTGAATCTTAAAAATAGAATTCTTGGTAAAGTTTCCTCTATCCTAGCGTATCCAGCGATACCACATTTGGGATAAGTGTATAGTTTGGACAGCTGTTGTGGACTAAGACGATTTTTGTTTACAAATACAAAGTACAGTCCAAATTTGGCCAAAAAAAAAATTTGTATGTAGCGAAGCCCTGCGTGAGAAATAAAACCCAAACGATACAAAGCAAACTAAAGAGAAGACAGAAAATACACAAATTTTCGGCTTCCGCCTTCTTCAAGTGAAAAAAAATCGAACAATAAAAGATTTCAACAGGAAATGTATAGAATCGAAGCGAAACGGGTTACGTATCTGCGAGTTCTTGCTTCGTTAGCAGGACAACGAAATGAGGGGGATGCAAGTGAGTGTGTGTCATGTAGTGCCAGCCATGTTAATATACTGTAGTGCAATATCATCAAGTAGTCATGTTAAGCAGTCGAGTGGGCGCGTGTGGCTCTGTCTTCTTGTACTGCCTTGGATTAACTCCGTGAATAAAGTAGTGGTTTTCATCACATCGTGATCCTGTGATGTGATTTATAGTAGTCGTGCTAGTTACGTGTCGAAGGGGGGTGACTGACATACTTATCGCACTCCCTATTACACATTCTGTGAACGCATCAACTGCTACAATCATTCATACATAATAGAACATGATTTCATAGTTATTTTTAATAACCACAGCTTTCTTACACAACATCACGGTTCAGTTCAGCAACGGCATATCACCATCAACCATTGACTGCACCAATCGGCAGAACGCCACCATCTCTGACACAGCACTGGACATTCACTGTGATCTGAGTGTTACAATCTCTCGGGTTATCCTTACAGGGGAGGGAATCAAAGCACTCTGTTCTCTCTACATTAGTGGAGGTAAGGCAGTTATCATTTGGAATCTACACCGACAAATTATCCTAATGCTTGTGATAGTCTCAGCCCTCATTTTAACTTCGGAATCATTTTGTGAAAAATATTTCATCAAACACTCTGCTAATTTTTATAATAATTATTGAATTTATTCTATATAAATTGTGGTCGTTTTCCGTGTGAACATAGAGATGGTCTTCTGGGATTCAAAGAATTAAGCGATAACTGATGTTCGAAGGTGATAGCTTGACCCTTACGTGAGTGAATGAAGAACTGCACTGTGAATCCCTTAAAGAAAACAGAATTATTGTCCTGGAGTAGGTTCGGTTTATGTTGGACATTGGATATTTTTTTTTACATCTGTATGTTTACAGAAAGTCTCACAAATCATTGTCAAAAACTGTGAAGATTCAGCTCGTAGTGTATCATTACCATTATCTGTACCACATGTTCATAGATGTCAAGAATGCCTTTGACCGAGTGTGGCATGAAGCATATGGGAGACAGTGAAACTCTACAACATCAATACCAACCTCATCAAAATCATCGAGAGCCTCTACAACAAAGCCACCAGTGCGGTTTTCTTCAACAACAACATAGGCGAGTGATTCCAAACAACTGTCGGAGTGCCCCAGTGCTGCCCACTCTCTCCCACGCTCTTCAACGTCTTCCTGGAAAGAATCATGACTGATGCACTTGAAGACCATGAAGGATCAGTCAGTATTGGAAGCAGGCAGAAACATCACAAACCTTCGTTTTGCCGACGACATCGACGATCTAGCCGGAGAGGAGCAAGAGCTAGTCAAGCTGAACAACACCTCCACAGAAAATGGCATGGAGATCATTGCAGAAAAGTCCAAAGTGATGACCAAAAACTCAATTGGTTTTGCCAACGACATAATGATCAACAACAAGAACCTTGAACCAGTCAATAGCTTCAAATACTTAGGTGCAACAATCGCAGACGAAGGATCAAGACCAGAAATTCTCTCCAGAACTGCTCAGACCACAGCCGCATTGACTAAGTTGAAGCCAATATGGAACAAGAAAAACATCTCCGTCAGCTCAAAACTCAGACTAATGCGATCCCTAGACATTGCAATTTTCTTCTATGCCTGCAAATCATGGACACTAAAAGCTGACCTCGAAAATTAGGATCGAAGCAGTTGAAATGATGTGCTATACGAGACGCCTTGGCATCTCATACAGAGATCACACCACCAACGAGGAAGTAAAGAGACGCATCGAGAATGAAATCGGTCCATATATACCGATCTCCTCACTTAAGTTAAACGACGCAGGCTAAAGTGGTATGGGCATGTCACGAGGTCATCAGGCCTTGCCAAAACAATCCTGCAGGACACAGTACAAGGAGGAAGGCGAAGAGGACGACACAGAAAGAGATGGGAAAACAACATCACTGAGTGGACGGGCCTGGAGTTGAGGGACGCGTTGAGGAGAGTGAAATGCCGGGATGAATGGAGAGGACTGGTTGTCAGAGCCACAGAGATGCCCCTACGGACGAGAGACTAAGGGATCAAGGACAAGGAAAGATCATTACCATTCCAAGAATGCCCATCATGGGCCCACACTAATATTAAATTTAATTCTCTCCCGATCCTTTGGAAAAAAAAAAGTTTTCCATTTACCTACTGTTTAACAGAAGTATAATCTTATTTTCTTACTGATGAACTATTTTTGCCTTGTGGTTAATATCGATTAAATTCTTTTTGACTGTGGCAGTAAAGATGTCATTATATGGTTGACGTTGTCGGCAGCTGTGCCAGGCTTTATTACAGCATAAAAAACGCCTTCATATTGTGTGCAGCATATGGGAATATTGGAATTCTCTCTAAGTAGGAGTATTCCACAGTATGAGGCCTAAGAGAATATTAAATTTCCATTAGAAATGTGTGCTACCTCTGGTAAATCATTCGAGGGGAGGACCTGAACTGTGTTCAAATGTCAAACTTCATTCCTGCACTAATAATTCTATGATTTCAAGGTGTGTCCGGTGGCTTAAGTAAGAAAATATAACATATGCCGAAACTTCTCATGATATGGGAGTTAGGATAATATATTCTACATTC
This sequence comes from Onchidella celtica, assembly GCA_963931925.1. NCBI lineage: Eukaryota > Metazoa > Mollusca > Gastropoda > Systellommatophora > Onchidiidae > Onchidella > Onchidella celtica. Next base: position 43,024,687 of record OZ007582.1, read on the forward strand.
TCAAGAAGGCAAATTGACCAGTCTAGTTACTTACATGTACATTTTCTGTAATTGTGTTTCACATTAGGTCGCAATGTTGCCTTACGACAAACTACAACACAGTCAAGTGACAAGGGTGAAGATGTCACATCTGACAAAGCCGTGGAAGGAGATCGAAGTGGATTAACATTTTCTGCCTCCGGTATTCTTTTCTATGCATCTTGTACACACACAAGGGACAACGAAGTTTCGGCCAGCTGGACTGTAACTCTTTACCACTCATACCTCATCAACCGATATGTACTGTACAACAGAGAAGGTTAGTGTTCCCAGGCTACGTAACTTCAGCATCAGAGCCGTCTTAACGCATGGGCAAACTGGGCAATTGTCCAGGGCCCCCTTGCATGAACATTCACATTGGTTTTTCTAAACGGGGGACGCAGCCATTTGCTTTGCCCATGGGCCCATGGCGATGTTGAGACGGCCCTGTTCAGCATTATTCATCATCATCATTGCCTTTCTCACCCTGGATCAGGGTATAGGCCACCAACAAACACTTTCCATCCCTCTCTATCATGGGCCAGCCTCTTTACATTATTCCAAGTCTTTCCGCTTCGTTGCACATCATTTTCTCTGGCTCTTCTCCACGTTCCGCGCGGCCTTCCTCTTGATCTCTTGCCCTGGGGATTCCAATCCAATACCTTCTTCGTGATGCTGTTTCCTGGCCTCCTGAGAGTGTGGCCGATCCATCTCCATCTCCATCTGTGCATTAGATAAATTGTAGGCCAGGGCCATACTTGCAATTTTGATTCCGCACGTGTCTTCCAAACTGCATGCACAGGACACGTTGGGTACCGGTTTCTTTGTTTTCAGGATACAAACATGTATGTCATTCTTCCTCACTTCGAAAAGCTGGATCTGACAGTTTGCTTCTGTATAAACACCAGTGCGCACATGCTTCTCTCCATACTGAGAACCTAAAAGAGGAGCAGAAACACATTATTTCGTTGAAATTCCGCTTTGGTGCTAAAAATCATTGTGATTTTTATTTATTTCTGTCTGAAATTTTTGACATTTCTGAACATGACACTTAAAAACAGCCGATCTTTTATCGCACGTTTTGTCCTTATCAAAAATACTCTTCAGGGACATTTTGATGACTGTTTTTGGCTTTGAAAGCTTTTGTTTTCTTTTTCATTTTACAACAAAATAATTTTTTTTATATTTTTTTAGCTATTTTGGAAATCAGAGAATTGGGGGAAAAGATACGATTTTTGCCTGTAACAACTTTCTTTTTCATGTAAAAAAAAAGTATATTATATAAGTATATAAATGTATGCAATGAAAAAAATACCCAAATTTTCATCTGAGTGAAGATATTCTTTTGGGCGAAGATGTGTGTATCATGTTTCTAGTAGTTCGGACAAACTTTGCGGCGACCGTCTCCATGGCAATAATAAATAAGTGTGTGCATTTTTTCCCCAGTGTTGTCCTCTAGCCTATGTGTTTGACCTTGCTGAATTTGGCCTTGTCAGACAAAACTTTCTTCAGCGCTTTCACAAATCACTTCCTTGGGACCCCTCCCCCCCCCCCTCCTACCAAAATCACCCTACAGCCCACCCCCAGAGACGAACTGATGCATGATTCGGGAAGAAACAACTACACAAACTGAATGACTTTTGTACAGATTCATGGAGCAGGACAAAGGATGGAAATTAGCAACATTGTGTGGCCAACATTTTGACTGCTGGTAATGCGGTTCTCCTTGCCTGAGCGGGGCAGTGAATCATTGTACAGTGCTAGAACAAATTGGCTAATCTTCCTCCACCAATAATTTTCCTTATAACATGAAAGGAAAATGTAATTTTCATCATCATCAATATTATTATTATTATTATTTGTAGCTATTTTATTCCCCTACAGATTGCTGTGAAGAACGATTACAAGGGTTCACCCTGACAAGTTTTGACATCAATGGCAACATCGTTTTGATCTACACCGACAAGGAAAGCAGTGCTAAGCAAGTCTATAGTTTCATGTCGGTGACAGACAAGCACCCAGTCTCGGCGGTTACAATTGAGGCTGCAAAGCATCTTAGTAAGGATGGGATCGAGAGGGCTATACTCACTCTTTGTGAGGTCGAACTCTACGGGGGTGAGCAGCCACTATCACTTTCAAAACATTGAGGTCAAAAGACTTGCCCTGTTTTAGATTACAAGGATCTGGTTATTTGTCAAACAATGCCTCGATCATATCTGATGCGATTATAATTACTGTATCATTATTTACATTGAAAACACATCATATCTTATGTGTTGCTGGAATTAAAATTCAAATTATTGTGTAAATTAGGCCTACTTCTTTTCACATTTTAGCTAATTCTCAATTTATGATTTTTTTTTAATGCTAGATAATTGTTACTATCAACATCACTGTCTCTCTGGCAGAGAAAGACTCTTAGGGCAAAATAACATTCCTTACTTCCCTATAGTGGAAGGTTTCACCTCTAGCAACATCCCTGAATTGCTCTTGGCATTGTTCATGACCAAATGTCCTGACCCACAACACTACAATCATTTTGGTGTGTCGGCTCACTTGACAGTGATATAGGGACAAACAGCGGATCACAGATGCCTTTAATCAGTTTCAGTCTTTTGAATGCAGCAACGCAATCCATAGATAACAGTTTAACATGACACATTTGGTAGAGTGTATTATTATAGCATCATGCTATGGGATTTCTATTTAGAATAAAGTTTCAGTTCTTAATCGCTGCTTAAAATTATCATGACACAAGCAAGCTGAAGTCTGGAAGCCCCTCTATATTATGAATAATGCAGTCATGTTGGATGTGATTAGCCAAAACCTGCAATATGCATGCAGATAATTATGCAGTAGTGTCAAAGGAGACCTATTTAATGTAATAACAACTCTGCAATATTTTATTATATTACACTTACATAGTATTTTAGCAGTTTATCCTCATGGCCCTAAAAAAGATGCGTCAGAAGTTTGTGGTTTGTATTTTTATAGATTATTGTTATGTTGTTTTTTTTGCTGAGTCTTTTGTATGGAGACCATTATCCCCATACAGTGTGCCATTAAAAGTATCCACTGGTAAGGAAGATCCGTTTCTTATCTTTTCAGACTCAGTATGTCAGGCAGGCAAATATGGCAGAGAATGTGAGAAAGACTGTAACTGTGCTGTACAAAGTGTAGCATGTTTTGTCAGCACTGGAGGATGTCCGTCTGGATGTGCTGCTGGATTCTATGGCGAGGATTGTCAGACAAGTACAATATGTCTTATTGTATAGAGAGACAAAACTATCAGAAAGACCAAGAAACATTCTTTAATTCATTCAATTCATTAATGAATTTTAACCATGGCATTAGTATTTTGTCTATCAGCTACATAATTGCCGTGTGTTTCTCTGTCTTTCTGCAATATGCCTGAACACTGTAAACTTTGGTAATTGTACTTGGTGGATCCACACGATACTGTTGTAAGTTCAGAACTTATTTTCAGGTTTGCAGACGTTTTTATTACCGTATTCGAGGTGCTGGGCGTCATTTTTTTGGCTTAATGTGATATAAGTATACAAGTTGCGGACTTTTCTTATACACTTACGGCTGCTAACTTGTCAAAAAGATATGTTCCATACAAGGATTATTAAAAACTATTGGTAAACCGAACTTGAAGAATGGTAGGGGAAATAGAAGTCGAGACAAAACTGCGGTGCTTCTTAAAATTAAATGTATTATCCGTAGTAGTGCATTATGAGTGACCCGCCAGCCCAATTATCATTATTATTTTTTACTTTCTTTTTTTTTTTCAACTGTCAACCACCCGCTATACAATGTTATTGTTTTTTCTGAGACAGAATGTCCTGACAAGACCTATGGTCAAGGCTGCGACATGACTTGTAGTGCTAAGTGTAAAGTGAATGAGGCAGCAGAACCAGCCGTGTGTCACCATGTCACAGGTCACTGTCTGCTGGGATGTGTCAATGGCACTACGGGTGATGAATGTCCGCCTGCTGATCTTCAAACCACTGATTCTGGTATAGCAAAGTTGTCTTGCTTTCTATTAAAACACACACATACACACACACACATACAAAATCACTTTTATTCCTTCATTTCCGTTTGTGAAATTTTATGTTTTTGAGAAAATGATAGCTGTAAATTTTCGTTATTGTCTGTAATAGAGTATATCTAAAGCGTAATTACTTCGGTTGCATTAGCAGTCTAATTCGCAAATCCTTGATCTTCAATTAATATAATCACCTGTTCAATGGAAGCAAAGCCATTACTCTCAGTTGTTGACAGCGGTTCATGTGACAAGCAATAACATACGATACTAGTGAATAGCCACGAAATATCATAAAAACCACAGAAAAACTGTGGGGTCGCAGCAGGGCTATAAGCAAAGTCAAAATTGAGCAAAAAGAAAAGGTTGTATGTTGCAAAGCCCCGCGTGAGAAATAAAACCCAAACAATACAAAGCAAACTAAAGAGAAGACAGAAAATACGGGGCTTTGCAACATACAACCTTTTCTTTTTGCCCAATTTTGACTAGTGAATAGCCAGTTACTTAAGCGTGATTCAGTTTTGAATGAATGTTTGCAGAATCTGATGATGATGACCAAAAGAGGGCGGTGATCATCGGAGTTGTTGTAAGTCTTATCATGGTGTTGATCATCGTTGGAATCATTGCTGGTGTCATTCTTTGCAGGTAATTCTAACATGTTGAAAAAGAAAATATACATGTCTCTATAATCTCAATAATACGTGTATCCCACAACATCCTAAATTTATTAATAATTCAGATGAATATTTACTGATTTTCGTGTGTTCCTAATTTATATTAAAGGCGCAACGCTGTCATGATTTAAGTAGTTATAAATTCCCTAAGTGAGATGGCACACGCTCAGCAAACTACGAGGTGCTCTTGTTTACACTAGGCTAATGGAATCAAGGGAGAGCGGTGGTGGTGAAGGGAAACATGTGTGCCACGTCAGCCGTGTCCTAGCAACCAAGGGCAAGGAAGGGGTTGCTAAATGTGCATCATGATAAACCAGCGTAGACTGGATTTTTGGCAGAAGTGTTTGGAGAAAGGACACTAAAACAGTAAACAATCATCGCTGACTTTGTAAGAAACAGACTGGAGAAGAGTGAAAGAAAATATGTACAAGAGAAGATAATAAATACTTAGATAAAAGATACTAGGGCATTAATGAAAATGAACGCCCGGGTTTGGACTTAGGGGTGGAATTATATTTGTGACTGAAGCCACGAAAGTGGCGGATATGTTATCAACCAACCACAGCCTGCGTACTAATCGCTAAGGCAAGAGAGATCGATTTATAATTATACAGCTGCGTGGACAATAGTCCGGCCGTGCTATACAGACAGTCCTACTGTGTCAGTGCTCAGTGAGGGTTTTCGACTAGACTGAAAACCATGTGGAATTATGCCTGGTCTTGTTGATTGAAAGCCATGGCACTATGATTGACATCCAAAGCTCTTGTTGGATTCCCTGGCTTATTACAAGCCAGGGAAATGGTGAGTTCTAAGAAGAATTCGATGACAGAAATGATTTCGTGGTTCAAGCAGATCATAGGATGAGGAGCGTGGCCATCTAGATCTATCCTTAAAGGAGGGGAATGATGATTTTACCAGGAATGAAAGTTGCGAGGAATGTAGCTCCCTGGAGATTTACTAGTTAGAGCTATTTTGTAAACTTAAACTGTCTTTGGACTTGGTGAGACTGGGAATTACCAGATCATCACAGCTCTAGAAGACCTATGCCATGCGAAGTTTTATTTTGATGGTATGAGTGTCATTTGAATTTACTATCCTACATGTAGGAATTGTCGTTAACAGTACGAATGCGACTGTGATTTAAGTCTAAATAATCCTATGCCTACGTCTCCGTAGTGAGCTAGGCAAGTTTGTAAATTGTTAGGACTTCAAGTTTTGTCTGAAATACTCTGATGTCTACAGTTTCTATATGATCTGTAGAATTATTTAAGTATAACCCATTATACAGTTCAGCCTTTGGCAAATAATGATAGATAATGTCCTGGGGACATCTGACGTAGTTGATAGCTGGGTCTAGAATAATTAAGGAGTTAGTATTTCAGTGGGGGATTTATAATGATGAAAGGAATTGATTTAGATTTAGTTTAGATAATCTAGTTAGACTTATATTCGATCTAGAATAGTTCCAGACAATATGAATTTCTATGGACATTGTTGTTCATGATATTGTTTTCACATTCACATAATTTAAAAAAAAATTTTTTTTAACTTATCGTAAATAAATCCATGGTTGTGGCCCTGCAGGTCTGACACAAAAAGTTACCATTTTGTTACTTAGTATCTAGTGTGGCTGTGCGTGAGGTTTAGTTCATTTAACACATTTAAAAAAATGCAGTCGAACAGTTATTCCCATCCAACCTAGTAAATTCAAAACCCATGTTCACGACAAACAGACTGAAGAACAGAAACAGATATTTTATGATATCGATTTGTCCACGTTTCTTTTTTCTTTTTTCTTCTTTCTGGATAAACATTCGTGATCTTTACAGGAAAGCTTGGTATAGATATTCACACTGCATATAATGTAGTTTCACTTACAATGAATATTTTTTGTTAACAGAAAGAGACGACAATCTCAGTCTGAGGACCGGCCTGAAAATGACATACCTCCAAGAGCTCCCACGAGTATAGCTTTAAAGTCTGCGCCTGGCCAAACAAAATCTCACAGCTCTGAAACTAAAGGTGATGTCGTTATTAAATACGCATTCACCAATGGTATCACAGCATGTTAAACATTGGCTAATATGTTGACCTCGTCACGAAATGAAATTTTCGTACATCTCTGTTGAAAAATGTCCAACCAACATTGGCAGTACAAGGAGTATTAAATATAGAATATTGTGCCAATATAAAATGCATTTTTCAAGTCTAGAGTTTTCTAATTTGACTGGTGATCCCATCATTATTATGATTCCACAGATTCTCAGATATTCTATCATTTCTCTCAGCTGCGTCAGTTATTAATTAATCACATTACATTGCTTCATTGCGAGGATGCCACTAAAACCATGTCATTTTATTAATACTGATCTCCAGGTGAAACGCAGGACACAGACGTGTCTACAGATAAACAGAAGTGTGCTTATTACAATTTCCTACATGAGGATGTTCTGACTGGCATACCTGTAAGAGATATGTCTTTGTTCATACCCACACTTGTTAAAAGTTACTTCAAATCACAGTTTGGGGCACGTGACGCACACATCTTTGTAAATTGCCCACTGACGCTAAAACACCAATGCTGATTGTTGTCATTACCCAAATTGTGGATACATTATTACCGAGTCAGAATGTGGATTTGTGGAAAAGGACAATTAATAATTCTATAATTACTAGAACAGGCTGAGGAAAAGGTGTGCAATTTTTATTGGTCTGCCTTAGGGCCACTTTCCAAATGTTTTGTTAAAGTAAATACTCTTTCTTTAATATTAATTTATGGGAAATATGGTATTTATGGGAAATATGGTATTTATGGGAAATATGGTATTTATGGGAAATATGGTATTTATGGGAAATATGGTATTTATGGGAAATATGGTATTTATGGGAAATATGGTATTTATGGGAAATATGGTATTTATGGGAAATATGGTATTTATGGGAAATATGGTATTTATGGGAAATATGGTATTTATGGGAAATATGGTATTTATGGGAAATATGGTATTTGTCGGCTCCAAGCATCTCTGGGTTGTTGTTTTTTTTTTGTCGGTGGTGTTCGCCGTGTTTTTTTTCTATTGTTGTTGTTATTGTGATACCATCTTTTGTGTTGTTGTTATTGTGATACCATCTTTTGTGTTGTTGTTATTGTGATACCATCTTTTGTGTTGTTGTTATTGTGATACCATCTTTTGTGTTGTTGTTATTGTGATACCATCTTTTGTGTTGTTGTTATTGTGATACCATCTTTTGTGTTGTTGTTATTGTGATACCATCTTTTGTGTTGTTGTTATTGTGATACCATCTTTTGTGTTGTTGTTATTGTGATACCATCTTTTGTGTTGTTGTTATTGTGATACCATCTTTTGTGTTGTTGTTATTGTGATACCATCTTTTGTGTTGTTGTTATTGTGATACCATCTTTTGTGTTGTTGTTATTGTGATACCATCTTTTGTGTTGTTGTTATTGTGATACCATCTTTTGGCATTTATTTTCCCTTACTCAATCTCTCATTCTCTTAACTGTAGAGTGTCCCTGCTGTCAGCAACACTTTAACGATGGGTGCAGATGACAAGACATTCAGCAAGCTCAAGAACAGTAATGAAATCATCACTGAATGTGAGTTTTCTGTGGAATTCATGTGATTATACAGGAAAACACAATAAACTATGTTCGGCACAAGCTGTTCTTTCACACATTGTCTTATCTTTTAGTTATCCTCAGTACAATAGCCCCTTTGCTGTTTCACAGACAAAAGTATTTCCTATGAAGATGAGTGAGAACCAGAAGCTTTCCTTCTGTTACAAAGTAACTGGCTGAAAAAAGTACTTTTTTTGTTGCATTGACTGCTAAGTCTGTGCATCACTAAAGCGTGGCACGGTTTTATGTAAACTTTGTAAATTTATTGTTTACAGTGCTGCATAACAGAACAACTGCAAGCCCTAGACAGGGAATGCAGAGATGCTTTTTCCAAGGATCAGAACTGCATTAAAAATGTAATTAATTATTTCGATTCTCCGAGATTTGGGATTCTTTCCCATCCAGAGTCTTGCCCTTGTCCCTCGTGGTATAGAACGTGGTATTGCGTTTCAGATGTTTACATTTCTTTCACTTCAGCTACAAGTTTGTTTCAATTTAGTGAGATTTTTCCGGTATTCTACACTCCAAAGTATCCAGAGTTCAGATGCACTTCATAGTCAGGTATAAGTAATCGCAACTAAATAAAACTTCTCCACAGATTGTAATGTTGGAGTTCATTTTAATACTGATGATGTCAAGAATGAAGAAGACGCCATCAAAGCATCTTATATGAAGGTTAGCAAGTGTTTGTTGTTGTTGTTGTTATTGGGGTTTTCGATTACCCACTGGTCAGTCAGTATTTCTGTTGTTATTAAGTGAAAATATACACATCAATTAGTCCTGCCTGGTGACTGTTTGTGTATTTCAGCATATATTCAGCACCGACAGAACTTGATGTTGCCAGATCAGTGCCATTTCCTTGTAAACTCATAAATCCACTTTCATAGAATTTTTAAAGTCACTCTTATTTCGTAGTAGAATTGTAAAATCTTTGCACTTTTATTTGTTGAAGAATACTTGGATTGAAGATGACTTGGCACCTGCATTGTTTACTATGTTACTGAAGAAGAAAATTTAAAATGTTACAGGTTATCTGTGGACATTTAAGGCATGGCGAATATGCCACCAATAGTTCAGTTTAATCCAACCAAGTAAACAGTACATTTAACCTCTTACGATATCAAAATAGAGGCAACATTTAAGAATAGGTCGCAGTGCTAGAATTGTGACTGTAACTGAAATGGAAACTATGTCTCAAATTATCTATAAATTCTGGATAACCTTTCAGTAAATACTAAAATCTTTAAGTCTGAACTGATGTTTGACCAACAGGAACAGCCCTGGTTGTTGCAAGAGGTCACGGAGTGCCACAATCTGCCCAGGAATCCGTTTCTGAGTACTGACATGCCAAGTCAGTATTCACTCCTGATCCACGGAACGGCCACGAAGGCGACAGTATGTCTGTGAAATCTGGAGAGAAAAGTGTTGACAAATCTGTCTTGTTTCTTTGATATGAAATGTTTATTATTCAGTCATACTCGAACTCACGAGTTCAATAACTATCATCTGAATACCGAATGGGCGCATCGCAGTAAATAGAATTTTTAGTTTTTACATAATTAGCTGAAAAATCTGTATTCCAGTAACGTCTTAACCTGAGAGGGACTTTTTGAAAACTCCAAGTATTCTTTTGTAACAAGGCTTTTCACTTGTCTTGCCCTCGTGGCATAATTTTACCGTATCGCCCCTGCCTAATGACAAACGGATGTGTCGTTTATGAATAACCAGCGTATAGCTCGTCAGAGAGGCGTATCGCCCAGCGTGTAGTTTCCCTGCATGATAAAACGACATTATAAGGAGGTATGTCATTATCTTGACACTAGTATTTTGGCAACACAAGTTTGTAATATCGACGACATGATGATGATCAAACTCTGGACATACAAGAAATACAGAATTTTACAATGACATGGTTGATTTATTGTGTTCCGGCACATTCTCATTTATTTTCTTTTTTTTTACACTTTTTTTAATGCTGATTTGTAAATATTTCGACTGTCACTTTGTTAATACATGAATTCAAAAGAAAAGTAAGTTCAGGGTCTGAGTTCTACTGCAAAATTTGAACTCCCTGAAAGTTACATTTAAAACTAAGAAGAAAAAAAAGTGACCATGTGACATGGAATGTAAAAAAAGAAGCGGGTAAAATGCTTCGCCTGTAGCCTTCTCCATGCCCACAATGACGTGACTTCTGTGACTTCCAGTGTTTCTAAACCAGCACTGCATCTCATCCATTCAACAAGCATCTTTGCGCCCTAGCAAAAACATTCTACAACCACAGTTTACAGGGGCAGAACCAAGCAAAGAGATACTTTTCTTCACCTCGTTTAAGTGTGTTTATTTGACCATTGCTTCAATAGTTTATTCATGTAAAGCGCTTGTATATTGTTCGACACATTCACTGGTATTTTTATAATTTACTTGTTAGTTTTGTTTTATTCAGATTATGTCAACCAACAGATGATTTTACTCATGACCTTTAGATCGCATGCGAAATTATTTGGAATTTGTGTTTCAAATAACTCACAACTTTATGGTATTTTCCAATCTCAGAACAGTTTACACCTTTTTAATAGATTGAAGTGTACAATAATCATAACTGAATCTGGACCCCTGATCTGGCCTGCCAGGAATTCATTTCGTCAAAATTAATTATAAATTATTAATATTATTATTATCATTAACGGTAGTAGCAGCAAAAATAGTAAATTATAATAATTAATAATAAATAATTGTAACGCTTGCTTAGTAACCGGAATGGCAATAAAAGATTTGTACCATGTTGTGTTTCTTTTCTTTTTCTTTATGACGTTAAAGTTTGTTTTTTTAATTTATTATATGTTATGACTAAAATTTATTCTCTGCCGGTGTGGCAGTACATTGGCACGCCCTGTTTATGGTTCTGCTCTACACATAATTATGGTCCCCCTACCCGGTCCCGATATGACTTTACAAAAATACCCCCTCTTCGGTTCAAATATAATTATAACAACCTGGACCCCTCTCTTTATATATTTTGGATCCCCTTCCACGAAACCTCAAATATTTTAACTTTCCAGGTTTATGTAACTGAAATATGAATTTCGCCCAAATTACGCTCTGCGAATCTTAATTCTTTGATTAATGAGTCTCTATGGCAACATCCCTCTAAATGCTGTTTTTAATTCATTTTTTTAGAATGGTTTGACCTTATTGCACATTTTTAAAAGAGCGAAAAGTTATTTTTATCTTTATCAGGTCTCTTTTTTATTATTTCTTTTTCTTTGACAATTGAAATTTTGACTGTATAAGTTAGTTTGTAAAATGTAGCTTGAAAGATTCACTACCTTGAAGTTTATACCTTCTCAAATATTTGTTCTGTATTTTCCCTTGTTATTCTTATTTCCTTGTTTACTTGTTATGCTGAAATATTTTTTTTTTCCCACAAAAAAGGGTTTTAAGTCTAGAATATACAATACTGTAACACTGTCTACATTTTGTTTTGACTGAAAGCGTATCAGGGAATCCCATGTACAAACTCCAGATTTTCCTTACAATATGTCAGTGTGCATGAGAAAACCCACAATAAGTCGGCAGAGCTGAATTTGAGAAAAACGGCTTTGAAGTGAAAATATGGGTCCGGCACAAACTTCCAACTTGGTTGTTGTTTAGAGGACCGTGGCATGTTACAGGGTAAACTGTAGATCAGCAGTGAACACGCTAGTTTAGAGGCAAGGTGCTCCCCTCTCATGCCGAAGGCATCAGGTTCGATCCTTGGGAGGCGCAGGCATGTTGGATTTTTTTTTTTTTTGAAAAGGGTGGTGGGAATTCTTGTCCCTGGTCCTATGGTAGGTAGGATCGAGCACCTAGTCTTCTCGGATACGGACAAGAGTTCGGATGGCTCGAGTGCACGTTGCGCACGTTAAAGATCCCTTGGCTTTCGAAAATCGAGGAAAGCAAGTCGAGGGAGGTTGCTGCAAAGTTTAAAAAACTACAACAACAAACTAATAACTACCACAAAAACACATAGAAAATAAGAAGAAGAGAAAAAAAAGTGAATTGCCAATCCCAAGAGCAGCGAACCTTCCAAAATAAAGAACTGAAACACATTCCCATGACACCACAGACTAATAAAATACCCAGACTGGGTGATCCCATTGTGTGACGTCACAAAACAGCGAAAGGTCATGAACCATCCGCCATATTAGGTTTAAGGTAGCGACCGACGCTTCAGCATAGCTACAATTTTGAATGATACCATTTTGACGCGCCTACTGAACGCGGAAGTTTGGTTCCGCACCAAGAAATTAATACATGTACAACCAATCTTGACAAATAAAAAGAAATTTCTATTGCAGATAGAACTAGAATCAGAATTTCCCGAGCGTCGGCCATGTTGGTTATACGACCGCCGCTCGGGAAATTCCGTAAAAAACGACACAGCCCGAAGCTCGTGTTTCCAGTCTGGTTAATGTATTAGTCTGTGCATGTCACAAGTTAATCCCTACCACAAAAACAAAAAATGAGAATAAGAAAATAAAAAAATAAAAAAATTGCAAATGCCAAGAGCAGAGATGGTGAGAAAACAAAGACCTGAACAGAGGGAAACAGACACAGTATGAGAAAACAAAGACCTGAACAGAGGGAAACAGACACAGTATGAGAAAACAAAGACCTGAACAGAGGGAAACAGACACAGTATGAGAAAACAAAGACCTGAACAGAGGGAAACAGACACAGTATGAGAAAACAAAGACCTGAACAGAGGGAAACAGACACAGTATGAGAAAACAAAGACCTGAACAGAGGGAAACAGACACAGTATGAGAAAACAAAGACCTGAACAGAGGGAAACAGACACAGTATGATACATTTTCAAGCGGTTCTCCGGCTCCATGCATGAACCGACCCGGGTCAGGTTTGCGGAAGTATGAGAGAAGAGACACAAAAGGAAAACAAAATCATTTTAATCACTTTCCACATCAAATCTGGCTCACCCACAGCATGCAGTCAGGGCGGGAATGACTGTGGTCATGCCGTGGGAAAGTTCACACGCAGTTACATAAGATTAAAATTTGTTGGCAGTCTTTTCGTTTCTTTGCGTAACGCGGGAAGAAATCTTGACACGTTTGCGATAATATTGGGCGTGGCTAATAACGAAAGAGTTTTCACATGGCAATGGGAGCAGGGGCGAAGCGTGGCCCTCTGCAGAGGGTAATCAGAATCAGGGGCGAAGCGTGGCCCTCTGCAGAGGGTAATCAGAATCAGGGGCGAAGCGTGGCCCTCTGCAGAGGGTAATCAGAATCAGGGGCGAAGCGTGGCCCTCTGCAGAGGGTAATCAGAATCAGGAGCGAAGCGTGGCCCTCTGCAGAGGGTAATCAGAATCAGGGGCGAAGCGTGGCCCTCTGCAGAGGGTAATCAGAATCAGGGGCAAAGCGTGGCCCTCTGCAGAGGGTAATCAGAATCAGGGGCGAAGCGTGGCCCTCTGCAGAGGGTAATCAGAATCAGGGGCGAAGCGTGGCCCTCTGTAGAGGGTAATCAGAATCAGGGGCGAAGCGTGGCCCTCTGCAGAGGGTAATCAGAATTTAAGCTAGTAAGATTCTTATAATAGGACGTATCGCTACATCATATTTACATAATCATAAATGCAGGGACTAAAACAATGAAACGGGTGCTAGGCACTGCAAAATCTAAAGAGCGGACTATTCTTGTCAACAGGACAGGAATGCAGCCATTTACAAGCCAAACTAATCTGAAAATACCATTCATTCATACTAACAGACTTATAAACGCATATTTTTCATCCATTTTTTGAAATATAATTTGAACGGCAAGTTTTAATTGTCATATTCATAGCCAGAGATTTTGTTATTCTACCATCTTATAAAGTTTCTCGAAAAGGACCCATTAACATTAAAAGGCAGAAAGTGCTTAAGTGGCATCTCTGTGACACAACACTGTGCAGCGATCTCGGAGACGTGGCTATCAGCCGTTGCGGTATAGGTTTGCTCGACCTATCAAATGAAGTGATGTTCTTGATACGTTCGACTGATATTTTGATCACAGTTATAAAAATTATCTAGATTTAGACTATATTATTATGCTTTGATAGCTCTTGCTGTGCGTTGAGTAAAATATTCTTAAATTACCTCAAACAGGCAAAAAAAATCCACACAAACCCTTTCACTCTACTCTTTACCTTTCGATTAGGATGAAAACGACTGCATAGGGAAAGGCATGCATAGGTAAAATCAGGTCAAACTTTGATTATAAGCCTATTTTTATCCCCACTATTCTGCTGTCTGCGGGGCCGCGTCGAAGAATACAGGCTATGCTCAAGATAGCTTCTGGGTGTGGTCAAGTCTTCTTTGTCTTTGTTAATCACTGATTATGAACCAGTTCATAAGGTGTAGGTCCCTATAAAGATGCTTTTCGGTGAGGGGTGTGGGAGTATATAACAAACGCAAATAGCGAGGTAGAATTGAATGCTGAACTTACTAAATGGACTTGGAGTTGGGCTCGATCTGGAAAGCATAGTAATTCTAGAATTAATATTCGAATGATAATCACTAATTATTTGGTTATGAGGAAGCCTCGCCCCTGAATGGGAGGCTGTAAAAGCTAATCATTTCTTACACGGAATTCGTGTTATTCATTGCTACCTAGTGCAGTGGTAGGGAGATGTGCTTTAATATAATTATTTTTGTAACGTCAGATAAACACGCTTGTAGAAGTAGCAATAGATCTAGGTGTGATTACTGTGATTATTAATTAGTGTATTCATGTATATTTGCCCGATCACACCCAGATTTCATGTTTACTAGGCATCATCATTCCGTGGAAAAACAGTTCTTCCATTTGGCTAGACGAGAAAGACCGACCATAATATAGGCATGTAATGTAAATAAAGGTGAATTCTCTCCCCCCCCCCCCCCCCCTTTTCTTGCTTTCCAAAATGAATGAATAGACGAATGAATCATGTTCGAATGAATGAAAGATCAATGGATTGACGGATAGATGGACAGATGGATGGGTGAAAAAATGAATGGGTGGATGAATGAGTGAATGGATAAACGAATGAATGAATAAATACATGAATGAACTGACGGATCAAAGAATAGATGGGTTGATGGATGGGTGGCTGAATGAATGCGTGGCTGGATGAATACATGGATGGATAGACTGACAGATAGATGGATGAATGGATAGGCGGTTGGGAGGATGAATGGATGGATGGATGAATAGACGGGTGGATGGATGAACAGATAAACGAATGAGGAATACGTGAATTAATGAATTAGTGAATGACTGAATTAATTAATTAATTAATTAATTAATTAATTAATTAATTAATTAATGAGTACAAATAAATGGGGTGTAAAATTTTACATTTCTGGGTTATGCCTTTGGGCTCCGACACGCCGGTGGAGTTGCAATTCAAAACGTGTAAAGTAGTGATTTGAACTCATTAGCAGTATAAAATTATGACCTTTTAGACAGTCAGCATGAACAACGTTTCAAATTGTGGAAATACAAAGACACAAAGAGTTAAGTGAAATAATTATATAACGATGACAATCATAATGGGTCTTTTTTAGAACGAGCGGGACAAACCTCAGTTTTCTCGCAAAAGCAGCCAACAAATTAATGTCTTTTACATGTCGAGGTAACTATCTTAATAACCCTTCACTCTCCTATCTGTCGATTTCTTCTCGCTTACAAACCGCACCCGGGAACGAAAAGATAGCGTTAAGCCCTGTTCACCTGTAAGCTGTTTTCAGCGCAGTAGATGAACGCGAGTCTTTTGCAAAAATACGCCCATGTATTTTATGTTTGTTGCTGTTCACATTCAAACCGAAACACGCGCCGGAAACGCGCTAGCTGTTTGCAATGTTTTGAAAATACGCTACAGGAGGCGATTTTTCTCTGCTTCTCGGCACTGTTTTTGTAACGGTAGAAGGGGAGTGTCACCCGAGCCATCACTTCTCGTCTTTGAACTTCGGTCTTGTTGAACTTGGATTTAAAACTGATTTTTTTAAAATCTTCAAATCTTTATTAAATCGGAAAAAACAATAGCATTTTCGAAAAAGTGTACTCGTAAGCGAGCCTTTTTGCTGCATGATAACTGAAATATTTATTTCAAGCTGTTTTTTTTTTTTTTTTCTGGAACAGAGGGAAGGGAAGAAAGGGCGGCACATCTTGCTAGTATCCTTTGTCTTCTAGCTGTTCGCTCTCTCCGACCGAAGGCCCGTTTACATACCATTAGATGCAGGCTTGTGCTGATGCACAGTGTACCCGGTATTTATAGTTTAAATGCCACAAATACCCTGGTACTGGAATACAACACAGTGGCATAAACACCGTCTATAAAAACTGCCTACAAAACGAGGGTCGTGATCCATGTAGACCATAATCTGCGCGTATTTCCAAAACACAAGGCGCGCTGACAAAGCAGGCACGTACAAAACACGTCTACATGTGAACAGGGCTTTAATCGGTGGGTCACAGCAGAACCTGGTACAAGATAACAGTGCAGCAAACAAGAAAAAACGAACAGGATGAGAGAGTTATGCAACTGGGACATGTACGAGAAAACAGAGCGTAAAGTAAACGGAAGGTCAAGACAAAATCCCTTACAGTTTCTTCTGGTAGAATAACAAAATCTCTGGCTATAAATGTGACAATGAAAACTTGTCGTTCAAATTATATTTCAAAAAATGGATGAAAAATTTGCGTTTATAAGTCTGTTAGTATGAATGAATGGTATTTTCAGATTAGTTTGGCTTGTAAATTGCTGCATTCCTGTCCTGTTGACAAGAATAGTCCGCTCTTTAGATACTAAAGTTTTCTTGACTTTAGTATCAGTTTTCTCGTATCTGGCCAATGCGATAGGGTGTTGCAACTACATTTCGTTTTTGGGAGAGTGGTTGTGGTTGGAGTTGTGAGGTGGTGAGGGAGCGGGGGAGTCCTATTGAGAACCACAAACATACATAACAGTCCGTCACTGACTAATCTATGGTCATTACCAGGCACTCTCTTACGTTTGCGGACGAACAATTTTCTGTGTGGACCGTGCATAATACAACTGAGAAAATGTCTTTGGGAAAGTTAACAGGTCTGAAGTTCCTGATGTTTTTGTTCTCTTTCATTCATCGAGCAGGTATGTAGTTCTAGAATGTTGAATATAATTACAGGTTATGATATGATAAACTTCTGAAGAGAAACAACATCACACAAATGATTAGAAACGTTTTTTTAAAACGACGTAATTTTTCATTATATATAACAATGTAATATTGTGTTTTTGGGTCTATTCTCTATAATAATTATGAAGTGCTTATTCGCAGACGTCTGCGAATAAGAGAATGATCTTATTCCCAGATGGGGGCTTTCTTGGTCTTGTGATGTCTACTATGGAAAAGTTCTCCCGTATACAGCAGTCTGCGATGGCGCAATGGCTAACATCTGCGGTTATCAAACGGAAACTATGGCTCCGGTCCGTCCTGGGTTCAATCCCGCGCCGGAGCACTTTTTTTTTTATAACCTAACATTGCTTACTTTTAAGGGAAAAAAATTTTTTCTAAGGAATTTGCAAAATTGATGCCGTGGGGAAATTGATCAGTGTTACTAGTGTGCTCCAGATTACTTTATTCCTGTTCATTTTATTTATTCCTGTTCACTGAAAGCGGAAATAAAAATGTAAATCAAATTTTAAACATGTGAATGATTTCTTTTAGTCAGTGTGAACTGAACAGCTCATCTCTCTCCACGGTAACCTGGATCTATTTGTCATGTTTTGTTTTATTGCTTTTTTTGTTTCCGTGGAAGTTGAATTCATTTTTATTTGCTCTGTCTGACTTTCTCTGTGATTTCACACCCGACAAAATTGGCTAATAATAATAATTCATCTAAAAAAGAAAACTGTAAAAAATATTACAAAATCCGAGTCACAATTTTATACTATGGAGCAAAGCAACTGTGATCAATGGTTGAAAACGCAGGGAAAAAGTGACACAAAAAGAATATAAAGTCAGATCTTGCTGAGCCTTGAACCCCCACCGCCCAACTCGGCAGGCGAGTTTACTTCTGGTGGGTTTTTGGAATAGAAAAAAAGAATGAGCGGCAGTGGAGGAAGAACTCTGGCTTTCCGATTTCCCCTCGACACGCTGTTTGTTTACTCTGGTCTGTTTTCTGACTGAAAAGTGATGCGCATCGTTTGTTTTGGTCATGTGATTGAGATGGACGCTCGGGTGGCCGCTGCTGCCCTCTCACTCGTCGAGCGAAGGAATTGTTCGTTTCAGCTTTTCAATGTTTGTATGTGAAGTTAATCTGATCTTTCTAGACTTTTATCAATCGCTAAAATTCGGAGGGTTTGGGTTCTCCCCTGCTTGTTATGGTACCTGGGGGATTTTATATCCCCTAGACAGCTCTAGCCATCAAAAATGTTTTGATGAAAGTTTCGTCGATAGCTCGAGCAAACGCCATTTTAAGGAGCTCTTCCTAAATAAAAATCACAAACCAAAAATCCATCTGCGAATAAGATTCTGATCTTATTCGCAGACGTCTGCGAATATGCGTGGTCGTAATAATATTGATATTTTTTTCTGTTCATTTTTTTTCTAGGGTAGGTAAGTGGGGGATTTCTGTACATATAAAAATCATGACCCTTTTGACTTTTAATATGATACTGTTGTCATCTCGTTGATGCATACATTAATTAATTTCGTTGAATGGTCTTTTCTTCCTGTAAGTTCATCCATCCATCCATCCACCCATCCATACATCCATCGTTCAATTCATCCATCCATGCATCCATCCATCGTTCAATCCATCCATCCACCCATCCATGCATCCATCCATCCCACCATCCATCCTTCCAACCATTCATCTATCCACCCATCCACGCATCTTTGCTACCGCCTATCCATCAATCCAAGGACTCTTTTTATTCC
>OZ007582.1:43049000-43086500 GCA_963931925.1 Onchidella celtica
AGACAAACCTTCACCAGTCGCGCTTTTTTGGTAAACATGTTGTACGGATATGCACTGTCCATATCCATACAACATGTTGCACGGATATACACTTCCAAAATATAAAGTAAATGGCGGCAGAATAAAAGTAAAACTTGAACCATGGTGACAAGAAACACGTTAAAAAAAGTCGTGTGCTGCCCACCGACATTTTGTAAACAGGCGGGCGTGAAAGCGCAACTTCCGGTAAAACTTTGCCACAAACCAGTGTGGCGGACGCTTCTTCCACTGAGCGTGCGAGCTTGCCCGCCCTAAGCAGTCTAGCCTTATAATTTAGATTCTACAGACAATGCGCATCCGCTTCACTGACGCAATTCCCCCGTCCCCTACCCCTCTCCGTCTTCGACACCTGCAGGCTGCTGGTGGTCTCAGGCCTGACGATGGGAGAACGGCGTGTCGGCACTTAGGGTAGCCACATAAAGGCCACCGAATTCTGTCACCGAGCCACTAAGCGCTTCAGGTGAGAAGAATTGCACTATATAAACGGACCGAATCTAGGTGGGCTCTATGTGCAGTCGTTGAAATTATATAGAGCAATTATTTTTGTCACCTAAAGCGCCTAGTGGCTCGGTGACAGAATTCGGTGGCCTTTATGTGTGTACCCTTAGCGTACTTGATTAAGAATAAGTCGCTGGCTTCCACTAAAATCAAGGTCATTCTTTTCAGTTCAGCCGTGATCTCAACGAATGTTGACTTTGGTTTATCGCTAGTCCATTAACAAAGAGTAAAAGGGAAAAAACAAAAGCAGAGATCAATTTTTCTTTTGGTTCAGCCGTGTTTTTGGTTTAAGTGTGTTCCACTGTATCTGCAGGAATCATCCCTTGTTTAATAAGCATGTCCTTGGTCGCCATCGTGACTAGGGCCACGTCCACGACCCCCATCCGGATATCACTGGGAGTGGGGTCTAGCTTGGGAGGCGCCCCTCCAATAGCCATCTTGCCCAGCTTGGGGGATCCCATGGACCCTTTTCATTTGCCGTCCTCCATATTACGTGATTTGCAAAGAAAATGGCGGCGTGCCCCACTGGTAGGGCGGAAGTGGTGGACAACGGTCGAACGATGCCATCCTCTTGTTGCGCACCCAACTGTACAAACCCGTTACGTGCTGGTTCTGGCATAAAAATGCATCTTTGCTTAGACTGTGCACATATTCAGATGCCATCACTAAGGCAAGTGGAGGTTGTTGCCCTACGTGGTGCTTTTCGAAGCCGTGCGGCTCCCGCAAACAACCATAGCGCGGAAGGTAAGCCAGAGACGACTGAGCTGTGATACAGCGCGTTTACGAGCATCTTCCCGTCGGTAGCTGGAGTTGTCATGTTGCACGCTATTCCATACAGATTCTGTTACGCTTGGATTCTTTGTTGTTACTGTCCGTGGGGCCCCTCCCCTGTTTAAGGTTTATAATAACTGAAAGTTGCAGTATGAAATTCAGCTATGTGACGGGTAATTCCACATTAGCAAATGTTTGAAGAATAGTGTACATTTTGAAGTAGCAATAGAAAGTTAGGAAAGGATGAACTATGGAAAGATATAGTACCTGCTGCGAATGTAACTTTGGAAATAGTCTATAAAGACTTGAAAACAACTGTAATTGTCCGCTATATGGTTCAGAATGTAGTGTAATGTTGTACGTACTTTTTTGACGTCTTTCATTTTGTATTTGTTACAACAGAGACATAGGATATCGAGACGAATCAAGTCGTCATAACTATTGCGTCCATCGACTTGCGCGCGTATCGTCGATGTCAACAGTACAATAATTCGCACTACATCGCTTCTTAACTGAACGAAAAAGAGTAGTACTCACCATATTTATAAGCGCTCAGTTTGTGGACATAATATAGTGGCAGAAGGAATGATTTGTCTCTGTACTCAGTGTCTCGGGTTATAAAAGATAACATCTATAAATAAATTGTGATTAATTGTAGCAAATGACCAGTTTAATAGTTCCATATCCTGATATGAGTGGGAAGGCCCAAATACAGCAATGATAAGTCCTATATTGAACAGGAAATACATGTCTTTTGAAAGGTGATTATGTACGAGTTCATACACAAAAAACACAACACATGCAAAAAATACAATAGAAATTCATTTATTCGAATTGGAGTCAAAGACAGCATATATCAGTAGAGTCTTCTTGGGTGTTGGAATCGTATTAATGTACATTAATATATAATAATAAATCTTCATTAATCATTCCGATTTCACACATCACAATTGCATTTAATTCTCAAAAAGCATGCATTGCTAATAATTGCAATTTCGCAACTTGTGCCGCTGAATATACTTAAGACAGTCCCCTACCGATCAGGTAAATTGGTGATTGTAAATAGTTTAGCAAACTTTCTACTTCTCCTGAATTTTCTACCACTGGTCAAGTGAGGCTCAGCATCATAACACTATAATCACGATAATTCGATATCGAAATGACATGTCACTGTGTCACTTATATAACAAGCTGAACGCCATCGTCAGCGCGCACAGTTCAAACTTCCCTATTCAATTGCTATGCTAAGGAGATCTTGGCTGTAAGTCAGGGATGGTTCACTTTCAGACTTTGAGAATACAAACATCATCACTCTTTAGCGGATACAAAATACAATACCAAAAAAATTTCTCTCACACTGTCACATTATACGCGTCTTCACTTGACAAATATAAATCGTTTACTTCTACTTGGGAAAGACATAATTTTAGTCAACGACCATCTGACATACTTGTAGGACGTCCATGCTCTTAGACTCAGTGGAAATGATGTTTTACCTGTAACCGACATCCTGGCTCCTCAAGATGCATGAGGTTTGAGACGGGTTTCATTTCACGTGCAAATGTATCGCATTTATCTTTCAGTTGCTGGTAAATTTTGCCGTTGTTTTTATCGCTGCAGGGATGGAGGCCGTTCCGAAAAGGGGGAGATTTCGACTATTTTTATTTTTTGTTTGGTCAGGAGAAAATGCGTGTCGATTTTATTCTTAACTGTAGGTTTTACACCTCCCTGTTTTTTTTTTATTGTTTTTTTTGTTGTTGTTTTGCAAATTTTAAATTTAGACTCAGAGTGCTTGAAATGATTTCATTTAGCTTTTCAAACGCATAAAATCCATTTTTAGGGGGCTGGGCTGGTCCCTTACCGGGACGCTGTGCCTGGACATTTGGCCTTCATTGTAATCACTAAAAACTTTTCGGGCATTATTTTTGGTTGTCTTGATTCCATCCCTGATCACTGTCTCGATGTCTCTGAGATTGTTATTATGGTTATGGTTTCTGAATAATTAATCCTGATTAAGCAGTATTCACATCTTGAATCAATAGATGATTCTCTGTATAATGAATTTTAAAAGCGTGTATTATGCAGTAGAGAAATCTTCTGATAAAATATCCTCCTGGTAAAAACAGAAAAAAAAATAATCAAATTTAGTCTTCCAGTTATACATGCCAACAAAATAAGTGAATCCCAGTTAAAATATCAAGTTAACTATGACATTTTCTCCCAATGCCATGGGTTTAAAATAAGACAGAGATGCATCAATAACATACATCCCACATACCAATAAACCCATAAAATACTTTATCCAAAGTTCAATTCAGAAGTACTATGCGCCTGATAATATTCTGATCTGTACTCCTGATAGGTAGGATCATTTGTTTTAATTTACTACATGATGTTGCAGTTAAAAGATCAAGTGATTTCTTGCAATACCGGTAGCGCTTTATCTCAGTTTGCAAGTTTCTCACTGTTTGTGCAGCCTGGAAAAATGAAAACTTTTTGCTAAGAAATAGATTTAAGCCACTTTTCTTTCTTTGGTGCACTGAATTTATGCAGCACTTACAGTTAATAATAATGATTATTATTATGATAATAAAAAAGGTAAAAGTATCAACGAAATATAGTTCTGTTGAAACAAGATTGGCTATTCTGGTTAGCTGGACAATTATGAAGATATTTCATTATGAATTTCAAAGCTCTTTAGCCTTGTAGTCCCAGGAGACGACAATGCCTTCGTAGGGAGTCAGTGTCAGGGGGTCCAGTCCAGCACTGCCACCCTTAGAGTGCTTGCTGTCTTTGCCATACACAATCTCAACTGTGGCACTGCCAGGAACGGTGCTGTGGACACCTGTATAATGTTTCCTGGAAGTTCTGTCTGCAAAGTTCAGAGCCACCAGGTATCTAGAGAAGAAATAGAGTGGATAACAAAAATATCGATGGTTTCGATCACATGCGTCCTTCTCTGAAATTATGCATACTGAAAAAGTCTACATTTTGTGTAGAAATAGCTTACTAATAAATAATGATAATAATATTGACAATAACAATAATGGACTACATTCACACACCGCCTGTCTCCCAAGATAAAGTATATATAGTACACTGTTGATGCCGGGAGGAAAGTGAGTTGGGGGGGGGGGGTGGATTCTGTATCTTGAGAAGAGTTTTCGGTTGCCAGGTATAAATGTGATATTTGGAAATTGTAGTGACCAGTTAACCCAAACATAGTACATACTTCTGGAAGGCTGATTTCATTGGCTGCAGTAGTATAGCATTGAAATATCAGCCGATTAAGACAGTAGAAGTAGAGTTAATCGTCTCCAGGATCCAGAGATTCCGTCATGTCAGGGCCGGATTTGAACGAAATCGTGCCAAACTTGAAGATGATATTATTAGTATCAATCATAAAGCTAAAAACCTAGGTGTCCTTTTGGACAGCACATTGTCAATTGTACACCATAGTCGAAAATAAGCACGGAGGCAATAGGCACTTTAAAAGCTTTTGAATGAATAGCTGTGAACTCTGGTGATCCAGAGAGAGAAAGCTTGTTGTCAGGAGCACCGTTTTGGTGCCTTAAGATTTGGGCAAGTCTTTCGGAATCGCCCGATTTTGATTGGCCAACTAGTCTATTAGTGACATTGAGAGTTTCAAGGAGAGGAAACCAAGCTAGTTAGTGCGCGAGATCTCACTGAAACTATAGGTCGTCACGTCACCATCTAATTATTCGGCTGGAGCACTCCTAGCCAGTGGCGGATCTACGACAGACGTATTGAGGCTTAGGCCACAGGACCCCAAATCTCGGGGGAGCCTGAAGAAACATTTTTTTTTGAAAGTGAATTTTTGATGTTGCTCTATTCTTGCTGGTTACGAAGGGGCCCCCACAGTAATTCAAGCTTCAGGGTCCCATAATTGTAGGTCCGCCATTGCTCATAGACCCAAGCATATTTGTGATGGAAATTCCAATGACTCACCCCTTTTCGCCGTCAAATTCTCTCACAAATGAGAAAACTTCCTCATCCAACACTGCAGGGATGTAGTCGCCGTACTCAAATGATGGTTTGTCTTTCCTCAGTGAAGTCAGATTTCTGAACAGATTCCAAATAGACTGGGGGTTTGCTTTCTGGGCCTATGAAGAGAACACAAATTAATGACTTTAAACACGTTACAATGTAATTAAGGCACCTAAAATATACCAAGCGAATAAGGAAAGTCAAATCGCGACCTCAGCTCTTGTTTGTTCCAATTCAACTTTTTGCACAACAGAGAAATTCGACGCTAAACGTTTACGACTTTAATATTACGATGAAGACTTAGAATAAAACAGGACTGTGAAACAGCTTGATAAGTTCCATAATCCAATTTACACGAGTGTCAAAGTGTGCGTTTGTTATGCCTCTTCTATATAGTAAAAGATCTCAGGTTTTTTCAGAATTAATAGCGATACAACAAAATAGTAAGAACTAAGGTCTCAAAATTCCGACATTTTCCAAATGTGTCCATTTTTAACAGTTTACAGTCATTGTTATCTTGTCGTTCAGTCAGTGACGGAGGATATTGTGCAACTTCCTGGGGACACTCTGAAGGAAATCATATGTACATGTACCTGAAAGTGGTCAATTATCCATTTTGACGGACAAAATTTCTAGGTCTGCCAGTGACTAAAAAAAAAAAGAAAGAAAAATGTTTCATTTGTTTCTCTATGATCTAAAGCTCAAGAAATTCTTTAAATTATTTTCTAAAACAATATTAAGAAATAATTAATTAGGCCCTATCTTATTTCTACAAAGTCACATTGGAATTTTAAGTAGAGAAAAGATTAGCTGCTGCATAGGTATGGTTTATTATTGTCACGTTCACCGCATGTAGAAATCACGCGCTGTTCCTAGTTATCTTAAACGAGAGAGACAGAGACAGAGAGTGAGAGAGAGACAGAGACAGGGAGAGAGTGAGAGAGAGAGAGGGAGAGAGAGAGAGAGAGAGAGAGAGAGACTGAAAGAGAGAGAGAGAGAGAAAGAACGTCAATTTCTTTTCATTTCTTTCATTTTCATTCTTTCAGAATTTCTTATAGAAGTTCCACGTTAACTCACTTCCCATACGGCGTTTTGCCAAGTACATGGACATTAATTTTTATTTTCTTTCCCTTGCCACAGTTTTCCCTAGTCTTAACTTGGCTTCATAAAATATACATGTATAAATTCCAAAGTTCTTTACCTCAACGTTCATGGCGTGTTTGTAGTCTGGGTGCATGTCCAGCCATGGTTTGACACAGTATTCACGACAGAAGTCTGCATTTGTCTTGTTGTTCCACAGCATTGGTCCCCGCATGGGTTTTCTCCTTGACCACAGATGTGTGGAATTCAGTGGGTCAAGCGTCGCCCTCAGACCTATAGAATTGTCCAGCACAAAGATATCATTAGGTCATCAGTTAGTCGAGCTTGCCTTTCAAAATGTTGTCCTGGGCATAAATTTTCTATTTTATTCAATAATTTAATGGATCATGAATGTGTGCAATTTAGTGGATCAAGCGTCACTCTCAGACCTATAGAATTAGTCAGTAGAGAGACAATACTGAATCATCAGTTTTTCAAGCTTGCTCTCCAAAAAGTTATCCTGGACGTATATTTTTTTATTTTATGTCAATAACTTAATATGCAACCATTTCTCAAACCAGTAACTAAGTCCCAGAGCATGCTGGAAAAACCGCAGAATATGGTATCGGTTTAAACTGAGGTTTTTGTTGAATCCTTCGTCCGGTTTTAAAATAATTTTGAAAACCCATCTTATTATACAAAAAAATAGTGGCGGGAGTAATTCATTGTGGTGCAAATTCGCCCCATTTTTTGCTCGACTCTACAGCCTAAATGACAGTTTCAAAAATTATAAAATTAATTTTCTTAAGTGTCAACTAATCCAGTCCAATCGCTTTTGTGTCGACCGATTGTGTTGATTCAAGTTTCGGGTATTTTTAAATAAAAGTTGTAAAATTGTAAAATACAACTATCTTTGTTTTGGCTCCCTGTAGTAAGGCAATCGCACTAGAAACGATGTTAGATAGCGTTCACTTCCGTGCGCAGAATTTCCCTATCAGAAATGAGTGCGCAGTGCTCTGAGAGAGCATGGAATCTGTAGCAAGGCTGAATATGGGAAGCTTTGTAGACCAAAAAGAGAGAGAGAACAGAGGGTTCACAGGTTTATCCCGGATAATGCCGGGAACTTTATCTAGTGTATTAAAAAAAAAAGTATTTTGACTGCTGATAAAATGTATGTGCCATGTCTAGAAAATGGGCTGTACGTTGTCTGTGTGCGTATGTGCAGCCAGTAGTGCGCAATGTATTAGAGTGTGTATGCATATTATTATGAGAATGAATTACTGTTTTGTTTCTCTCCCTGCAAAACACCTTGAACCGTCAAGAAAAGCCCTTTATAAATTTACTCTATTATTATTATAAATATTATTATTATAATTAGGATACCGCAGTATCTATTCTA
This sequence comes from Onchidella celtica, assembly GCA_963931925.1. Taxonomy (NCBI): domain Eukaryota; kingdom Metazoa; phylum Mollusca; class Gastropoda; order Systellommatophora; family Onchidiidae; genus Onchidella; species Onchidella celtica. The sequence goes on from OZ007582.1 coordinate 43,056,796, forward strand.
CGTTTACACGAAATATGCACAAATAAAATGCCTTAATTCACTTGCTTCATTTTCATAGAGCGTTTAAGCGCCACATAGATGACATTCATAATAGTATCTAACGCATATCACAAATCAATAATAAGCTTATTACAGGTACATGAAGTAACATGGTGTGGAGCCTTAGTGAAATGTGAAATATCATAAAAACCACAGAAAAACTGTGGGGACGCAGCAGGGCTATAAGCAAAGTCAAAATTGGACTTCGAGCGTCCATGCATTTGGCGGACGGATGTGTTTTGGTGTTGCTAACGAAGCAAGAACTCGCAGCTAAGTAAACTGTTTCACTTCGTTCCTGTTGAAGTATTGTTTTATTTTTTTCACTTGAAAAAGGCGAAAGCCGAAAATTTTGTGTATTTTCTGTCTTCTCTTTAGTTTGCTTTGTATCGTCTGGGTTTTATTTCTCACGCGGGGTTTTGCAACATACAATCATTTCTTTTTGCCCAATTTTGACTTTAGTGAAATGTGGCACATCTGTAGCTAGCTGCGAATGGGACTCGCATAAACAATCCTGTAAGTCGCTGTGCCGGTACGGCGAAAGAGAGACAGTACAGAAAGAGATGGGAAAAACAACGTCACAGCCTCGAAAGGCATGAAGCTCAGTGTCGTCGTGAGCAAGTTGTAAGACCGTGAGATGTGGGGCAACTGGTGGCCAAGTCTTCAGCGGTGCCTTGAGCGGTAAGACAAATTGCAGCATCCAGAGAGAAAAGAGGAAGAAGAAGGAGAAGAAGAACAAAAAGAATAATAACAATAAAAAGAATAAAAGAACAACAACAAGCTGATGATGTTAACGATGATGATGATGATGATGATGAAAGTGATGATGATTATGATGATGGTGATGAAAGTGATGATGATTATGATGATGGTGATGATGGTAGTGATGACGATAATGATCATGATAATGACGATAATGATGACGATGATAATGATAATGATCATGTTGATCATGATTATGATGATGGTGAAGTGGATGCTAGTTTTGCAGAAAAAAAAAGGAAAAGGAAAAAAATATGAAATTACATATAATTGTGTACATTTTGCAATTTCCAATTCTGTAACAGGTTTTCATTGTCAGAGAAATATACATCAATTTCTTAATGTGGCATTGGTTTTGGATAAATGCTCCTCACATTACGACTAACCTATCTCATCTCCATAGTAGAGGTAGGGTGTTCCTGGCAACAGCATGGACAGCATCAGATAGGGGCCGGATATGTCTTCTCCAAGACGGTCAGCCAACCTGTCACTGCGGTCATCGCCTCCCTAATGCACAGTAATAATTAAAATTATGACATACCAGGCCGCGAAATTTTTGCAAACAAATTTTCGAATAGCTGTAGCTTTTGAACTGCTGGAGATGCATGAATGAAATATAAAGCCTCGACATCTTTAATTCAAGTCCAATCGATCCCATTAATAAACTAGATGTAAATGAGTATTTCAGCCAACATAGAAACGGTCAAAATACTTGACCCGACAGGCTGAAACCTCATATAGTTCTGAACCTTGTTGTAATTGTTTGGTTGTCCAAGTCGGGATACCAGGTCATTAGAGAAATGAACGAATTTTGTATCACGGGAGCAATATTTGTTTATTTCTTATTTCTTATTTTTTTCTTACATTTTTGAATTGGCCTTTGACGTTCAAATGTTACAGCTGTTTGAAATCTGTTGCAAGACTTAAAATAATGCGGCTTAGCATACATGTAAATATCGAAGTTTCACTATGTGGTGCAAAGATTTAGGGCAATGTAATGTAATGCAATGTAATGTAATGCAATGTAATGTAATGTGATGTAATAATTAGCCTGAATAGCGCTCAAATCTACAGAAAAAATGATGTGCGCTCTCTCTCTCTCTCTCTTTCTCTCTCCTCTCTCTCTCTCTCTCTCTCTCTCTCTCTCTCTCTCTCTCTCTCTCTCTCTCGCTTCTCTCTCTCTCTCTCTCTATCTCTCTCTGTGTAAAATTAAGACTTTTACAATAACCTTGCGATTTCATGATAAGGCAGAGAAAAAATGAGGACAGTAATCAAGTCTTTTAGATCTGACATAGAATTTGACCTCAGTATGTGAGAAATCGTAAATTACCATCCAATTCGCCCAACGATCTTCTGGCATACTGTTCATCCACCCGGCGACTATCCTTTCAACTCCCTGGCCACCCTGACTTGTGTTCAGTTCAAGGCTGAATTTGTTCAGGGGGAAGTCGACACCGTCTCGATTGAACATACCGTAATAGTTCATGACATGTTCGTATGAACCGTCAACATCAGCAAACAGAATTCTGTACAGAAACACAGAGAAAATAATTTTATAATACTGCTATTAGGTCATTGCCTACAGCAGGATCATAAAAATCGTCAATATCAGCAAACAGGATTCTGTACAGAAACACAGAGAAAATACAATACTGTTCTTAGGTCATTGCCTACAATAGGATCTTCGAAATCGTCAATATCAGCAAACAGAATACTGTACAGAAACAGAGAGATAATACAATACTTTAAAGACATTGCCTACAATAGGATAAAAAAAATCATCAATACCAGCAAACAGAATTCTCCACAGAATCATAGTGAAAATACAATACTGTTATCAAGTCATTGCTTATAATAGGATCTTCCACGAAACATAGACATCACCTCTTGAGTACGCATCTCATGTTATGTCTCGTAAATTTATTCGCAGTGGCTATTTTCGTCATGCGGCCAGATTGGGTCTTTGCTTGCACAGTAAATTTTTAGATGAGCGCAGGGGTTAAAGTTAAGGTTACGTTTGCCCCCCTGGCTATAATATTCTTAGCCTTGGCGAAAAGGCCATTGTAATGTGTTTGGAAGATGACCTAAGGTTGGTCACAAAAAAGCTAGTCCTGGATACGTTCCAGATCTTTGTTTCTCGGGATCTCAGCCGAAGGCCCTCAAGGTTATCTGTATTTGAGTTCTTAGAACAAACAAACAAAAATGTTTTCTCATTGACCGCAGCACTTGCAGCGTTTAAAATTGGCATAACACCACTGTAAATATTTTGTCATATGTCCTAACGTCATAATATCTCTGCCTCTGTCTCTCCAGGTCTCTGCCAAATTTTATGCCAGCTCTTCGGAAAAAAGTGTCCAATCAACTCTCTTGTTACATTCAGCAGTCATTCCCTGATCTATCTTACCTGTAGTGATTGGTCCGGTTGCCGTAGTCATCCAGAAATGCCCTCCAGCGTGCAAACATGTCAAAGACTTCAGTTAGACCTCTGGTGTACTCGTTGGTATAAGAGCTGTAACTATACATGTTTCCCTGCGATTGGCAGCCCTACAAAAGATGAACATGAAACGTAAAATTTATTTCTATTTTATTGTGTGACAAAATTCGTACATTTTCCAGGAAGAGCAGTTCTCACTGAAAAAGACAATTAGGGGAAATTTCATTAACTTTTCTCATATTAAATAGATCTTTATTATAGAATTTTTCAGGAACGGATCTGGACATTAAAAAGAAAAAAGTAAAACAGAAAGAAATACAAATAGAAGGGAAAAGAAAGAAAAGGAGCACATAAATATACAGACAGAAAGGAAAAGAAAGAAAGGCAGACCGGCAGAAAAAAAAGAAAGAAAACATAAATAGTACAGTCAGAAATATGCATTTATATGCAAAGGGGAGTTTGCATCGAATGTGTTCCGTATCGTAGAGCTTCCAACCAGAGAGCAGCTGGTCTTGAGTTCGATTTCCAGTTACACCATTAAGCCATGTTTTCATGTGTACGGAAATAGCAACGGAAACGGAAACGTCAAAAATCCATCAAGTAGTAAAAAGAAAAAGGAAACGGCCTTTTCTTACACATGAGACATTCTTTCTGTTTCACTAACTAAGGGGTTTTTGACGTGTCCCTACACCTGAATTCCCGGCTTCAGTCCTTCGCTGTTTCTAAATCTCGAATCCTTCCTGCAAGTTTTAATCTTGACCGTTTGGTATTTAGTGCTTGCCTTGGCCTGAAACTTGAACCAAAGTTAAATTGCAATGCTAGAAAATTTATTTTACTGGTTCTGGACACAGTGTTGTGAAACTAATTCATTATTTGTATTTGTATTTGTATAACTCTTTAATCCCATTTGGGAAATTTGCCTTTGTGCCATTGCAGCCCAGTTACAACTGGAGCAGGCACGTCGTCGCCACAGTGCAGCGCCGATCGGCGGTTCTTTTTGGGGGGGGGAGGGGTGGAGATAAGGGAGGGGGGGGAATGGTAGGGATGAATTTTATTTAATTTTGCCCGAGCAGCGGCCTGTTCGGCCTGCTCTTTACGATTTCCAACTGCCAAGGTATCTTTAACGTGCGCAACGTGCACATGGGCCCTCCGAATTTTTTCGCCCTTATCCGAGAAGACTAGGTACTCGATCCTACCCCTCAATAGGATCAGGGACACGAAAATATGAGAAAAATCCCAAACTTTCAACATGCCTGCACCGGCCGGGTTTTGAACCCGGGACCCTCGGCATGAGAGGCGAGCACCTTGCCTCTAGACCACCTTGTCCTAGACCACCAATTAGAGTGGTTATTAACAGTAAGAGGGTTAAAAAAAAAAAAAGGAGAAGGACCACGGTACACTGCTAGTGGCAATGGAACACACTCTGGCCTGTTGTCCTTATTTTTTAGTTCCTGTTTGCGCCTTGACTGTTCTTGTCCTGAGCATCTGCTCCGCTCCGCTTGTTTTATGGAAGATAACGTAAAACACTCTTTGCCTCTGTATACTTGTCCACAGCATCCGATCCGACCCGCTCCGCTCCTCACCGCTATAGTGGCAAAGAGTGTTTTTCATCCGTTATTTCCATAAATATAACGGATCAACTGCTGCGGACGAGACCAGTAACATGTAATGCTATTACACAACACTTACCACTGTAGTCGCATTGTCCAGTAAGACGTTGTCACGTAGATCGTAATCCTCAAACAGAAAGTCCGAGTGTCGAATGTAGAAGCCATCGATACCTAAATCTAGCCTAGAGGGGGAGAACATAAATGGAAACTGATGCATAACCCCAACTCAAACACACACCTACATATAAATACTCATGCACACTTATGCCATGCATACAAATACCGTATACGCACATTATGCCTATACACACACATATACATCATTTAGACACACATGCACATGTGCGAATACACAAAACACCTACATCACACATATGTACACCTAAACACATTCATACATACACCTACAGACATACGCACCCTCACGCATACATTAGGTATTACAAACCGACCTGCACAGGCGGTTGAAAATGGCTGCCTGCAGCGCGAAAACAGGATTTTGCACTATATATGTCGCTCGTTTTTGCGTTCAAAGTGCTGAGTGGTATTTCCTCTTTTCAAACCTGCATATTTCAACACACAAAAGCTATTTCATTTGATCGAGAAATGGATTTGAGAGATGTTAGTCATGCACAGATTTGTCGTTTTTGTATTTAAAAAATTATTGTGCAAATATCTCAAGGTGTCAAGAGAATAGGCTTAAGTCCTCGCCAGACCGACACCGAGTGAGTCGCTTAAAAAGACAGCAAGAAGTAAGTTAGATTAGACCCAGCCCAGAGCAGGATTCGAACCTGAAACATCTGGCACCCGAGTCATGGACTCTACCTTCCGGGTCAGTATACCAGGGGTCTAGGACTTTCAGATTTTGATTCCGGAGATAATATTGACTAGTCTGTGATTTCTTGTGCATTTCTGATGCAGTTACCAGCCAAGACAATTACATAATCGTACTGGGAAAAGGCTTGATCTTGGGCCAATAAACTGAAATTCACTTAAGGATTAATAAACTGTGAAATTCACTTCAGGATTAATAAACTGTGAAATTCACTTAAGGATTAATAAACTGTGAAATTCATTTAAGGATTAAATAAACAATGTACATGTACATCTCGCTGGCTGTATCAGAAAACTGCACAAGAGCTAAAAACTTCATTTTGACAAGGGTGGAAAACAAACAAAGACATCCTTCAAATTTGAATTGTACCGGTATTCTTTATCTTCCAATACAGGTTTACTTATAAACATCTGCAAAAGGGCCTACTTTACTTCCTGAAAACGGTTGAAAATATATATCTAATTATAATTCTTCCGGTGAGTCCATAGAATAGTTGTCCAAAAAGTTTTTCATCTCCATTTTTGCGCTTACACTTGAACAGTTTCATGAAAGGGACTTTGATATTCCTAACTTCAGGAGCTTACCAGAAACGTAATATGTCTTCCAAGGCATCCCGGACTTTGGCGGATCTTAGGTTCAGATCAGGCTGGGATGCCATGAATTGGTGCAGGTAGAACGTGTTGTCAGGTGTTCTTTCCCAAGCTGGACACTCGTACACAGATTTCTGTAGGGGTGAAAAATATGGACTAACAATGAATGAATATGAATGAACATGATAGGTCGATACAAAAGCGATTGAGATTAGTTGATGCTTGAAAAAAATTAATTTCATAATTTTTAAAACTGTCATTTCAGCTGGAGCGTGAGGTTAAAAAAAATGGCCAAAATTGCACCACAATGAAATACTCCCTCCACTATTAATATATTTATAACAAGACTAGATGCGATCAACGGCATTATCCGGGATAAACCTGTGAGCCCACCTTTCGATTTTTTTTTCTACCTTGAAAGCTTAACATATTGTAGTCTTACTACAGATTTCATAAGCACTCATTTCTGTAGGGAAATAGCGCGCATGGTGGGGCTCACTATAAGGAGCTAAAACAAAGATCATTGCATTTTACCTGTTAACAACTTTTTATTTCAAAATACCTGAAACTTGATTCAACATAATCGGTCGATACAAAAGCGATTGGGCTGGATTAATTGACACCTAACAAAATTAATTTTATAATTTTTTAAACTGTCATTTAGGCTGTGGCGTCGAGCAAAAAGAGGACCAAAATTGCACAACAATGAATTACTCCCAATACCATTTTCCTTTATAATAAGGATATTATTGCTACTTGTTAATTTGTTAATAGGGTTAATCCACAGGGTAAATGGGAATTTTAAAATTGATCGTATCAAATGTCTTAAAATTCATAAAATGTAATACAATGTACTAATAGACAGTGTGTCACGCATACATGCAAAACATCATTCATGACAGTATACGGTTGGTGTTGATAGGGCGAAATGGGGCGTCATCTTACCCAGTTGTTAGGAAGCTGAAGTTTATTCTGGCCTCCACCTTCTGCCCACACGTAGTAGGATCTGAACTCATTCTCTCGGGCACTGTGGTTGGACTTGCTAGCGTTGAACCAAGGATGTTCATCAGATGTGTGATGCGGGATGAAGTCCAAAGTAATATGCATGCCTGTAAGGAAAGATATTAAATTGGGGCTCATTCTTAGAGCACGCACACTTAATTTTTGCAATTTTTTTACGCTTTTTTATATGACTATCCATCTATTCATCCAAGTCATCCATCCATCTATTCACCAATCTTTCCATCCTTCCATCCACTCATCCAGCCACCTATGCATCCATCCATCCGTCCATCCATCCACCCAACCCATCAACCGGTTGCTCAATCAGTCAATAAGTCGTCAGTCAGCCTATCAATCAGGCAATCAATCAACCAACCAATCCTTAAGTAGATCCAACAATCAACCAATCAATCAGTCCTTCTGTCAGACAGTTGATCGATCAACCATTGGAAATAATCAACGAATCAATGTCATCAATCAAGCAACATGTATCCAGTGAACACTCTGAAGCTATCTACCTCTGGAATGGGTGTCATTGATCAACAGCTTCAAATCGTCCAGAGTTCCAAAGACCGGATCGATATCTGTGTGGTTGACAATGTGGGTGTCTGTCTGTGCACCGGGTGCTAGCTTGTAGATGGAACTCAGAGAGATTGTGTTGACTCCAAGGTCTTGGAGATAGCCCAGTTTGGCACGAATGCCTGGAATTGATAGAAACGTGACAGGAGAGGTTTAGAACATGATTTACAACTCAGCACCATCAGCAACTTATGCAGTTGATATATACACGAGACACGGCACTGAATTTGATTATTCTAACAGCCAGTGCTCCGTGTTCCATAAAATATTATTTGAAACCTGTTATGCGATGCCCCAGTATTCTATTTCGAACACATACCATCAACAATTTTAATGCCGAGACGAGGACAAGGAAAGCGTACAGTACTAAGGGGGACCTTTTGAGGCTAAGCCTAGAAAGCCAAGAAGCCCCAGAATCATCCACAAACAAACCAGAACAAATATAAAACAAAAAAACAGGAAAAAGAGAAATTCAAATGCCAAGGCCAGTGATCCTCCAAATACAAGACCTAAATACAAATCAATAATTTGAAACTGAAAGTTTGTATGGATGAGAGGGCGTGTTTTAGTATGACATTTGGAAAGTGTATGCATGAATTATTGACGCAATGTACAGCGCATTGAGTAATAATTTTATTAGAAATGCGCTATAGAAATTCTATTTATTATTATTATTATTTATTTCCTGACAAAAATTTATTATTGATAATATGCACTTGTTGTTTGTTGTTGTTGTTATTGTCTGTTTGTCGTTGTGGTGTTTTTTGGATTTTGGTTTTTTGTTTGTTTTTTCTTACTAGATCTATTTTAAATCAATAATTTGTAACCCCAATTTACAACATCTGAGGCCTTGATTTTGAGGTCAGTGGATCTCAGCTGGAGATCGATAGGTCACACGCTTTGGAAACCTGCATCCAGCACCACAAGCCAAGCCCTCACATGGAACCCTCAAGGGAAAATGAAAAGAGGCCGGCCGAAAAACACCTGGGGCCGGGACCTGGAGGCAGACACCAAGAAGACGGGTCGTACCACAGACTAATAAAATACCCAGACTGGATGATCCCATTGTGTGACGTCACAAAACAGCGAAAGGTCATGAACCATCCGCCACATTAGGTTTACGCTAACGACCGACGCTTCAGCATAGCTACAATTTTGAATGACACCATTTTGACGCGCCTACTGAACGCGGAAGTTTGGTTCCGCACCTAGAAATTAATACATGTACAAATAATCTTGAAAAATAAAAAGCAATTTCTACTGCAGATAGAACTAGAATCGGAATTTCCCGGGCCGCGGCCATGTTGGTTATACGACCGCCGCTCGGGGAAATTTCTTAAAAAACGACACAGCCCGAAGTTCGTGTTTCCAGTCTGGTTAATTTATTAGTCTGTGGGTCGCACCTGGGGACAGCTGGAACGACTGGCCCAGGTTCGGGATGCCTGGAGAGCTCTAGTTGGCGGCCTATGTCCCAGGAGGGATCACAGGCGGAAGTGAAAAGTGAAGTGTGAACCTCAGCTGACAGCAGGCATATTTCCTATTAGGTATTAGTATTAATTTCAAGTCTATAAGTTGTCCGTTAACATAATAATGCTTAACATTTTTATTTTCATTATTTCTTATTTAGAGGAGCTCAGACTTTGAAGCCAAACTACTCATATGTGGCCCAAGGAATGTAGACACTTGGTTAGTTATGGATTCTCTGACCTCCAAGAACATAGTTGCTACGCCATAACTGTAACATAATTTGAATCTCTTGTGACTTGAATTCTTAATACGGAATCCGCAAGAAGCTATTGTTACAACATCCTTCAACTTTGTTGGCTTACGTATTTAGTTTACTGACGTCCAAATTTGGCACTCATTATGAAAAGTGCTATCATGAACTGTGGGCTAAAGATACTAGATAGTTACAACAGCCATCTCATAATATTGCATTGTTTATGTTGTGTTGCTAGTTTTGTGCATCCATTCAATCACAGGACTCGAAGACTTGGTAGTACAGACCAGATTACTTCAAACATTTATTACAATACAATGCAGACCAGTACAAGGATAAGAACATGTACAATCTCACTGGTGACGAACATAATATATATAACCAGTTACAAATATTGTCTAACATCAACATCACAATCTCCCAGCACATGGACATGCACATGTAACTCCTCCGTAACAAATAGCTATCCTCCAGACGACACACACACGCCATCAACCCAAACACCCACACAATTACATTGTCAGCACTTTCAGACAAGGGAAACAACTACAGGGGAAACACTCATGCCATGTCCCATAACACCTCCCTTCCAGCTGAGTGCCTGGAGGGCAGGAAGCTAATAATATTATAGCACAAAAGTCATATGTCTATATATGAGAATCTAACAGTACTATAGCACAAAAGTCATATGTCCATATGAGAAAATCACTGTCTTGGCCTGAGTTGATTGAAATGGCGGCGAACCGAGGTATCATGGATCTTCACTTCCGCCATTGTTCTTCCAATTGTTCGTGAAATAATGTCAGGCATCCATTTGTCCTTTTTGCCACCTTTAAAGGTGAGGGCAAAACAAGGGGTGCCTACGCTGAATTTCCCCCTGCCTACCTGATGCTTGGTTTGGGAATGTTGGTAGGAGGCACCAGGACGTCGAGCTGAGTTCTGATCTGCCGACCGTTCAGCAGCTGGCTTGGACTCGATCCACAGGGTAGCGGCGTCCGGCGATATTGAATCAGGAACTCGTGCAAAGCGTCCACTGGGGGTAGTGATGACTTTTTAAGACACCTTTTGAAGGTCTGCACCAGTCTCTCTGCTGCACCGTTGGTCTGCGGGTGGTACGGTGCGCCATGCATATGTTGCATTCCTTTCCGTCGGCACCATTCCTGGAACTCCTCAGAGAGGAAGCAGGCTGCATTGTCAGAAACAAGGTACTCGGGGTAACCGAAGTGTCCGAAGTCCTCTTCTAGCTTCCGGATGGTCGCCTTCGTCGTGGTTGAAGTCATCATGTGGACGCATGGGTATTTGGTTAGCGCATCGACAACTACCAACCACTGATGACCCTTGAAGTTTATAGCATGGTCAATATGTACTCGGCTCCATGGCTTGTCTGGGATGCTCCAAGGGTGACTCGTCTGCTGTGGCATGTTCTGATGTTCAGTACAAGCACCACAGGAATGGGAAAGAGACTCGATGTCTGCGTCGATCCCTGGCCAGTACACGGCGGTCCGGGCAAGATGTTTCATTCTTTGCACGCCGAAATGTCCCAGATGCAAGATGTGCAGAATCTGGGGCCTTAGTGTCGTAGGAATGACCACTCTGGAGCCGTAAAAGAGACAGCCGCTGGCACAGGATAAGGCCTCCTTCACTGAGGCGTAGGACTTCGACTCTCTGCTGGTAGCTGCACTGCTCCGCCATCCCTTCTGTACTAGTCTCATTACCTCAGTCAAGACTGGGTCTTTCTTTGTCTCGACCCGCAGGGTATTGGAGTCCACAGGGTCAAGCTGGCTATTAATCATGTTGATTGTGCAGACTGTCGTCGTGTCTGCCCAGTTTTCATCCGTGTCGAACTTTACGTCTGGGCCTGACGGTAGACGACTCAGAGCGTCAGCATTTCCATGTTGAGTTGTCTTTCTATACTCTATGGAGTAGTCATACTGGTTCAGGGTGAACGCCCACCTTGCCAGTCGATTCGCTGCCAGGGCTGGAATCGGCTTGGCTGGTCCAAACAGTGCGATCAAAGGCTTATGGTCCGTGACTAAAATGAACTGTCGACCGTAGAGGAACTGGTGGAACTTCGTTACTCCGAAGATGATAGCCATCGCTTCTTTTTGGATTTGGCTGTACCGGCGCTGCGTTGCTGTTAAGGTCTTGGAGGCATTGGCAATGGGTCTTTCAGTACCGTCTGGATAACGATGAAACAGCACCACGCCAATACCCACATCAGATGCATCGCAGGAGATGCCCACTTCCAGAGATGGATCGAAGTGGGCTAGAATTGTGTCCGCACACAGCATTTCCTTCATCCTGGTGAAAGCAGTTTCCTCTATATCAGTCCATCTCCACCGAACACCTTTCTTTGTCAGGCGGTAAAGGGGCTCCAGCACTGTAGATACATTCCGCAGAAATTGGCTGTAGAACTGCACCTGACCCAGGAAAGATTTCAGGCTGGATACCGAGGTAGGCGAAGGCATACAAGTCACTGCGTCGACTCTAGGTCCTTTGGTGATGCCTTCCTGAGATATAACATGTCCCAGGTACTCCACCTTTGGCTGGGCGAACTGACACTTCGTCAGATTGCAGCGGAGGCCCTTGTCTTGCAGACGTTGCAGGAGCTGTCTTAAGTTGTGAAGGTGTTGTTCCGCTGTATCTCCGCTCACCAGGATGTCATCCAGGTAGACCACTACGCCAGTCAGGTCGTGAGTGAGCTGGTCCATGATCTCCTGGAAATATCCAGGGGCTGATGTGATGCCGAAAGGTAGTCGTTTCTGCAGCAGGACGCCTTTGTGAGTGCTGAGGGCAAGCCGGCGTTGTGAGTCAGGTGCCAAACAGATCTGGTTATAAGCGTCAGCCAGGTCTATTTTGGTGAAACCATGTCCTCGCCCCAGTCGCCTCATCAAGTCCTCTGGTAGCGGCATCGGGTGTCGGTGGGGCTCCAACTGAGGGTTGACGGTGTTGGAGTAATCCCCGCAGACTCTGATTGTTGACCTGCTCTGTCCAGGAACCTGATTTTTTTTTATGGGGACGACTGGTGTTCCATAGGCGTTAAACTGGGTCTTCTCCCACACTCCTTTCTGGATTCCGGCCTCCAGAACAGTTTCTAAGTCCTCTTGAAGAGCGATGGGCACTGGGCGGGCTTTGTGGAATACTGGACGGGCATCCTCCTTGAACTTTATCTCCAGTTCAAAATCCTTGAGTGTACCAAGCTCAGGTTTGAAAAGTTCTGGAAACTCAGCACACAGCTGCTGGCATGCTTTTTGGAACGTCGTCTCGGGTCCAACCTCTGGTTGAGAGACTTTCTTGACTGTTGGGCCTCTCAGAATGGTGTCCACCGATATACCCAGGCCTTTGATAGCGTTGCGGCCCAGAAGGTTCAGGTTCAGCCTAGTCACCACGAACTGATGGGTCTGAGATGGCTTCTCTGGCACCACGGAGACTGACAAAGACACCATCCCCATGATTGGCAGGTCTACATTTGAGGCACATCGGTACTTGGTCGACGTTGGGGACAGCTTCGGCTTCTTCAGATTCTTCCACGATGCAATAGATATGAAGCTGTCTCTGCTGCCTGTGTCCACCTCGAACGTCACTGGCACATCGTTGATATGACAGGTCTGGACCAGTGGCTCCGCGTCTGACGTCTCTCGGCCAACACGCTGCACTCTTTTTACGGGCCCTTGCTTCTTGATCTTGCGGCAGGCTCGTTTGATGTGGCCTTTCTTGCCACAGAAATTGCATATTGTGTCCTTAAACTTGCACTGGTCAGAGCTGTGGGCACCGCCACATCTGTAGCAGGATGTCTTCTGGCTACATGACTTGTGATCTTGGCTGCCACTGGGCTCTGGTTTCTTTTGGTATTTTGAGTTGTGTTTTTGCCAGGTCATCTTCCTTGGCGCTTGCACCGCTTCCTGGACGAAGCTGGAAAACCGGGGCATTGACAGAGGCTGGACTGGTGATTGTCTCTTTTGTCACTCGGGTAGCCTCCTCCACCTCGGCAGCAACTTGCACAGCACGGCTGAATGTCAGTGTCACAAATCCCAGACTGGGAGATGTAATAGTTTATGACAGGACGACAATCACGAACAAACAAGTTTAACACTTAACAAAACAATCCATCAGACTCACACATTTATTAAACCTAATTATACATATAATAGCGCAATTACATACATTATATCATTGAAATGAACTGCCGTACAACGGCCTTATTCTCACACACACTCTCCCTCGGATCCACAATCCGGTAGTTACTCCTAAAGGCACTTCGGCCTCAGCCTCTCCCCTCAGGGTCTTAATAGTACATTAATGATTCACTGGCACCGCAGTCTCTCAACATCACCTTCCTATTGTCATACACCGTAACACTCCCCTAGCACCTCAGCAGGGCAATAACACATTATTATTTCCATAGCCATCAACATGGCAACAACATAGTATCAGTTCACAGCCTATCAACATGGCAACAATATAGTATCTCATTCACTCTCATATCTACGTCCCTGTCCGTGACCTGACTGCCACGACTTTATGTGCCTCCACTGTCCTGCACTGACAGCCTCACTTCTGGCCTATGTGTGGCCTCCGGCCCTATGCTGGCCTATCCCCTGTGCTCATCGAGGTGGCTCTGCGGCCCGTCCCCGACACCTACAAGAATAACATTACATTGGTATAATACCCTACCATTTCTATTCACTCCACCTCTCCTTACAACCCATGAAACGTACACACACTAGTTCACCTTTCACTCACCACACATCTTACGGTAACACACTTCCATCGGAGTACACACTACTCACTCGCGCTACAGATCCATGAACTCACTTTCATCTATCGCTCGTGGCGCACATTGCTATATCCAATATCAAGGACTTCCACATTCCTCACATATACTTATTTACATCATGGTAATAGACGAATATAATATAATACATCAATCATAATAATCAATCAACGTTCTACATACCAGTCATAACTGGAAAGACTCTTCCACTAGTCTTCTCGACTGCTCACTTTATGTCCGCCCGATAGGCTTTTATTCACAGGTCCGATCCCTAGGACCTTCTAACTTGCAGTGATAGTTATACAGCGCTTTCGCCTCCTTCAGACCCCCCCCCCCCCTACTCACAACAGCACGCTTAACTTGCTGTCTACTGTGAGTCCTTCTTACTCTACACCCGCTCTGTAGCAATCCCCTTAATTGCACTCACTCCACTCGTGACAGTCAGCTCATCTTCTTTTTCTTTGAACAGCGCCTTCACCACCGCTTTGTTGCCGATACTACACACGAATCTGGTCCGCATCGCCTCATCCAGAGGATCTGTGATGGATGCAAAATCACACGTGGCTGCTTCCTGTCTGATCCTGGCTGCCAGCTCATGGGCACTCTCACCAGGTCGCCGCTCCGTCCTGGTCCAGAACTTGAACCGCTCTCGGACCACGAAGCGTTTTGGATTGAAGTGGTCTGCCATGTACGCCTGGATTTCTTCAATGGAGAGGCTGTTGACGTCCTAGGGGGATGTTTGTTGAGCTGCCAGGTTCTTAAGGAGCTTGAATGTTGCGGACATCTGGTTTGTCAGAAAAACTTCCGCCTTTTTTTCTGCTGGGGCTGAGTTGGCCTTCACGAATGTCTCGAATCTGGACCAATAATCGGTCCAAAGCTCTGACGTGGGGTCAAACTCACAGAATTTGGTTGCCGTAGGAGTTGTTGACTTGCTGGCTAGTGCTGTCATCAACAACTCCATCTGTTGGCGCTGTTGCTCCATCTGCGATTCCATCTGTTGGCGCTGTTGCTCCATCTGCGATCTCAGCAACTGGATCAGGTCATCGTTGGCACTGGTCTGAGATCGTGTCGCCATCAGGTTGCTGTGGCTGTGTCTGCACTGCTGTCAAAGGTCCAGCTCCGGTTATCCGAAGGTCGCTGGGTTTGCTCCCTGGATCATCAGGGGTCCACCGGGCGGGGCTGTATCCTCGGCAGTGTCTTTGCTGGTCTTCCAGTTTTTATCCTCGTCGCCAGTTCTGTTGTGTTGCTAGTTTTGTGCATCCATTCAATCACAGGACTCGAAGACTTGGTAGTACAGACCAGATTACTTCAAACATTTATTACAACTAGCTGAGTTGCCCGGCCCTGCCCGGGATAAATCGATATATTAGTTTCAGTTCTGGGTGATTATTATGGACCTGCTTCATTTTGCCTGTTCCTTTAGCTTTATTTTATTTTTGTTTGTTTGTTTTTAGATAAGTTTTACTGCTCTCCCTTTGCGCGTTGACATCCTGCGCATCCCGTCAGCATCCGTCAAATGGCAATGATTTGCGCACGGGTTAGTTTGTTTGTTAGCGAACGTATCGCAGGAAGTAATAACGTCATGTGTAGGCGGAAGTGGGCTATTATTAGAAGAATACATCAATATCCTATTGATCGTAAATTTCGGATCAAACGCTCTCGTGAGTTTAGTCTTTAATTATAACCGCATTTACCGATTAACTCAGAAATAACAAACGGTTTTGTTTGTGTATAGCGATAGGAACAATGTTCGCTATCCCATAATTCTTTGTGCCAAATTTCAGGTTGGTGCGTTGTGTAGTTTCCGAGTCCATAGGACTATTAGCGGTTTTGTTGTAGCTTTATTATATAGAAGTTACAATGCAGACCAGTACAAGGATAAGAACATGTACAATCTCACTGGTGACGAACATAATATATATAACCAGTTACAAATATTGTCTAACATCAACATCACAATCTCCCAGCACATGGACATGCACATGTAACTTTTCCGTAACAAATAGCTATCCTCCAGACGACACACACACGCCATCAACCCAAACACCCACACAATTACATTGTCAGCACTTTCAGACAAGGGAAACAACTACAGGGGAAACACTCATGCCATGTCCCATAACAGTTTACATGATTACACTGAACTCTCAATAATCCTATCATGATGTCTGCTTCAGTTTACTTCTCGGTTTTTGTCCCCCCATTATAAAGGTACACAACTCTTTCATTAAACGAATTTATTAATACAAGAGTTGTTTCCCTTCATCTTAGACTCCCCCATTCAATTTGTCAAGAGAGTACTGTGCATAATTTTTCAGCCTGTGCACAGTGCACTGTAACTGTGCGTGCAAATTAAATATGACCAAAATCAGTTGATTTGTAACTGTAGATAATAATAGTTGCAACTCCAGGTCAGTGGTTCTCAAACTTTTTTTCCGGCAATCGCCTCCCCGTCTGCCCGGGGTCCAAATTTTTTGTTCATCGCCGCCCATTTCTCTCCCTCCCCAAGATTCCTACTCAAAGCAAACTTCACAAAAAGACACTACACATAAATTATGATGTTAAGTTTTCAAAGCATTATTAACGAAAAAGGGCGTGTTAATTTTTCATTATAGAACAGAAAGCATTCTTTATCAATGGCACCAAAGGCATGCCTTTTTCGTTCATTAAAACCCATCCACGCGCGCTGTTGAACAGGTCCCATGCATTTGACCCCAAATAGACCTCCATTCATGACTGTTTTCATCCCCCCCCCCCTCCACTACTCCCGGGAATAATTCATCGCTATCATAGATGTTAACATTTAAATTAGAATATTTTAGACGTGGCATGATCATCACTTCACTTCAATCGTCCAGTGTCACAAAAAAAATTTTTTTAATATTGGTAGTTGTCATAGTAGCAGAAGTAGTAGTGGTAGTCGTAGAAGTTATAACAGCAGAAGTGGTAACAGTAGTAGTGGTAATTATAGTGTAGAAATAGCAGTAATAGTAGCAATAATTAGTACTAGCAGCAGTAGTGGCGGTGTTAGTAGAAGTGCTTATTACAGTAAGAGTTGTAGTTTTAGAGGTAGTAGCAGTGGCACAGTAGTATTAGTAGCAGTAGTGAACGTAGTAATAGTAGCAACAGTAGTTTAGTAGTGGCTGTAGTAGTAGTAGTAGCAGTAGTAGTTTTAGTAGTAATAGTAGTAGTAGAAGTAGTAGTAGGACAGTGGTAGTAGTAGTGAACCTTGTAATACTGTGGTAGTAGTAACTAATAGGGGTATCAGTGGGGATACGATCAACAGTAGTAGCAGTAGTGAAGCAGTTTTAGTAGTAGTAGTAGTATTAGCATGGCGACAAAGAGGTTATATGAATAGGTCAGACTAGCGCTACGCAAGTCTCCGCGTGGCGTCGTCGGTAGGTGAAGTAAAGATGGTGGCCAACTTACGGCAAGTCTGCCTCGACCTAGACAGTACGGCTAAAGTAAAGCCAACTTTCGGCAAGCCTGCCTCGACCTAGACAGTACGGCTAAAGTAAAGCCAACTTTCGGCAAGCGACCTAGACAGTACGGCTAAAGTAAAGCCAACTTTCGGCAAGCCTGCCTCGACCTAGACAATACGGCTAAAGTAAAGCCAACTTTCAGCAAGCCTGCCTCGACCTAGACAGTACGGCTAAAGTAAAAAATACAAAATGTACGGATGAATTTGAACCTCCGTCTCTAAAGAGGAATGAACAAGAATAAAATACTGAGACCTTCCGACAAAAACTACTTTCGTTAGCAGTGGCCTTGACACAGTATTTGCAATCGCTTGCCGTAAGAAAAGATGGCTGCCGGGCTTTCTATTTGCGGACATGTGACGTGACCGAGTCTTACCTCTAGGTTTATTATAAACTCTTTGCATGGCGATAATAGAGAGTCCGCGCCGGGGCATCACGTTGGCCTAAAGTTACTTATCAAAAGCCACCCGAAGCGCATCGTAATGCACACCTTATCGTAGCGAAGGACACTCCGCGCACCTACGTGCTGTTCGGTATTCATTGTGGTGCAGTTTTGCCCCATATTTTACTCGACTTTACAACCTAAATGACAGTTTCAAAAGTTATAAAATTAATTTTCTTATGTGTCAGTAAATCTAGTTCAATCGCTTTTCTATCGACTGATTGTGTTAATTCAAGTTTCAGGTATTTTTAAATTAAAAGTCGTAAAAAAGTAAAATACAATGATCTTTGTTTTGGCTCCCTGTAATAAGCTCACCGCACCGGAAACGATGTATTAATATGCGTTCAATTCAGTGCGCGCCATTTCCCTACCAGAAATGAGTGCATAGTGCTCTGGTGCGCATGAAATCTGCAGTACGACTGTAAAATATGGGAAGCTTTCTAGACCAAAGAGAGAGAGAGAGAGATGGAAGGGTGGGTTCACAGTTTTATCCCGGATAATGCCGGGAAATTCATATATTTGTAAAAGAAAAAAGATAAATGTTCATAGGTTGTCAGAATAAAGTCTTGTTCACAATAGTGTTGTACCAACAGGGTTACGGAACGAAGATTAATCTGATTTTAAAGTTCTGAATCGGGAAGGCAGCCGCACTTCGATAAAGGCCATGCGAACATGAAAAAGTAGGGCGCTACACTACCACAAGGATGCTACGCTACCACAGCGAAATCGGGTTTTACCACATGTTGAGAAATGAAGATTAGTTAACACAACAGTCATGGGCAGGAAAAAATGGCCATCAAATTCGCACGAAAAAAGGTTAATATGTCATAAGGTCCATACATACCGTGAAAAAAAAGCTTGCTTCTGGATGAAAAGTTCAAAAATTTTGGCTCCGTAATGACAGCAGTTCCAACGTCACTTTCGTATCTGTCATAGCCGAATCGCCACAAAGCGCGACCCAAAATAGTGCGATAACGGACAAATTCCTCCGCGTTGCGTAACTTCCGCCGACGGTGCGTATATTCGCGGACTGTCTATAAACCACCCGAAGTGCATCGTGAAACAATCATTATCGTAGGGAGGCGCAACGACGTGCTGTTCGGTGCTAAGGGGAGAGACGGGAGCTTATTCGCGTGGAACAGCAGACCAGAAAGGACGCTAGGCTAGCCTTGCATGCATCACGCCTTCCGGCGTCTTCCCTACTAATTCAGTGATTGTCAAAATTGGGCAAAAAGAAATAGTTGTATGTAGCGAAGCCCTGCGTGAGAAATAAAACTCAGACGATACAAAGCAAACTAAAAAGAAGACAGGAAAATACACAAATTTTCAGCTTTCACCTTTTTCAAGTGTAAAAAAAAATAGAACAATAGTGATTCATGTGCACTGTAGCGGCTGTTCAACGAAGGTGGCTTAACTAAGCTACATGTCGTCGTCCGCATAATAAAACCTCACAAAGCTGCTTTGGGAAATTTTACAGGAGAAGGAAAAAACTGATTTATTCCAAACCACAGGTCGCAGATTCTTGAAATTTTCTCACTAGTATACATTTGCTTTTACAACTTAATACACTGCCTGATGTCTCATCCTGATGATTATGATTACAATTATGTTTTAGGTGTTTAGCAGGTTTGCTGACCCGAAATCCGCACGATAAAACCTCCTTATCCTTAAGGCGGTTTTATTGTGCGCATTTCCCCTCTCTCACTGGCCAGCAAACCTCTTTATCCAGGCATGTTTTCGTTTTGCCTTTGTGAAGGCTAGTTTTCGAGGGCAAATCAGGTGTGTACCAGACATGGATGAAGTTGTATAGCGACAGGACGGATATAAAGTGACTTTAGTAAAAGTGGAAAAATATTTGGAGAAAATGGAAGACGGGTAACCGCAATGAAGTAAACTAGAAAACGTTAAAGACGTTCCATATAGACACATAAAAACATTAAAAAACATACAATGCATGGGCAATCTATTAATATTTCACTAACTTGCAACCTTTGGCATGAGTCACTGACCAAACTATACACTCTTCAGGCCTTAAATTTGGCAGGAAGGTGGCAATTGAGATAAGGAAGATGATGGCTATAATTAAAAGTTGTTTACTTCAAGCATGTATTTTAAAAAAATAACAATGTTTATTGTTATATAACATCTGTATCTTTGCATGTTTGTTTCGTAATATATAGTACCGTGCATGTCATAAAAGTAACCGTATCAAGCGTTCAGTTTGGTGCGTAGTGTTCTGGTGCGCATGAGTTCTGAAGCAAGACTGTAGTTTATTAATATTATTATATGAGAGAGAGAGAGATGGGGGGGGGGGGGGGGGGGGAGCACATGATTGTTTATTCCGGGCAATGCCCGGTAGGTTATCTAGTTCTTTATATTGTGGGAATTAAAAAAAACGGTTTATCAATTAAAAATAAACTTTAAAAAAGAAAAACAAAAACCTGCAGACTTTCTCTTTCAGCCTTTTCGGCTCATTCTTTCCGCCTTTTCATTCATCCATTCCTTCCATGCTTTCCCCCTTTTTCCTCCTTCCTTCTATATAATTCCTCTTACCAGGTCTCATCTCTCGGCCCTCCCTCTCTTCACCCATCTCCCCCTCCCCCCCCCTCTCTCTCTTTCTCACCCGTCCGCCCTCCTCTCCACTTTTCTTTATTTCTTTCTCTTTCGTTTTTTCGCTCTCACGTTTTATCTCTTTCCTCGTTCACCCAGCCCCCTCTCTTTGTTCTCAATGACTTCCTACTTCTCTCTCTCTCTCTCTCTCTCTCTCTTTTCGTGCGGTGGAACAATACTGCTGAATGCACGCAGTCACATCCCGCTATAGTGTGACCCTTCTTTAAATACTTCTGCTCCATGTTAGTAGCTCTTAGTCTTGAAAAGCGGAGAAGAGCCTTGGCCAGAATAAGGTTGCTCTTCTCGTAGGTACAGCCCTCGATGTACTGGATGCACCTTTTGTAGCTCCCAAGTTGTAAGACACACAAGATGCGAATTCATTGGGCATTAGCTTTCCTTCCACCTCATGCCACAAGAAGCATTCCACGTCATCTTTAATGGCCAGGTTGTGGATTGAAAAGTTATGGACATACACGTTTCTTTTTGTAACATGACGCCAGTGCATTTAGACATGGAGCGATGACCTTTGCCTGCAAACCCAGCGTTGTCACTACAACATCCCCATGCTCAGCAAGTAGTTTTTATTTGGCATTAGAAGTCTGTGCATCATTTGCTTTTATGAGCCTTCCATGTTACCTCGTCGTACGACACACACGTGTCGCACTGACTTAGCGGTGTTTGAATATGGCCAAATTCTGGGACTTGAAAGTATGTTTTCAAAAAGTCTTTGGCTCACAGCCTGTTGGTCCATCTCTCTGCGGCTACATTTTTTTGTACATCTTTTGCATTAGACCTATGTAATCACGAGGTGTACCATTTCCACCTCCCCCCCCCCCCCCGCCCCTTCTCTCTCTCTTTCAGAAAGTTGAATGAACAACGAAATCAGTGTGACCTAAATCTACGTTCGCAGTCAGACACATTTTTTTCAAGCTTGCCCGTGATTGCGCCCTCCTATTGTAAAAAAAAAGGATAAATGTTAGTAAGTTGTCAGAATAAAGTCGTGTCCACAATACTGTGGTACCAACAGGATTACGGAACGAAGATTAATCTGATTTTAAAGTTCTGAATCGGGAAGGCAGCCCCACTTCGATAAAGGCCATGCGAACATGAACAAGTAGGGCGCTACACTACCACAAAGATGCTACGCTACCACAGCGAAATCGAGTTTTACCACATGTTGAGAAATGAAGATTAGTTAACACAACAGTCATGGGCAGGAAAAAATGGCCATCAAATTCGCAAGAAAAAAGGTTAATATGTCATAAAAATCCATTCATATCGTGAAAAAAAGCTTGTTTCCAGGTGAAAAGTTCACAAACAGAAGCTCCGTATCGACAAAGTTGCAAAGTTACTTTCGTAACTCTCACAGCCGAATCGCAACTAAGCGCGACCCAAGAGAGTGCGAAAATGGACAAATTCCTCCGCGTTGGGTAACTTTCGCCGACGTCACGTCTATGCGCGGACTCTCTAATAGTAATAGTGGTGGTACTGTAGTAGTCGTAGTAGTGACAGCAGGAGTAGCAGTAGCATGATAGTTGTAATAGTAGTAGTAATGTAGTAGTGTTCGTAGTAGTAGTTGTTGTATTAGTAGCAGTAGTAGTAATAGTAATAGAAGAAGGAGTAACAGTAATATCAGTTGTGGTATTCTGATCACACTACACTTCAGCCCTGCCATAAACGTCAAGTCCGTCACAGTTCCAACTTGCACTAGGCCTACTCACCATTAATGTCTCCAATTCCATCATTGCCGTGGTCGTAAAAACTGCGGACGTAGATTCGGTATATCACCGTTTTCTGCCACCAGTCTCTCTCCTGGGCAGCTTGGCACTTGGGGTAGGTCAATACCAGGGCCACCACAGTGATCAGCAATGCCAGCCAGCCTAAACACACATAACGATATGACATAATTATTGAAGTGTTTGTTTATACCTAAGCACGAGGTTTGGCTACCTGAGACAAAAAACTATATAGCTGCGATAATATTCGAGTCTAAAGAGGCACCCGGGCATAGGCCAGGACAAGCCTGCTTCAGCATTTCTTTCTCTCTCTCTCTCTCTCTTTCTGTCTGCATATCTCTGTCTGCAGTCTCCATCTTTTTGTCTAATGTCTATATCTGTCTTTCTGTCTGTCTCTCTCGCTCTCTCCCTCTCTTTCTATACCTCTTTCTCTGTGTCGCTTTCTGTCCCCCCCCCCCCCATCTCTCTCTCTCTCTCTCTCTCTCTCGGTACCTCTCTTTTTTGCTCAAACCGTCTCTGACACTTTTTTTAGCGCCAGATCTACCTATAATTTATTTTCATAATTTCCCTACCTTGTAAGTGTCTTGAAAAGTTTGAGATAAAGGATAAGGGTTAAGGTGACAGTTTGGTTGGTTAGTGAGAAGTGTATATTAATTATATCAGAGCTTATTATAACACACGTACACACTCACACACATACCAGACGTATAACACACACCCTACGCACACATTATATATATTTATCCCACACCCCACACGAACACATTTACACACTCCACACAAACACGCCGTCATTGCACTACGACAATGACATAATTATGTCAGACTAACATCAAAGAGCCTTCAAGTAGTGAAATAGAAAGAATGTTTCCGCACGTCGTTTCCGTACACATGGAAACACTCTTTCTTTTTATTATACTAGCTGAGGTTCCCGGCATTATCCCGGATAAACCTATGAACCCTTCTCCCTCTCCCTCTTTTTCTTTGTGATCTAGAAAGTTTCCCATATTCTACAGACTTACTACAGATTTCATGCGCACCAGAGCACTTCGTACCCATTTCTGGTAAGGAAAGTGCGCGCACTGAACTGAACGCGTATTAACACATTGTTTCCGGTGCGGTGGGCTTACTACAGGGAGCCAAAACAAAGATCGTTGTATTTTACTTTTTTACATTTTTTATTTAAAAATACCTGAAACTTGAATCAACACAATCGATCGATACAAAAGCGATTGGGCTGGATTAGTTGACACGTAAGAAAATTAATTTGATAATTTTTGAAACTGTCATTTAAGCTGTAGAGTCGAGCAAAAAAAGAGCCAAGATTCTACCACAATGAATTACTCCCGCCACTATTTTTTTTTTATAATAAGATGAGGAATTTTTTGCCGTTGGGGTTTCCGCACACATGAGAACCCAGCTTTAGGCCAAAGGGCTATTGACGGTGCATTGTATTCCTGATCATGAGGGCTATCGGATAATGTTGTAGAAAAAGAAATGCGCCAATAGGAAAATTTAATAATCCAATAGAATCACAAATGGCAGAAGTCACAAAATGACAAGAAAAGAAACAGTTGACCTCAAAAGTGTCAAAGATAACTTAAGCCACCAGGTGTAGAGCAGTGACAACATAATATACATACACCCTACACCACTCTCCACATACACACACTCACACAAACACACATCACATTCATCCCATACACGTATAATACACACACGTGCACACACACCCACACACACACCCATACACTTTCTCACACACACACACACGCACACACACACATACACACACACATATACAGGCCTGACCTGCGAGGACAATAGACATGCAGACATATCGCAGGTTTCTCCACAGTGGTCTGGATGAAAAGCGCAGCAGTTCCTCTTTGCCCATGCCCCTGTAGGGTATACAAGATAAACTATTGGGTAACCGCTGTGGATCCAACCCTCATTTTGCTTACACTAGAAAAGTAAGAGCTATCAATGGGGCGGAGCACCCAACATATACATTGTCCTAGCAGAGCAGCGAACCCCCGATGCGCCATTGCTTAGGTCGTATTTTATTATGACAGGAGCACTTTCTGTCACAGGCTCAAAATAATAATCAATCGTAATAATAATATGTCTTGAAGTTTAACCGTGGAGTCGAAAATAAAATATTGCTAAGTGCAAATTTCATACTTCAAAGCAAAATGTGTGTGTTTCTGTTTGTTTTTCGTTTTTGGTTTTTTATTTTTATTTTAGCTCTGGTTACTTAATAAAGTTAATTAGACTCGTGTGATGTGCATCCCTTTTTTTTTTTTAAGTTTCCTTTGAGTGCCACATTTTGAAACCTCACTGACGGTGCGACAGCGATATTTTCAAAGATCGTGACCAAGGGCAAGTCACCGCTAAATACCTTTTAACTTTCAACTTATCAACTGTATCCAAATTCTTGGGGGGTGGTGGGGGGGGGGGGGTTCAACCGGGGGGGGGGGTGGAAGTCAAGTATGCAGTCTCCCTGTCCATCCATTCCATCCCTTTTCTCACCTGTAGGGCTCCTCAGAAATAGATTTGAGCCTCTCTCGACTGGGCACCTTCGACGGCAGAGAAAACTCCACGGTGCTGGAGTCTCTCTTGGGAGGAGGTAACTCCGTGTAGGCATCCGCTGCAGTTTTCTCCCCATTGGGCACGTTGTTGGTGCTACTGCTCAGGTTGTTCGAGCTGCCTTTCTTTCCCGAACTGTCCGGTTCGTAAGCTGCATTGCTGTAGATGTTACCTACACTCTCTGTAGGCAGAGTTCTGGCTGAAATCATTGAGATCCCGCCGGAATCCATCACTGAAATTGGGGAAATTAACAAAATATCAGAAGAAAAAAAGAAAGAAAGAAACACGGATCCCTACTGCTCTTGTCCACAGCATCCGCTCCGCTATTTTTACGGACATTGACGAATGATAAACTCTCTTTGCCTATATAGCGGTAAGGATCGGAGCGGAGCGGAGCGGAGCGGAACGGATGCTGTAGACAAGAGCAGTTAGTTCCTGTTAGTTCTATCTTCATTTTCTGAAAAACTGAAGTATGTAGAAGTCTGTGGACAAGGTATAACAATATTATGGCACACTTTGATACTTGTTTAAAATGGTTTGTGGCATCTATCAAGCTGTTTCACAGTTCTGATTTATTCTAATTATCATAATATTCAAGCCGCAAACGTTTAATGTCGAATTTCTCCGTTGCGCAAAAAGTGGAGTTGGAAAAAACAAGAACTAAGGTTGCAAAAAGCTGAAATCTGTGATGTCGCATCCAGCAATTTTTCGCACCCCCAATAAAAAGACGTATGTCACATAGCCCGCGCTAGCAATAAGCAAATTAGGAACAATTTGATGTGTACAATAAATTCTAAAAAAGAGAGAATAAGAAAATCCTATAATCTTTATTTTCATTGTCACATTCGAACTGAAATTCGAGAAGCAACGTTGAAACTAAAACGGGAATGTTTCCCTCATTCTACGGTGTCTCTAGTCCAGAGATCCACTGTAATATCTACCTATATCTGATATCCCGGCCCTTCGGTCACTTCAAATGATGTCTTTGGGTTTGAGTGTGTGTTTTCTGGCGCGTCGGCACGATAACGGCCATTTTGTGTCCTTCACTTTTTTTGTTCTTCATGTTGTTATTGTTGTTTGTTTGTTTGTCTGTTTGTTTGTTTGTTTGTTTGAGGATTGTACTTTCTTTGTACTTTGATACTCACAGCGTGATCAATTAAAAATCCACAAATAAATATCAAGTGGGAAAAGGTCGGCATAACACAACTTAATCTGTGGAGTTTATGGTGTTTTTTTATTTTTTTAAAAGTATTTTCTACAGAATGATTTGCGTAAACATGTTAAAAATCTTTAAATCACCCGCTAGAATTCAGCCTCTTTCAGACAGGACAAGATGCGCTGCGGGTCAAATGACGTTGACTACTTTTCCCTTAAGAATGACAAGATTCTAATTCCCTTCCATCAAATTTTGAGAAACTGATCATTGAAGTTTCAGGATTGTGCTTCATAGCTTTCGAAGATTTGAAATTTTTTTTTTCTTTTTAGTAATACTTACAATTTATACCCTGAATCCGTTTCATAACATTGACACCCTATGGAGGAGGCATGTAGAAGTAGTGTGAAGTGTGTAGCTCAGTTCAGCCCAAAAAATGGAGATAGAACCGTCTCATTTTAGGGGGGCGCACCGTAAACACCAGAGTGTGTGTGCTATAGGATAAGACAGGACAGCACAGACCAAAGATGAGCCACGGTATGGAAAAAAGACTGATGGTCGACATTCCGAAAACCATATTTTACTGGGGAGGCAAACGACAGCTCATGTTGTGTTTAGCTCTTTATTTTAAGAGGTTTACTGTCCTTGGTATTTACACCTCAACTTTTCTTGTTTTTATTTTTCTCGTTGTGGTAGGGATTAGTTTGTTTAGAATTTTAACAGTGCAGCGGCCTTGGGCGGCCTGCTCTCCTCGATTTCCGACTGGTGAGGTATCTTTAACATGCGCAATGTGCACTCGGGCCCTCCGAGGTTTTCGTCCTTTTTCCGAGAAGACTAGGTGCTCGATTCTACCTACCAAAGGATCGGGGACAAGGATTTTTCTCAAATAAATTCCAACATGCCTGCACTGGCGGGGGAATCGAACCCGGTACCTTCGGCAATAGAGGCGAGCACCTTGCCTCTCGACCAAGGTGTTCCCCATGTTCATGTTTCGTTGTGCTTTATGCTTTATTTAGTCTCCATTTTGTGATGACCAAACGGAGCTATTTGTCATACAAAATTAAAAGCCAGATGGAAAGATAGAGCTTTCTATGAGATGGTGTGAAGAAGTGAATTTGACCTACATTTTCCGTAACACGGCAGAGATAATGCTGTGTGTATAGACAGGAGATTTCAACCCAGGGGTCACATTTTTGAAGCGGGATCGCTGGGCGAACATATATAAACAACGAGCATTACAGATAACGAAGATTATCTTTGGTGGTTGTGGTCCAAATATAGGCACATTCTCACTTGTTATTCTCGATCTTGTTCTATAGGATCGAGTTGTTTTTATGCTTGTTTGTGTGACTGCAAAAGCAAAGTAGACGTGAATTCTGCATGAGGAATAATTATGTACTCGGTATGACAGCAAGTTGTGACATATGACAAGAAAGACAGACGAACAGACAGACAGACAGACAAACAGACAGGCAGAGGCACATAGAGAGAGAGAGAGACAGAGAGGGAGAGAAAGACAATGAGAGAGAGAGAGGGGAGGAGAGAGAGAAAGAGAGAGGAGAGGGAGAGAGAGAGGACAGAGAGAAAGAGAGAGAGCGAGAGAGAGAGGAGAGAGAGAGAGAGAGCGAGTGAGAATTGGGATGAGAGTCGGGATGGGGTAAGGTTTTGTCGTTTTTCTTTCTTTACTTCTTTGTTTTGGATTGTTTCATTTAGAAAAGGCGGTGACCAGAACTTTAAAAGATGTCCCCAGAACAACAAAAAACGACAAAATTGGTAACGTCTGGTGTGGAGGCCTCAGATTTATTTGAATGATGTGTCAGACATTCCCTTTGATTTTCTTTCTTTTCTGTTTTTCCCATAGCCCACCAAACCGGGACAACGGAATCTTGACGCAGTGCGCTATGGGCATTAAGACTACAATGTTATTTCGAGTTCAGTTTTGGGACATGAAATCAGCAGTAAAAGTTGGAAATTGGCATGGTTGATTCATCTGGGGTTTCTTTGGGTTACACAGTTTCAGTGGAATTATCTTTGTCGTCATCATAAGTGTTTATGAATGTTCAAACAGATCGTTGATATTGTCTTGTAGATGGAGTGAGAGAATCAGAGAGAGAGAGACAGAGAGACAGGTGGATGGATGAAAAAACGGATAGATAGATAGATAGATAGATAGATAGATAGATAGATAGATAGATAGATAGATAGATAGATAGATAGATAGATAGATAGATAGATAGATAGATAGATAGATAGATAGATGATCTCATATTATTTCAAATTAACCAAGATTAATAAAGAAACTCCTACCTGTATAAATGTCAGTTCACTTCAGCACTACAAACTACTATGTCCCTGACTTACGATGACACTCTAAGGTCGAGTCTTGGCGAGTGATTAAAAACTTGGTGTATTTTATCCTACTTGAGGTACAAACTTGAAGCCTGAAATTGTGGGCCGGCGTACCAAACTAATGGACTGGGGGGGAGGGGGGGCTGTTGAACTGAAATATAGGTCGACTGGGCCTACTGTGATATAGAAATAACATAACACAATAGAGCCTTAGAGGGCACCTGAAAGGCGGTGTGGGTTGTCCCCAGCCACTTCTCAAGGCGAAGAAGAGGTGTATTTAGCAAAGGTGTAACTACCAAGATGAGTGATGTGGGTTGGAAGTAGGGGGCAGGAGGTTGGGGAGTTGGTGAACTGTAGGAGATAAAGAAACAAATATGTAGAAAGAATATGGAGATTTTATGTGATATAATTTATCAGCACTATACTGTAGAAACAAATGACAGGCGAAAAAGGTATTGAGTATCCGTTTCGGAGAATGTTCAGTCTTTCAACGTTAAGACTGGGTGGAAAAAGAAAGAAGGGGTAAAATACAAGTTTACCTTTAACCTCATCCTTATTATAACAAAAACAGTGGTGGGAGTAATTCATCGTGGTGCAAATTTGACCCTTTTTTTGCTCGACCCTACAACTTGAGTCACAGTTCCAAAAATTATAAAATTAAATTTCTTAAGTGTCACCAAATCCAGACCAATCGCTTTTATATCCACCGACAGTGTTGATTCAAGTTTCAGGCGTTTTTAAATAAAAAATTGTAAAAATGTAAAATTCAATGATCTTTGTTTGGCTCCCTGTAGTAACCCTACCGCACCGGAAACGATTATGCCATCAATTCCGTGCGCGCAGATTCCCTACCAGAAATGAGTGCGCAGTGCTCTGGCGCACATGTTATCTGTAGTAAGACTGCAGACTACGGGAAACATTCTAGACGAAAAAAAGAGAGATAGAAAGGTGGGTTCACAGGTTTATCCCGGATAATGCCGGGTATCTCACCTAGTTTTTCAATGA
>OZ007582.1:43091500-43102114 GCA_963931925.1 Onchidella celtica
CTTTTGTTGTTTCTATTTTTTCTTGATTTGGTAGGGATTCGTTTTTTAGATTTTTGCCGGGACAGTTTTTCATCTCTTTTTGTTGACGGTGTATTTAACAGTTGTTCTTTTTTTTTATATAATTATATATAATTTTGTATTTGGGCCAGTGGAAATTATTATAGTACATAGAAACTGGAACGGTTGTCTCTAACTCAGTACTTAAGTCTACCTGGACCCCAAAATACGCAGAACAGTTCTGCATAAAGATGCGCCAAGTATACTGTCTTTTGTACGTCATCCAGAACAATTACTATTTCAATGAGGCACCTGGACAAAACGGACTTTTTGTTATTCATGGTCATGTATCATGCAAGAAAAACACTTTCTGCTCAATAACTCAAGCTTGTTTGGTTTAAGCACGATATAGAATTAACAACTCAAATATGTATGTGTTCATTTCATAGATTGGAGACAAACACAAAAATCTTGTGTGGCATAGCCAGTCTACATAATATTATATTTATAAATCCTTTTAGTTTTAGTTACACGTTTTGCCAAACTAGAAACTACTATTTGGGTAGTAGATACGTATCTGCCTATGACAAAAGAATTATGTGCGAGACAAGTTCAGAAAGACAAAAAGTAGTAAAAAAAAAAAAAAAGCCATGCTATCAATTACGTTCCTCTGCCTTTTCATGGGAGAATTGTTACTTTCACCGTAAATCTTCCTGTCTTGAGGATTCAGCATGTCTTTCTATCCCATCCTGTCTCCACAGTATGAAAACCATGGATTCGCCTTTACTTTTGACACTGGTCAAGAGCTAGCAGTGGACAAACATGTCTCTGAAACAGATCCGAAACTCTTCATAGTATCCTGAAGTTGATCTTTAGTGTCTTTGTCTTATCTACGAGTGTCTCTGCATAGCCAACGACATGGCGTGCTGCCCTCCTCCGCTATTGTCTTGCAAAGTTGCATAGTGGAGAATTTAACACATTCTTGCAACAACTTTTGATGACCTTATTCTACAGAATAGACACTTTCCTCTGCCTACCTGTATTTTATCGTGTTTCTCGCTAGAGTAGCTTATTTGCTTTGTCTAGTTATTATAATATTTATGACATGGTTGTTTTTGTTCGTATCGTCCGGGAAAGTGTATAGCCTAAATATTATGTAATTGTAAGCCCCATACAAATTGCTTAGATGAACCTAAAGGAATGCTGCGGCTGTGGGCTGCCCTTCGCAATTCGCCTCAATAAGATATTGTAGCTAAATGAGTGCCATATTTTACTAAGGTTCAATGCCATGTTATTACATGTAATATAATAAGCCTGCTATTGAGTTATGATATTTGTATTTGTATACTACTTCAATCCCATTTGGGAAATTTATCTTTGTGTCATTGCAGGCATTGCAACTGAAGCAGGCACGCCATCGCCACAGTGCAGCGCCGGTCGGCTTTTTTTGTAGGGGGGTGGAGAGAGATGAGGGGGGAGAGTGGATGAAGTTTATTAGATTTTTGCCAGGGCAGCGGCCTGTTCGGCCTGCTCTTCTCGATTTCCAACTGCCAAGCCAAGGTATCTTTAAAGTGCGCAACGTGCACACGGGCCCTAGGAATTGTTTCGTCCTTATCCGAGAAGCCTAGGTGCTCGACACCCCCCCCCCCTCCCAATAGGACCAGGGACACGAAAATAATTATGAGAATAATCCCAAACTTCCAACATGCCTGCACCGGCCGGGTTTGAACCCTGTACCCTTGACATGAGAGGCGAGCACATTGCCTCTAGACCACCTTGTCCCTGTGTTATATGTAATGATGCGTTACATTTGCGCTAGATATGTATGCCATTCCCAATCATGTATGTGCCCTTAAATCCGCTTTGAAAGGAATTTCCCTCATGGGATGTTAAAGTGATTCAGTTCTAATCTTATCTTATCGTATCTTATCTTGTCTTATCTTGTCTTGTCTTGTCTCATCTAATGT
The DNA here is from genome assembly GCA_963931925.1 of Onchidella celtica. Taxonomy (NCBI): domain Eukaryota; kingdom Metazoa; phylum Mollusca; class Gastropoda; order Systellommatophora; family Onchidiidae; genus Onchidella; species Onchidella celtica. Next base: position 43,093,465 of record OZ007582.1, read on the forward strand.
AAAGGCCCGCTGTGAATGGAAATTGAACGGCAGTTGGGATGAAAATTAATCGTGTCAACCAGGGATTCTCAAAACGGGAGGCAGTCGGCTCACAAGGGAGGAATTTCAACTCTAAGAGAAGAAATTTTTGCCAGGCGAGTGGAACTTGTATTGGTCAAAATGTGGCCAAAAGAAAAAGTTGTCTTGCAAAACCTCGCCCATGAAATTTCTGTGGTTTTTCATAAAAAATTCGGGGGGCCCGTGTGCACGTTGCGCACGTTAAAGACACCTTGGCAGTTGGAAATCGGAAAGAGCAGGCCGAACAGGCCACTGCCCGGGCAAAATTGAAATTAATAGCAACAACAGATTTTATTATTCATTATTAAATATATATTATTATTAATAAATATTCAAATATTATTTGTATTGCGAGTTGTGAGTTGTGAACTGTTGTGAGTTGTGTAATGTGCCTAACAGGCTGCGTCACAATTTGCTCTGAGATAGAGAGGGGGAGAGAGAGAGAGAGAGAGAGAGAGAGAGTGAGCGAGACAGGGAGAGAGAAAGAAGCAGTGTAGTGTGGTGAGCGCTCCACCGGCGCTCCATTCTGCTCTGTGGTTGACGGGTTTCGTCTGTAAAGCGCATAGAGCATTTTAAAAATGGATATGCGCTATATAAAATAATAATAATAATAATAATAATAACAATAAAGGAGGAACCCCAAAACTGAAAAAAAAATGTACTCTAGACACTGTATGAGTCTGTTACTAGTCTATATGTGTAGCATATTTGTTTTGCCTAGATATTATATCATTTATGGCGTAGTTAATTTGTTTTCGTACTTATCAACCAAGGACCGAAAGAAAAACAAGAGGACGACCAGGAAGAAGATGGCAAGGCGACATAAAACAGAGGAAGAAGAAAATTATAGATGAGGAAAACATCAGACAGTCGAGAATGGAAATCAACGGCGGAGGGCTACATCCTGCAGTGGATGAACAATGCCTAGGTGAAAGGTTTGAAAAATGTATGGAAGAAAATGCCAATATACACAACTATAAGCGCGATCATGAATTAACAATTCACCAAAAAAAAAAAAAACACAAAGAAATCTGGTGTTACTTCAGGCTGAATTTCGTTCGGGACTATTCAAGAAAATTATAAGTTGGTGGGGGAGGGGGGGGGGGAGGGAGGATCTAAGGAAATCTGGAATGTCAAAGAGAGAAATGTGGCCTGGGACTCAGAGAACCAAAAGTGTAAACTGACCTGGTTTAGTCACATTCGGGCCCATCCTCGGGCGGAGGGGAAGGGGATTTGACCCCAACGTATGAAAAGCTAACAGCAGATCTCGTCCTGGCTTTATTAGCTGAGTTCTAACTTAAAAACTGTGTCACAGTGTTAAAGTAAAACTGATGTAGAGCGTGCAGATTGAAACAATGCCATCTGCATTAATGTTACTGTATGTCTTTGTGTGGGAGGCATTTTGTTTAAAGGTCTGGGGTCGTTTAACAAGCCTCTACAGAGATAGCAAATACCAGTGAAGGCGTTCATGGTTTGCTGTTTGCGCAAACTTGGCAGCTCTAATTACAAACAAACATAGGCAAAGAATTTCTAATGGCAAGAGTGTTTATTGTTACTGAAACGAAAGCTTAATTAACGACTCTATTAAAATGAGATAACAAAATTTTCTGAGCCCCATAACAAATGCCAACGTTTACGGCATGGGATACAGCAAAACGCTTGATCATTGGAATTAATGAAAAAAATCTATGATAAATAAAACAACATAAAATATAATGAATGCAAAGGAGTTGATTAAATTAATTTGACAGGCGCATTCAGCAACATGAATACATCGACCTATCTTATATCAGATTCTGTTTTCACCCCACTTAAATTAAGAATGTACAACTATAATAACTGAAGAAGTAGAGAATTGCTGCGACATAGTATCTTATATCGTCCAAAATAAGGAAAACATTTTACAGAGTGATTATTTCGGACACCTGGCCAAAGCGGAGTTTGGTCTCACATTGAATGATTTTTTTTAAATATTATTTTAAGTGCTAAGGCTAGAGTTAGGGATTGGATTAGGTTTAGCAATTTGGCCACAGTAATCTTTTTATTGGCGACATAACCACACCGACTTTTTCAGAAACTGGCCATAAATTGATAACAATTATCCTGTTGTGAGCATTTCTGGCCAAAGCCCAACAGCTGATGGTAAATTTTTCAAAGAAGAAAACAGTTTACTCCGCTTAGCGACTTGTTTTGGAAGCAATGTAACAGAACAGTAGTCGACAAATTCATTCATTAATAAATTTTTGTCTGACCCAGTCTGACATTACAAAAGTTACTATTTCTTAGCCCCTGCTGTCCCTTGCTTGGCATTCGACGCCACGGCCGTTGCGGTGGCCATGGGGACCTTAGAGAGCAGTAAACTCTTCAGCAAGTGACTTTCGGCCACGGACTGAGGGGCCTGAACAGATTCCTGCTTCTCATGTGGCGCGCCCACAGCAGGATTGGCCGCAGTCAAGGTGTCCACTGAACAGCAATCCACTTTCTTCACGACCTGACCAGGTGGTCTGTTCCGTGCAGCCAGTTCTTTTTCGGGCTGTCGACCGGCCAGTTCTGCTTTCCTGGCGTCGTAGATTTTAATGTACTTGGCTTCTCTACAGGCTTTCTGAAGACTCCCTGGGCCAGTATAATCGTCGCTCTTGGCAATGTAAGGACCAATCAGATGGCTCTCTTGGTCACTCGTGTCAAAGTTTGGCCACAGTGGGGATTGGCTCTTTCGGCAGTAGAGGAAGTTGGTGATTTTCATGACGACTCCTTTCCATTCACGCACGAATAGTACCTGAAAATTTACAAATTAAGAACTGGTGAATGTGGATGTGATTCTGTGCCACAGGGCGTCTTTTTTAGAAGGGCCGTGATCAATATCGATTCTCTCAAAACCCGTCTGTTGGAATTAACATTTTCACACGGACTCATATTCACACTAAACCTTATGTAACTGATATTTTATTTGTTGGAATGCAGCCTGATTTTGAGTTTGCATCTTTAGCTTTGCGCTTTGTCTAGAAAAATAAGAATACACCAAAGCATCACAATGAAAACATGTCTACAGTACCAAACTACAATGAGAGAATAATGATTGACCAACAGACCTCAGTTGACAGTAAGACCGGTACTATAATGAGACTCATGCTGTAGTACACGGTCCACATCAGCGTCTCAGTATTGGTGCGACTGATCAACAGGTAGTTGTATTCAAGAAAGGACAACTTTGTGTGTGTGGCAGCAGAGTTGGTTGTCATCACTGCCGGAGTTGTCATGGCACTGGCTGGACTTTGGAACGCACCAAGAGGAGCTGTTATGTTGCCGTCAGCAGCTGCACTGTGATGATCATTCTCGGCAGTGAGGAATGCTGTGAAATGACGCACAGTTGCTAGTTGTAAAATTAAAGAGGTTATCCAACACTGGTCAATGTCTTGAGTACTAAATCGGGATTGAATTACTGTATTCTTTCTACTAGCAGACCTAAGTAAAATAAAAGCTTGCAAATTCTTTTTTTACCAAGCCCAACCGTAAATCTAGATCAAAGTCACATTAAAACAGCAATTGGATTCGATGCAAAGACTATTATACCTTATTGTTACACCTCAATTCCTTGCAGAATACACATATGCTATAAAGTAGATTTTCGACCACAAAATAGGTGTAAAGAGAGGTCAAGAACGAAGTATCCGATCACGCTTTTTGATTCTATTCGACGAAAATGCGTATCCGGTGTTGCGGTTAAAAAAAATCGTAAAGAAATAACATTAATGATTGAGTTTTGTTCAAAAGCATTGTGTGTACATAATTCATCGTCAAAAATTGAGGCAGTTCGCAAACTTTCATAGTTTTTGGCCACGTAGTGACTGTCGCGAAGGTTTGGCTGCGTACAAGTTCACCCATCTAGCTCCATTATAGTAAAATACTGCTTTTTTGGGTGGCTTCGCCATGGCCTCATGAAAGCAAGATATCTGTAACTAAAAGGAGAAGGTGTTTGCGAGTATCTTTTTTCATTCGTTATTTCAAGGTGTCTGCCCACAGACAGTTGAAAAAACGGTGCAACCGACCACAATGGCATGTCGCTGAAAGCACGTTGTTGTTGTTGTTTATGTTGTCCTGGCTAAAACTTCAATCATTTCCCGACAACACCACCCATGATGAGGTCAATTTCTTATATGGTTTTGATTTAACGCATTGTGAAACTGTCTAGATTTCATTTGTAGTAACCTGAACTTTATATCCGTCGCGATACCGAAGCCAAAGTGTCAGTATCAGTGCCAGTATCGGCATCACTTCCATGTCGTTTTGTATTAATCGATTCAGCATGTTAAGATTTACGCTGGCGGGATTTGTTTCGTCTCGGTATCGTTTCAGTTACGTGTCGGCTACATATGGCTATTTATACCTGGTCCAAAGACAATGAACAACCCCAGAGGAGTGCAAGTAACCAGGAACAGTACTCCCAGCCACAGAACGGACTTGACAAACTTCAGATGTTGCGTGGCCTTGATCTCCATGTAGAGGGCGTTGTAGTGGTTCAGCGTCTCCGCCCCTCGTCTGACCAGGAGGGTGAACCGCGCCACCGACACCAGTAATAAGAGTATGGATAGTAGCAGCAACACCCCGGGTCCGAGGGAGAAGTTCAAGGCGACGATCTTAAACCACACTGGATTCACTATGGAAAAGTTGCAGATGACATTAATTTTTTCACACGCATTATTCCCCTCCGGTTTTGCCCGTGATAAACCTGCTTCAGTCTCTCTCTCTCTCTTCTCTCTCTCTCTCTCTCTCTCTCTCTCTCTCTCTCTCTCTCTCTCTCTCTCTCTCTCTCTCTCTCTCTCTCTCTCTATCTATCTATCTCTCTCTCTCTCTCTTCGTAATTTTAACTAACACTCACTCTCTCCCCTTCCTCTGTCTTTCGCTTGACCCTTTGGGGAAATCACACCTAATCCATTATACATCAAATACAGTCTCACACACGCCTTTGTGTTCTGTGCAAACTATTCCTCTCATTAGGGCAAAATGCACCAATTTAGACACTCTGGAAAGGCTTTCGAGTACTAACAACAAAACAAACAAACAAAAAAAGACCATGAAACCAACGGCTAAACAAAAAACAGACAAACAGACGAGCCGTTTACAACAAACGTCAACCTGAACACTGACCGATTAAGCAGATCTTTGATGGCCCAAATTTGATGCACTTTGATTCGGTGACTCGGGACATTACTCAGATTGGATGCGAGCAAAAACTCAGAAATGAAACTCTAATACTGTAGTTTGTTTGTTTGTTGTTGTTGTTATTTTTTGTCAGTGAATTCGTGTGTGGGAGATCAACAGACGAGGTTACATTTCTTAGTCTGCAAACGGCCTTCAGTGTGCACACCTGAATAAGTATCTTCCTCAGTGTACCGGTACATCATTTTGTGCAAATGTATTTTAGAAGTATCTCTACATAATTGTTATAGAGAATTAAAATGTGGCAAAAAAAAACAAAAAAAGTGGAAAGACCAGCCAACGCCAAGTGGCCTGTTTACATTCAATTATGTTTTCGCATTTTAAAATGTGGCAAACAGAAACTCAGGAACAAGAAATAAAAAAAAAAAAGAAAGAAAACTGGAAAGCCCAGCAAAGGCTAAGTGACTGGTTTACATTCATTCAGTTGTTTTGGCCAATTAAACAAGGAATTGTTACTCTTTTTTTGTGTGTGTGAACTGTTGTTACTGCAGATAAAGAACCCTGGTGAATGAATTGTTCAGTTTCTTGTAATGTCAATACTTTAGAATTTACTGTCTGTGGATTCTTTGTGCTTGGCTCTAATGTGGAATTTTGCGAAATAACAGCATTTTGTTTATGAACAATAATTATGTCTCGCACGTTTTGAATGTTATTATAATCATTTCACTCCCTTGCTACGTGTGTATTTGTTGGATTCAGTACTCACACAATCTGTTGTCATTATCCCACCACGGCATACAGATGGGATAGTGGTGAGGGTTCTGGTCAAGGGTGCCGTCCAGAAACAGGAGCCCGGCAACGGCCATTAGTAACGCGGCCACTAGGAGCAAGTGGGTGATGGTTCGACACGCATTTTGCCATAGTTTCTGTGAAATGTAAGGGAAAATTAAAGGTGGTTTGACAAGCATTTTGCCATAGTTTCTGTGAAATGTAAGGAAATCAAAGGTGGTTCGACAAGCATTTTACCATAGTTTCTGTGAAATGTAAGGGAATTAAAGGTGGTTCGACATGCATTTTGCCATAGTTTCTGTGAAATGTAAGGAAATTAAAGATGGTTCGATATGCATTTTGCCATAGTTTCTGTGAAATGTAAGGAAATTAAAGATGGTTCGACATGCATTTTGCCATAGTTTCTGTGAAATGTAAGGAAATTAAAGATGGTTCGACATGCATTTTGCCATAGTTTCTGTGAAATGTAAGGGAATTAAAGATGATTCGACATGCATTTTGCCATAGTTTCTGTAAAATGTAAGGAAATTAAAGATGGTTCGACCAGCATTTTGCCATAGTTTCTGTGAAATGTAAGGAAATTAAAGATGGTTCGACATGCATTTTGCCATAGTTTCTGTGAAATGTAAGAAAATTAAAGATGGTTCGACATGCCTTTTGCTATAGTTTCTGTGAAATGTAAGGAAATTAAAGATGATTCGACATGCATTTTGCCATAGTTTCTGTGAAATGTAAGAAAATTAAAGATGGTTCGACACGCATTTTGCCATAGTTTCTGTGAAATGTAAGGAAATTAAAGATGGTTCGACATGCATTTTGCCATAGTTTCTGTGAAATGTAAAGGAATTAAAAATGGTTCGACAAAGAAAATGGGCTAAAGACCCTCTTTTGTTTATGGGTACAATGACCCTTCGAGTGCTCAAGCCTCTATGGCTTCTTAAACATTAAAAATTGATTTGAAATGATTAATCATGTGACGTGTTCCAAATACGGAATACTTCGCAGAATATCCAAAATGAAGGGAAAAATTCAACATTTAAATTAGTATTAAAGAGCATACTAATGCATGTAACAATGATTTAGAAGTATAAATTAGTATTAGCGAACACACAATGCATTTTCAACAATGATTGAGAAGTGATAGCTAGAGAGAGACAACTAGTGCCAATTTTCTTGAAATTTGGAATATCAGTGCTTATCTCCCCTGCTTCACCATCGCCGTTTCTTCCCACGGAGGCTCAACGATGGTTCTTCCGGTTTACATTCATCAGGGGCACTTACTCCTCATTATGATTATGTTTAAAGTTTGCTTCATCCCTTACTTCCCTTCATTTAATTCATTCAAGTTTGGCCTGTGACATAATGAAAAACCAGCCGGTTTTCAACAGAATGACATAGCAGCTTTGCTCACTGCATCAATTTTGTATGGAAATCACAGTTTTTGAAGACACACACAGGGTGGACTAAACGTTACTCTACCATTAAATGTAAAACACAGTGATACCCCTGCTAGCATATGCCTTTAAACGTTCTTTTTTTAAATTGGATTCCAATGTGTTTCTTTAAAATAAATCTTAATTTTTATTTGTTTATTTATTTACTTATTTATTTATGTACTTATTTTACTTTCCAGACGATGGTAAAATAACGGTTTCCCCACCCTGTATAATTATTTCACTTGCAAAATTATAGTTATGCTTTTATATTCGGTATCTTCCCTCATTATCGTGTGTGAGAGGTATCAAACGAAACAAATACCATGGTTTATTGAGACAAACTTTTTACCCACCCATAGCATCTCAGGTTTGCCGATAGACAGCGCTCTTTCAATCACCATAGCAACCAGGACGCCGGCGGTTGCCAACATGGCGAAATTGTGTATCCATAACAGCAAGAAACAATGATAGACCTGTGTAGTCGCAAAAACCAAAGTTCATAATAATTAAGTATTTGTGCCATTCAAGTCTTATTTAGTTAATATGATATTTCGCAACCTTCGTTCTTGTCTGTTCGAACTCCACATTTTGCAGAACTGAGAAATTCCACGTTCAGCGTTTGCAGCTATAGTATTGTGATAAGGAGTTACAATAAATCGGAACCGTGAAACAGCTTCATTAGTGCCACCAAGCATTTTTTTAAAGTGCCAAAGTGTGGATTTGTTATATCTCTCCTGTATACTAAAAGATCTCCATTTTTTTTCAGAGAATGGATATAAAACAAATAAGAAACGAAGTCTCGATTTGTCCATAAAATATATAACTTGATACATTGTATACGTGTGCCAATTTCTGTACATAAAATATGAACGCAGTGTGTTTCATCAATGAATTCCCATCGTGCACTTAGTCAACTATGTTTCACCTCGGTTTTGTGTACTAAGGAGTTAAACAAGACCTGGCACACTAGTGAGACTAAAACAAGCCTATCTAGCTAATTGATTTAAAGGAAGTTGAAGCCCGAGTTAAATACGACGCCAAAACAGTGCTCGATTAGCCTAGAACCTGGATTTGAAGCACGCAATGCTAGCAGCCAATGAACTAGCTTCCCTCAGAGCTTCATCAATTCAAATTTCACAACTAAAAATTGAAGGTTCCGTGTAAACTTGACTACATTGGTAAAAATTCTCAAAAATTGTTTTATATAGATC
>OZ007582.1:43102314-43194814 GCA_963931925.1 Onchidella celtica
GAGAGAGAGAGAGAGAGAGAGAGAGAGAGAGAGAGGTGGAGGGGCACATGATTGTTTATTCATCTAGTTTATTATATTCCTGGTATAATATCACAAAACTCCACATATGTGAAGGATTTGAATTTGTAGGGCAGAAGGGAAACTTGTTTGTTTTTATACATGGGACCTACAGGGCCCAGAGATAGAACAAATTTGACAAAAAAAAAAAAAAACGTTGCATTTGCAGAGCCCTACGGGTGTGGACAAACGGACAGAAGAGGACGTTACAAACAAAACATGAATATAAAAAAATCTAGAGATCTAAGAGATAACCTGACGTGCAAATTTACCCTGGAGCGGCTGAGCACATATCCCGCCGAGTGTACCAGCCACACATACAGGGGTCCCACCAGCAATAAAATGCTGTGCAAGTGGATGTAGATCTGCAGCATGGGCTGAATGACAAGGTGGCTGATAAAACTGGACTGAAAAGTTGAAAAAGCAAAATATTTAGACAGACCGATAGACGGACAGACGGTGACAAGCAGACAGAGAGACAGACAGACCGGCAAATAGATAGATAGATAGATAGATAGATAGATAGATAGATAGATAGATAGATAGATAGATAGATAGATGGATGGATGGATGGATGGATGGATGGCTGGATAGATAGATAGATAGATAGATAGATAGATAGATAGATAGATAGATAGATAGATAGATAGATAGATAGATAGATAGATAGATAGATAGATAGATAGATAGATAGATAGATAGATAGATGGATGGATAGATAGATAGATAGATAGATAGATAGATAGATAGATAGATAGATAGATAGATAGATAGATAGATCTTCTTCTTCTTCTGCGTTCTTCGTGTCAGACTATTTATATCAGGAGACCGGTAGCCTTTAAGAAGGATGCTGTGCTCCTGAGTTCCTCTGCTGTCCCATATAGCTTGGTGTGTAGTGCCGCACCTCGGGGCCAGCTGTTTTCCCTCTGTTCTCTGTATAGGGGGCATTGTTGGAGGAGATGTTCTGCATTCTCTGGGCAGTTTCCACATGGGCACGTCTCAGTTTCTCCAACCCTGAATTTTTTGTAAAGGTGCTGCCGAAGTCTGTTATGTCCTGTTCTCAGCCTAAAAATGATAGTTTGCTCCTTTCTGCTGAGCAAGTGTATCGCATCGTCTGTTACATGGCTTGGATGACTTTGTTTCCACTTGGATTTCAAGGCTGCCTTAATGTGACTTTTAGCTTCTGAGACTGTTATGTTTTCTCTGTCTTGGGGGAAGTTTGCCCCATTTTTTGCCAGAGTGTCTGCCTTATCATTTCCGATGATGTTACAGTGACCAGGGATCCACTGGAGAACCACGTTGCTTGCTGTGTGGCATAACTGCACTAAGGCAGAGGTGAGTTTGTTTTGATGATAATCATGTGAACTTTGAAGGGCCTGCAGGACTGACCTAGCATCTGTGAGAATAACTATTTTTTTGTTGTATATGTCTCGGTTTGGTAAGTTTAGCGCAGCTTCTAGTATGGCTTCTGTTTCAGCTCTGTAGTTGGTAGAATATTTCCCTGTGGGTACTGATAGTTCTGATTCTTCCCCATTAGTCCATTGGATATATACACCACCTCCTCCATCTCTTACGGATTCTTGTGCTGCCCCGTCCGTGAATACCCGGATCCAGCTGTTTTGTGGATAGGAGCTGTCCAGCATTTCCTGTGTGAGTGATTGCAGCTCTGCCGTGGACTGATTGGTCTTGGAAGCGATGCCGTAAATGGTGTCTTTGATTAGGGGAAAGTGTTGTCTTTCCCATGGAGGGCAGCAGACAACCTCTGTAAGGTCCTCGTCTTCATCTATGGGTGGGATTTTAAGGTTGATTAACTGATGTCTAGCTGATTTTATAAAGCTGGCTCTTTTTAGTCTGCTTTTTCTTGGTTTCTTTACTCTATCATTCATAGGGTGATTTCGAAGGTTTTGAAACTTTGTTAGCTGTGAGGTTAGTTTTCCATTTTTTCTGTCCTCCAGTGGTTGTAAACCAGTGATGCTCTCCATCTCTACAATAGGTGTGGATTTCATTCCCCCGGTGATAATTCGAAGGCTCTGGTTTTGGATGCGTTCCACTCTCTGGAAATTGCTCTTTGCTGCTGCTCCCCATGCTGAGATACCATACTCCAGAACCGGACGTATGTATCCGGTGTAGGTTTTCTTAAGTATGTTTTGTGCTGCACCCCAGTCTGTGCCTGCCAACTTTTTTAGGAGCGCAATCCGCTGCATTGCTTTAGTTTGGGTCTTTTCCAGATGGGCTTTCCATGTCAGTCGTTGGTCAAATGTGACTCCGAGGTATGAGGGTGAGTCATCTTTGATGAGAAGCTCGTTGTTGATTTTGAGTTTAGGTGCCTGCATTCTGGTGGAGAGACTAAAGACTGTGTGAGTTGTTTTCTTGGCATTCAGCTTCATGTTCCATGTTGTTGTCCATTGTTGTAGGTTGTTTAGGGTAGACTGGAGACGCATCTGAGCTGTGCCAAGGCTTGTCTCCGAACAGAGTGGTGCCAGATCATCAGCATACATTACCGCTTTCACTCTTGGAGTTAGAATTTCTTTTATGTCATTCACGAAGAGGTTGAAGAGTGTGTGGGATATCACTCCTCCCTGAGGGACTCCATGTTTCAGTTGTGCAGTGCTACTTTGTTTACCTTGTAACCTTACTTTTGCTTTCCTGTCGGTGATGTATTGTTTTATCCACTGGTACATCCGGTTGGACACTTTCGCTTTCAGGAGTTTAAGAAGGAGACCATTCTTCCATACGCGGTCGAAGGCTTTCTCCATATCTACCCATACTGCGATGGTCACTTTCTTTTCCTGGAAACCGTCTTCTACGACTTGTGATATGTAGGTTATCTGGTCCTCTGTTGATCTACATTTTCTGAAACCGGCTTGTTCGTCCATGATGAGCCTTTCCTTCTCGGTGAACCAGGTTAGTCTACTGTTTATGATCCTCTCCATTACCTTACACAGGCAGCTTGTAAGGCTGATTGGGCGGTAGCTATCCACTCTATTTCTTGGCTTGCCTGGCTTGTGAATTGGGATGAGTGTGGCTTTTTTCCAGGTTCCAGGAATCCTGCCATATTTCCAACTGGAGTTGAAGAGGGCCAGCAGTTTCTTCTTAGCATTCTGTCCAAGGTGAATTAACTTATCATTTGTTACTTCGTCTGGACCAGGGGCTTGTTTTGGTTTCAGTTTCTGGACGGCAGTGTTCAGTTCCTCCATGGTGAGTGAGCTGGTCATTGTGTTCTCCTCTGGCTGTTCTGGTTGGCTGTCTTCCAAGTCCTGTATGTTTGCTTGTACTTCCTGTTCTTTATCATCGTAGATAGATAGATAGATAGATAGATAGATAGATAGATAGATAGATAGATAGATAGATAGATAGATAGATAGATAGATAGATAGATAGATAGATAGTTTGAGTTTGGAGAAAACACGTTGACATGATGACGGGTTATGTTTCCTCGGTAGAAGCGAGATAATAGACAGAATATAGCAGACTGATGGGACAGAAGCAGACTCTACCAGAGGTGTCCACCAATCACCCGCTGTACAACACCCTAATATAACTAGGTCAAATTACCACAGACACTCACCCCCAATGTCCACAGCGCAAACAGATTGAAGGACGCCGCGAGAAGGACCAGACAAGGGTAGTAGAAATCCACCACCAGTGCCACATTGGCGTCCACTCCTAGCGGGTTCTGGTAGCTGAAGGAGGAAATCTTGGCGTCCACCATGCGGTCGTACCAGGAGGAGGCCGGAGAGGGCTCGGCTTGGGAAGGTGTGGCCGGGATGTTGACGGTGTAGACAGCGGCCATGGCTGAATGTTTTGATTTAATTTGCGTTGTTCACTAAAGAGATACCGGAAAAAAAGCATACTTGGTATTTGAGGTCAAAATATTCACAAAAAGTTTCTCTCTCTCTCTCTCTCTCTCTATCCTCTCTCTCAATCTATCTATCTATCTATCTATCTATCTATCTATCTATCTATCTGTCTATCTGTCTGTCTGTCTGTCTGTCTGTCTGTCTGTCTGTGCACATTTGTCTGCCCGTCTCAAATCGGTATCAAGTTAGTTTTCAATCTGTTGCCAAGAGAAGGGAAATAAATATAATTTTTAAAGGGGAATAACACATTTGACCTACTTCCAAAATACTTAGGCTGGATTAATTCCCTTACACTACATTACATTCACCGCATCTGTTCTCTTTCAGTCTTTGTCTTGACAACGAAACAAGTGGCAATCGGAAATATCAAAGAAACCACAACTTTCGCTTAGACAAGAAAATAATGGATTTGTAAAAGTCTTGAAATTTGAAAAGGGGTAGTTGTGGTTGTTCTGTTTTGTTTTGTCTAATTTTCGATGGACCAGCAATGTTGATGTGTACCTGTTTACTCTGTAACGGCCTTAGCGTTGTCTGATGATAATATAGTTACATGACACCGACATACTTGTTCATGTTTTTTTTTTTCAATGTGAACTGTAAAATGTAATTTGAAACATGTCAAAAGCCGCGAGACCCTCAAAGTGGTAGGGCGCCATATATTTAGTATTACTAGTAACTGCCCCATTCTTCGAATGGTAAAAACAAAGCTCACCACTCCAGACCGAAAGGAATCAGCACAAAGACATTGATGTCGAGACACTTTGGGTCATCCACATAAAATCGGCGATCAATAGATAGATACGATAGTATTACAGTCGTACACAGTGCACAGTATTGCGCACCGGGCATTTTTCATGGGCTCATGTGTTCGTAAAAAATTATCTAAATATTTATGCACAGTTTTCTTGGTATGAATGAATGGCACTCACCTCATCTGTATAACACTATACTCGGTATCACTATCAAAGTTTTCTTGGCGTGGCTGGATCGTGAACTCTAGTTTACATTTCCGGTAAGAGGCGGAAATGACGAAATTGACGGAAGTACATTATCACGTCGTATTCGCAATCATGAATTGATAACTGATAATTATAACTGAATTTCTGGGAAAAGTAAAGAGTTTCGGGAAAAAATGAGCTCGACATGTACAGGCTTAATAAATTTTACATACATGTGCCAAGTTTCATTTCTTTACGTTGCGTAGTAAAAAAGCCTTTGCGGTCGCAAAGTTGCCCAAGCTCCAATATTATATGATTATTACCGTTATAATGATGATGATGATGTTGATATGAAAATATGTAGAGAAAGTAAGCAAATAAATTGTCGGCAGAATAGTCGTGCGTACGCCAGCTGCTCTAAACCCGATTCTGGCCACGACAAAACTCGATCTAGTGTGTTCTAAATTCCCAAAAAACAAACTTGTATTTTGCGAAATCCAGGTCAGTCACGAAAAACCACGAGATAATAATTCCGTTTTCATTTTATTACAATTATTAATTTCTTTTCATTTCCGTTTAGAATTTACTTCCTTTTTGGGATTCATTGTGCACTTTTAGCTCTAGATCTGTTTTCTTGATATTGACGAAATATCATATAAACCACAGAAAAACTGTGTATTTTCTGTCTTCTCTTTAGTTTGCTTTGTATCGTTTGGGTTTTATTTCTCACGCAGGGATTCCCTACGTACTACTTTTTCTTTTTGCCCAATTTTGACATTTCTTGATATTGGTGGCTAAGTTGGGGTTTTGTTGCAATATTTGTACTATCCAGAATGCAACATTTTTGACACTGCAGAATGAGCTTGAGTGCGAGTTTGTGTTTTACGGCGCGTCGGTACTATAACTGCCACTCCACGCCTTTGACGATCTTTCTTGAGCACCTTGTGCATGTCTGGTATTCAGAGGCGTCATCATTTTTAAGTTTCGGAATTAGAAGTAAACAGTTCGGATACAACATTATTACACTGGTAAAATTCTGCAAAAAAATGTTTTGTCTAGATTTGGACAGGATTTTGTAAAGAATGTTGTAACAATACGTTCGTCCCCATTATTTTATTTCGCTAGGCGTACGTATCTTAAAGCCTTTTGTGGCTCCAGAGCTAGAGAGCTCCTCCTGAGATACTCCTAACAACAGCCTTCATTAACTGACCTTTCAGATTTCCTTTTCTTCCTGTTTTTTGGTTGAAAAGGTAGGGTACAGAGATAAGGATTCTGTAAGATTTAAGGTTGATGATAAGAACGGGGTTAGGGATAGATACATATAGGCTACGTCCGCACCCCTAACGCAAAACGCTAGGGGTGTGTACGTTCTTATAACAACCGCCTTTTGCAAATGTGTACAAACGTTTTGATATCAAGTTGTAGATCTTAGACTCTTTCACAAATGACAAGACGCGCTGTGGGCCAATGTCAGAAAATAATCCTTCCATGGATCCGCAGGCATAGTGCCGCCTTCGAATGTGCATGAAATCTACATATTCAGTTGAAATATGCTTTATTGATATTATAGCTGGCAATTGCATGCCATATATCGGCCAACTGACACTGCAGAACGTGAAGTCAAACACTTTGGTGCTGCTAACGAAGCAAGAACTCGCAGCTAAGTAAACTGTTTCACTTCGTTCCTGTTGAAGTCTTTTGTTGTTATGATATGATATGATATGATATATTTCGGGCTTTTTGGGCCTTTTTGGCCTTTTGTCCGATCTTTTGATCGTTACTATCCTATTCTATACATTGTGATCTCCCCTGACTAAGTTCAAACTTGGTACATTCTATTCTTCCAGTGGGTATCTAGTCTGTTCTTAAAGCTGTTAAGTGTTGGTGCATTCACAGTGTCAGCTGGCAGATTGTTCCATGTGTCCGTGGTCCTAATTGGAAAGAAACCCTGTCGGATTCCTGTGTTGACTCTGTTCTTTTTGAGTTTATAGGTGTGTCCTCTTGTTCTGGAGTCTTCTTCTGGTGTCAGTGGTGATTCAGTATCATACATGTCGTGTGTGAACTTGTACACCTCAATCATATCTCCTCGGTCTCTTCTATATTGCATACTTGGTATGCTGAGCTTTTGAAGTCTTTCTTCATAGGGCAGTGCTGTCATACCTGGCACCAGCTTGGTGGCTCTCCTCAGTACTCCTTCTATTAATTTTTTATCTTTTTGGTACCTAGGTGACCACACAACGTTGGCAAACTCCATCATCATCATCATTGCCTTTCTCACCCTGGATCAGGGTATAGGCCACCAACAAACACTTTCCATCCCTCTCTATCATGGGCCAGCCTCTTTACATTATTCCAAGTCTTTCCGCTTCGTTGCACATCATTTTCTCTGGCTCTTCTCCACGTTCCGCGCGGCCTTCCTCTTGATCTCTTGCCCTGGGGATTCCAATCCAATACCTTCTTCGCGATGCTGTTTCCTGGCCTCCTGAGAGTGTGGCCGATCCATCTCCATCGCCTCCTACCAATTTCCTCTCTGACTGGGCTCTGTCTTGTTCTTTTCCAAACAATTTCATTGCTGACCTTGTCTGTCCATCTGATCTTAAGTAGCTTCCTCAAACATCTGTTGATGAAAACTTGGATTCTCTTTATGCAGGCCTGGGACGCATTCCAAGTCTCACATCCATACAACAGGACTGACTTCACGTTCGAGTTGAATATCCTCAGCTTTGTTTTTAGAGATATATCCTTGGTTCTCCAAATCTTGCTTAAGGACGTGAAAGCTGCCTGTGCCTTTCCAATTCGTGCTTTGACTTCTGCCTCTGTTCCTCCCTTATTGTCAATGATACTACCAAGATAGCAGACGGACTCTACATCTTCCAGTGGTTGATCTCCTACTTTGACTTGTTCGCTTGGGGGTGCAACAATTTTTAGGACCTTCGACTTCGCAGGATGTATCCTCAATCCAATAGATTCTGAAATTTTGTTTAGAGCTGTAGTCTTTGCTTGCATCTGGTCGTGTGTGTGCAACAATAGTGCCAAGTCATCTGCAAAATCTAGATCGTCCAGCTGTGTCCATGGGGTCCATTGTATGCCATTTCTTCCTCCATTGGTGGTTTCTTTCATAAGCAGATGAGGTCTTACTAGTGACGTGAACATGATTCTTGTACTTTCACCATCCAAGAACTGGAACGATCGTCTGATGAGTCCAAGTATTCTGTTTGCTTTGTTTACTTGTGTTTCGATGTGCTTGCTGAATTTTAATTCGTCGTCAATCAGAACACCGAGGTCTTTTTCTAACATTGTTGTACTCAACACCTTCCTGTCTTGTGAGTGGTGCAGCCGCATTGTGTACTCATGTGTTGGGTTGTTCCTGCCGAAGTGGATGATTTTGCACTTGTCTGCGTTGAAGCGAAGTTGCCATTTGTCGGTCCAGTCGACTAATCTATCTATATCTCTTTGAAGATCTTGTCTGTTAGATTCAGTGTCTACTATTGAGGAAACTTTGGTGTCGTCTGCATACATGTGACACCACGAGCTGATTACTTCTGGCAGATCATTGATAAAGATCACGAACAAGACTGGGCCTAGTACACTCCCCTGGGGAACACCACTTGACACTGTTGACCATTCTGAGTAGGATCCATTCACTGAAACTCTTTGACGTCTTCCTATGAGAAACTCGTTAATCCAGTCCAGTAGTTTGGATCTGATGCCATAAGACTGCAGCTTATTCACAAGTCGTAAATGTGGCACAGAATCGAAGGCCTTCGCGAAATCCAGGTATACCGCATCCACAGGTCTGCCGATGTCTAGTGCTGCTGTCCATTTATCCAATACCAGCAGTAGGTTTGTCGCACACGATCTTTTTGGCCTGAATCCATGTTGGCATGTTGATAAAAGTTCATTCTGCCCTAGGTATTCCAAAACTGCATCTACTATTATTGACTCCATGACTTTGCAAAGAATGCTGGTAAGGCTTACTGGGCGATAGTTCCCCGGGCTGGACTTGCTACCTTTTTTAAACAATGGGGTGACATTTGCATCCTTCCATGCCTCCGGTAGTTTTCCTTCTTCCAACGACCTTGTGAAAAGTATCGTAAGTGGCTCCGCCAGCTCATCCGCAAGTACCTGTAGGACACGTGGGTGTAGACCATCTGGTCCAGGTGACTTTACCGGATCAAGCTGTTTTAGTTTCTTTTGTACTGTCTCTTTTGTAAAGGTAATATCTTCAAGGACTGTTTGCAATTCTCTGTTCTCGCAGGTTGGCATTTCTTGGGTGCTTTCCTGTGTGAATACACTACAGAAAAATCTATTTAGGGTGTTCGCTTTGTCCTCGTTTTCAGTGACTGTATGTCCGTCTTCATCTATCAGGTCGGCGATTCCCTCTTTTATTTTCAGTTTTCTATTAGCATATGCATAGAATACCTTTGGGTTGCTTTGCGCCTTCCTTGCTATAGACTTTTCGTATTGCTTTATTGCGTTCTTGCAAGCCGTATTTGCTTGATTCCTTGCTTTGGCATATACTATGTAGTCTTTTCCCTCTTTCGTTTCCATGTATCTTGCAAAAGCCTGTTTTTTTCTTTTTGACCTTGCTTAAGGCTTTCTCGTTCATCCACAACGGGATTTTCCGTTTTGTTTGATTTCCTGTGTATTTTCTTGTTTTGGGAATGCATTCCTCCACTGCCTGATTGTACGTCTCTTCTAGGGCATTCCAGCCATCTGTTAAGGTCATGTTCTGTAATTTGTGACAAAGATTCTGGCCCTTGATTTGGTCTCTTAGTTTACTGTAGTTTCCCTTTGAGTAGTTGAATCTTACTTCTTCTCTTCTCTTGTCTTCCATGCATGTTTTATACTCAAAGTGAAGAAATTGGTGATGGCTTTTTCCCAGTGGGGCACCATGTACAATGTTCTCCACCATACCTTCTTCTTTCGTAAGGATCAAATCAATGAGGGTTGGTCTTTGTTCAGCTCTGTAGTGAGTGGGACTGTTGACATGCTGGTACAGGAAATTGTCTCTGACCACAGATTCCAGAAACACAGTTGCCTTGTGTTGTTCACTTGGTGGCGATGTTTCATTTTCCCAGTCTATCTCCGGGTGGTTGAAATCACCTGTAAGTAATATATTTAGTCTTCCCTGGATAGCGATCTTGATTAATTTGTACAGTTTGTCATCTACAACCTCAGTGTTATTAGGTGACCTGTAGACACACCCTATAAGCAGTCTGTCGCCTGCAGCCAAGCGAATCTCCACCCATATTGCATCTTTAACTGTGTCGTGCTCCCCAGTACATGTCTCTTGTGCTCTCAGCCATTTTTTCGCATAAATAATCACTCCTCTATCAGCATTGTCCTTGTCTATTTTGCAGAAACAATCGTATCCATCCATCTCCAGCTCCACCCTCTGTACAGCAAACTTAAAATTTTTTGGAAGAACCTCCGTTAGACAGACTATGTCTGGTTGATTTGAAGCAACAAAAACTTGGAATTCTATCCGTTTATTTAAAAAACAGTCAACATTTGTATAAACGCAACTCAAAAAATCCTTAGTAACTTTAACTTAAGAAAAAACTTTCTTAACACTATGTACATTCTTGGTCTGGGGTTTTGTTGTGTTTCCTACACTGTGGCCCCGTGCTGGTCCCTCGCCTCCGTTCTTGCGATGTTTATCACTCGATTTCTTCTGATTGCCCATATTTCCGTCCCTTTCTGTGCTTCTGTCTCTGCCCTCTTCTGGTTTCTTAATGAAACTAGCTTCCTCGTCTCTTCCCTTTCTAAAAAAGTCATATCCCTTTTGACCGAAATAGAGTGAAAGCGTTTGTCTTGATGTTCCCTCAGTTTCCGTCCCGATTGTAATAAGGCTTGTGCATGCTGATGTGTCTTGACTTTCAATAATAATGGACGTGGTCCTTTCTTATCCTTTGCCTCGTCTTCTTTTTTCCCCAGACGTCTGGTTTGCTCGATGACTGCATCATCACATCCAAGCCCCATTTGAGCGACACGGACGGCTTTTTTCATGTCTTCCTCCTTCCTACGTTCTGGGTCAGTTTCTGTACTTTCCTCTAGTCCAAACAAGATGACATTAAGCTTCCTTGAATCTCTATCTTCCATCTCTTTAATACTTTCCTTTGCTGTGTCCACTACTATGGTTTCTAACTTCTCTGCCAGCCTAGCATGTGATATCTCAACCTCCTTGAATTTGTGAGAAATCTGGACTTCTATGTCGGTAACTTTACTTTCGAGGGTGTCCTGCCTACCTGTAAGACTTTTCATGCTTGTCATTAGACCACCTGCAAATTTGTTACACTTTTTGCAATACCAATGCAGCCCTTGTGAAGTTTCTTTCTCTGCCTCCTGCATTGCCTTGTATAGTGCCTCGCTGACACCCTCACACACTGTATGATGCCACAGTTCACACATGTCGCACTTAACTCCCATTTCCTTTTTTCCCACTACTTTATCACATTTCCCACACACTGTGTTTTCTTTTCTTGTCTGTTTTTTACTTCTGTCAGTACTCATTGTGACTTGTTTTTTCTTGGTCAAGATCAGTCTAGATCTAGATCTGGCCACTAGCTGGTTGTTTGTTAGCTTGTCTGGTTACTAGATCTGACCACTATAATGCAGTACAACGTTGAAACGATCCCACACTACTAGATTTCTAGATCTAGGCTAGAATCCAAATTCCGCAGAGGTGTCCGCCATCGCGTTTTTCTTGTCAAATTGGTACTTGTTCGTTTTTTTTCACTTGAAAAAGGCGAAAGCCGAAAATTTGTGTATTTTCTGTCTTCTCTTTAGTTTGCTTTGTATTGTTTGGGTTTTATTTCTCACGCGGGGCTTTGCAACATACAACCTTTTCTCTTTGCCCAATTTTGACTTTGCTTATAGCCCTGCTGCGACCCCACAGTTTTTCTGTGGTTTTTATATTTGTAGAACGTGAAATAGACCTAGATCTACATCTTTACTGTAACACTAATACTATTTCCTATACTTACATTGGATCGATGATTGTAAACTTTTACAAGTTTGTTATTTCAGAAACCCCATGTGGTTCAAATACTCGGGTTTCTAGGGCTCACTTCAACACGTTTCAAGATTGTTTAGCTCCAACATCGGCCGGATGTGATGCATCCATAGACACGTCTGGTCTTCACTGGCGCAGTTTAGTGCATGAGTGTGCCTGGACACTTGATGCGCACTATAGACACTTTTTTTTCTTTTCAGATCCTCTTCTTAGGACCCCTTGTATTTATTCCGGTTTCAGGAAATATATTTAAAAGTGGTTTAAAATGTAAATTCTTTCTTCTTCTTCTTCTGCGTTCTTCGTGTCAGACTGTTTATATCAGGAGGCCGGTAGCCTTTATGAAGGACGCTGTGCTCCTGAGATCCTCTGCTGTCCCACATAGTTTAGTGTGTAGTGAGAACAAGAAGAGACCCCACAAGACGATGGAGAGATGAAATTGTGCGGACACGTGACTGGGCATGGACAAGATGGACGGACAAACATAGACTATTATAAAACCTACCTACAACTGTTGTTGTTTTTTTTGCCAATTTTTGACTTTGGAAAACATAGAAGAATGAAGACCATTGGTGGAGCTCAGTGGACGGGCAAGGCTCTTCACAAACATAAGAAAAACATAAATATAATGAGTGTGTGTGTGTGTGTGTGTGTGTGTTCATCACTCTGTATTCAATTGGAGGGAGGGGGGGAGTGAGTTTTGTGTTGGGGGGGGGGGGGGGCTGTATTTCACACACCGTCTTTAGGGTTTATGGTTAAAGTAATCACATGTGGTTGTTATCGTTTAAAACAATAACAACAATAACTGCAACAAAACAACAATAACAACAACAACAACATCAACAAACTTCTATTTTCGGGGGGGGGGGGGGGGGGATTGACTGCATTGACACCAGTCCGCTTTGTGGCATCATAATAAAAGTATTGGGTTTCTTACAGGATAGCCATAAGAAAAACTGATATCATGACGTGTAGTTTACCCCCCCTCCCCCCCCCCACCCCCGGCCGCCTCTCACTATAAATACCCTTATTTCAAATCTTCTTCTCTTAGTCATGTCTTTGTGGTACCCCTATTATAGAACTCAAATGGAATTCCTCCCTAAAGTTCACCCAGAAGGCAAAAGGTTTGAGACTGGGAGTTAGGTCACCACTGAGGATTTTGAATACTTTTAATTCGTGGGACATGAGAGCGAATCTGAAATATGATCAAACCAGTAGGACTTCACACGGAGGAATCCCCCCCCCCCCCCCCGGAGACTCTCCTTTTTTATGTGTGATTATGCATTGTGTAAATTTGTGACCTAAAGGATGGGAAATTGAAATTAATACATTAAAATAGATAACATAAAATCAAAAGAATACATACTGCCATATGGTGTTCCACAAGGCTCAGTTTTAGGTCCCACTCTCTTTATTATGTACATTGGGCCCCTGTCTAATATTTTTAAAGATCATGGTTTTTATTACCATCAGTATGCTGATGATGTCCAACTATATCACCCTGGTACGACTTTAGGTCATGTTGACAATGTTATAAAAGATAGTGAAAAGTGTATTATGGACACAAAAGAATGGATGAACCAAAACAAACTAAAGCTAAATGAAGCCAAAACAGAAGTTATGATTATTGGAAAGAAAAGACAAATAACTGCAATTAAAAATGTAAAATTAAATCTTGGTGAAAGCACTGTAGCAAACGTGAATAAAGTTAAAAACTTAGGCACAATTTTAGAATCAGATCTGAGCATGGAAAATCAAATAAGTTCATTATGTCGATCATTAATGTTTCAATTAAAAAACATCAGCTCTATTCGTCCATTCATATCCCAAGAGGCAACTCGAATACTTATCACTTCACTTATGTTTTCAAAGCTTGATTATTGTAACTCTCTGCTCTTTGGAATTCCGAGCAACAAAATAAAACGCCTTCAGATAATTCAGAATAATGCAGCTAGACTGATTTTTAGAAAATCAAAAAGAGAATCTGCCTCAAGCCTTATTGACCAACTTCACTGGCTTACTGTTGAAAACAGAATAAAATTGAAAGCTGCAGTTTTGGTTTACAAATGTCTTGAAGGTTCAGCTCCCTCCTATCTTTCGGAACTTTTGAAAAAACATGAGTCTGATAGATTTTTAAGATCTACTACAGAAAACAAACTGGTTGTTCCCAGGTGTAAAACATCAAATTATGGAGATAGAGCTTTTAGTTGTTTTGGTCCCTGTGTGTGGAATTCTTTACCACAAGAGGTTCGAAATTCTGCCTCTCTAAACATATTTAAAAACGGGTTAAAAACATTTCTTTTTAAAAACTGAATTTTATAGCTTGCTATGGATGTATAAAACTAGTTTGTCTGTGTAAGTTTATTTGAATGTGCTTTTATGATTTTTTTTTACTGTGTACAGCGCCTAGAGCTTTTAATGTTTTAGTCCTGGCGCTATATAAATGTATATATTATTATTATTATTATTATCCATGCAAGCTGCAGTCAAAAGCAACGGCAGTGTTTCAGAGCCCTTTGCTGTCACAAATGGGGTAAAACAGGGTTGTGTCTTAGCCCCAACTCTGTTCAGCATCATGTTCTCTGCAATGCTACAAGAAGCCTTTAGCTCTCCTCCTCAAGGGGTAAGCATCAAGTACCGAACTGATGGCAGTCTATTCAACCTCAGGAGACTTCAGGCAAAAACCAAAACCAAAAGTACTCAAGTCTGTGACCTACTATTTGCTGATGATTGTGCACTTCTGGCACACGATGAGGATAGCATGCAAAACTGTGTTGATAAGTTCTCTAGTGCCTGTGACAACTTTGGCCTCACAATAAGCACAAAGAAGACGGAAGTGCTCCATCAGCCTACTCCAGACGACAAGTATCCTGTGACCCCAAACATCAAAGTCCATGACAGTCTTCTGAAGGTGTCGGAGAACTTCACCTATCTTGGCAGTACACTGTCTTCCGCGGCTCGTGTTGATACTGAAATTCTCTCAAGAATCAGCAAAGCCAGCTCTGCATTTGGCAGGCTTCGAAAGAGAGTATGGGATGTTGCCGGCATTCGCACAAACACTAAGCTGAAAGTGTACAATGCTGTGGTCCTTCCCACCCTACTCTATGGGGCTGAAACCTGGACAGTGTACCAATCGCATGCCAGAAAGCTAAATCACTTTCATCTGGCCTGCCTTAGAAAGATCCTAAGGATCAAATGGCAGGATAAAATTCCAGACACTGAGGTCCTCAATCGTGCCAAGGAATTGAGCATCTTCTGCCACCTGAAAAAAATTCAGCTACGTTGGGCAGGACATGTTGTCAGAATGCCCGACTCCAGACTCCCTAAGCAAATCTTCTTCTCTGAGCTCTCCAATGGAACGAGGAATGTTGGGGCCCCAAAGAGACGTTACAAAGACACTCTCAAGCAATCACTGAAGGCCTTTGCCATTGATGTGAGTGAGTGGGAAAAGCTCTCGCTTGATCGTGCAAATTGGAGGGCGGCCCTTACCAGAGGCAGCAAAGCATGGGAAGCTGACAGAGTCCAGCAGGCTATCAAAAAAAGAGAACGGCGCAAGAAAAGGCCCAGTGGTACTGAACCAACGAAGCACTCTTGTCATTTATGCGGAAGGGTCCGCAGGGCAAAAATAGGACTTATCAGTCACATGAGAAGCCATAAGTCATGAAAGAACAGTCTTTCCATTCTGTCCTCTGTGTCCTTTAGTTCTCTTTATTGTCCATGTGTTGAAATTCTCAACAATTTCTGTTCTTTATTCCTCTGGTGTTGTTAAGGTCATCATCATACCTGATGGACAAACTATTATTATTGTTATTATCCATATCATCCCCCCACCAGCAACAACAAAATTTATTATTCATTATTAAATATATATTATTATTAATAAATATTCAAATATTATTTGAGTTGTGAGTTGTGAGTTGTGAACTGTTGTGAGTTGTGAACTGAGCCTAACAGGCTGCGTTACAATTTGCTCTGAGATAGAGAGAGGTAGAGAGAGAAAGTGAGCGAGACAGGGAGAGAGAAAGAAGCAGTGTAGTGTGTTGAACGCTTCGCCGGCGCTCCATTCTGCTCTGTGGTTGACATGTTGCTTCTGTAAAGCGCATAGAGCATTTTAAAAATGGATATGCTCTATATAAATGCCATCCATTATTATTATTATTATTAAATGCGAGTGCCAATTTTTACATCAGCCTGACGGAACTAAAACTACATGCGACAATTTTAACTTCCAAAGGCACATTTGATAAGTCTGATTTTGTTCCTTGATAACGGGGCATACTATTTGCTTAATTGTCGGATAAGACTTTTTGGTGGGATTATTACCTAGTTCATGACGTCGTAGGACTCGCAGAAAATTATAGGAATCAGAGAAAAAAAAGTTGTACTTTTTAGAAAAATGGAATTTAATCCAGATGCACTGTTTATTGTGAAAACAATGACGTAAGGGAGCTCAAGGATTCATTTAAACGAGCCTTTTTCTATTATGTGGATTTCATTAGAACACTTTTATAGTAGGTCTAAAATAAAAATGAGTCAGTAATGAAACTTTCACAAGTACCAAATTTCTTACACTTGTAAGATCTAGAGGAGATGTTTACATAGCAAAATCGCCCCACTCTCCCGGGCCCTCCTTTTTTATTTTTTGGAACTTGCCTCTAGATTTTCTAGTGTTTTTTTTTTCTTTTTTTTCTTTTTTTTTTTTTCCCGAGCTCACTACACATTTTTTTTTTTTTTTTTGGTACCCCATTAGTGAGTCAGTCTAACTTGTTAAATATGATTATGTTCAGACAATACTATCAGTGTTGTGATATCCTGTTAGTTCGATTTTTTTTTCAAATGTTTTAGTTGCTGTAAGAGAAACAAAGAAGAGATGAGATCTGTTACTGAAAATGTTTCTTTTTTAATTTTCTACTTGCCCCTGGTCTATACAGAACCTAGGGGTGAGCTCTTCCCACTTTCCCGCTTCATCAAAAGAAGCGTCCATTGTTAGTCCTGGCGCCACAACAATAATAAAAGTCTCTAAACTGCAGAGGTCCGTTCTATGGTGGCTGTTTATGTTAGTTCTGTTAATGTCCTAACCAATTCCTGACTGAATGAGACAAAGTGCAGCAGTGGCATGGACAAAGAGGAGGAGGTAATTAACAAATAGATCATCCGAGGGGAATAAAATCTTCGTAATGAAATTTAGCAGTTGAAAAGGGAGAGTTGTAAATTTGATTATGGCACACCGAGACTGCCCCACATCGAGCCTCACCACCTATCTGTTGGGCGTCTTAGGGTGTAAAAACCTGCCAAAAAAACCACCCCGTGACCTCCAGCAGTTACAATGACGCTATCGTATACATATTGTAGTTAATACAAATCGTAATGTATGTGGGTGCTTTCCCTGGGGCGATCCGACAGCCAAACGCTCAAACTTAACGATTTACGGCAAAATGGCATTTCATGAGTATACTATTTAGCAGATGTTATTGCTATTAGTACTACTGTTAGCTTCCTAACCCTCTGCAGTTATTAAGGGTACCATAGGTTTCTAAAAAGTCCCTGCCCTGTGAAAAAGGAGTAAAATTCTTACCTGACTCACATTCTTTGCGTTCCTTCCTCCACGACTTCCTTGCTTACTCCCATAGTTTCCTAAACTTGGCCTCTGTGTTAAACAGGTCTGTCATTTTGCCTCTCTTACCATAGTTGTATTTCGAAATTACCATTTTCCCTATCAATATTGCATGATTAATTTCATTCAGAGATTTCTTGTTAAATTTGCCGTGCGACGACAGTCCCAATAAAACGGAACATTTATCTAAAACAATTCTCTTACCTGTTTCTGCTGTAATTCGGTTTTCGATTTCTTTCCAAAGTGGCTGGACTGTTGGGCAATCATAGAAAAAGTGTTCTAAAAAATCTACCGCTTTACACGTTGGGCATAAAATTGAGTCTTGTATTCCCATCTTTTTTAATAGTATACTTGTTGGATAAATGTTATTCAGTATTTTCCACTGCAATACTCTTAACCTTGTTTCTGTGGTGCAGTTAAATGCAATTTTCCAGTGTGTTTCTCTTATCTCTACTTTCAGTTTTTGTTTCCAGAAATTAATTGCATAAGATTGCCTCTCGACTCTAATCGTTTTTTCAAATCCTTTCCTTCCTATATTACCTATGATTTCCCCTCTGAATTTGATAGATTTCAATGCCCCTGGTCTTTCCTCCTGTAGCAATGGCTTCTTATGAAGAGCGTTGTACAATACATTGTATTCTAGCTGGGCACCAGGAAAGGCCCCGTATTTCCCTATAAAGTCATAAAAGGAAATTATGGTGTTATTATTACATACATCTTTAACATAGACAATATTTCTCTGTATACAGTTTGGCAAGAGAAGTATGCTATTCTTATACTTTATGTTTTTGTTGTTAGACAGTGTTTCATTTACTGGTAATACATTTCCGGTCTCTGGGATATGATTATTATCGATCCATGTCTTCAAAACTCGTCTCCAGAATAGTATTTTAACCTTTTCTAGACCTTTGAATTCTTTACTCGCAATGTTACTTTCAAAGGCAGCGATGCCTCCAACTGGAACGAGACATTGCAAAGGAATAATTTTCCAAGGTTGACTTTCACCATGAATTAAATTTTCTCCCCATTGAAGAAGAATAGAAATTTGCTTATGAATTATATTTACCATATTCATCCCACCTTTTTCATATGAACTACACATCGTAACTCTATTTACTTTTTCAAACGCTCTGGTGTTCGTAAGTCGTCTTTTCCATATAAATTTAAAAAATAACTTATTTATTTTGTTCAGAATATGCAAAGGAAGCCCAATGCTCTGCATTACATACATAAATTGACTTAGACCAAATGTTTTCACTATATGTATTTTTCCAATTATAGATAGATCTCTTCTAGCCCATAAGGACAGTATTTTTTCTGTAGTTTCTATTTTCTTATTCCAGTTTTCCTCCGTCTCCATTGCTGGAGACTTCGAGCTGAAAGTTATACCTAAAATTTTCAGTTTGTCAACCACTTTTATGTCTAGTTCTTCAACCCACTGAATTCTTTCTTTTCCCATGGTCATCGCAAGCGACTTTTCTTTATTTAATGCCAGGCCTGAGAGTTCAGTAAATTCTTTTATTTTAGCCAGAATTTCTCTGTAGTCAATTAAGTCTTTCAAAAAAAGTGTTGTGTCGTCGGCATATTGTTTAATTTTTACCTGGCTCGTTGTGTCCGGTAGTGTAATTCCTCTAATATTTCTTTCTTGTTTAATTTTAAGGGCCAAAATTTCAACAGCAACCACAAAGATTAGTGGAGAAATTGGGCAACCCTGCCGTACCCCTCTCTCAATTTTAAACTCTCTGCTAAAGAATCCCCCATTCCTGATGATAGCCACTCGCTCTTTCATTAAAGTGGAAATCCAGTGACGAAAATAACTTCCGAAACCAAACATTCTAAAGGATTCAGTAACCAGGCTTGTTGATATAGTATCGAAAGCTTTTTGGAAATCGAGAGATAATAAGACGCTTCCTACTTTCCTTTGCTTTTGATTTTCGATGATATCATCTAATTCTCGTAACATAGTTACTATACTTCTTCCTTTAACAAAGCCCACTTGGTTTTCGCTGATTATGTTATGCAGGACTTTGTCTAGTCTCAATGCCAAAGTTTTTGCTATTATTTTATAATCCGAGTTTGTAAGCGATATTGGGCGCCAGTTTCCTAAATCATTTCTATTTAGACCTTTCCTTTTGTGCAAAAGACTTATAATTCCCTTTCTCTGTGTTGGAGACAAACATCCCTTCTGAAAGCTATAGAGATAGGAGTTCATTAATGGTTTCTTAATTTGGCTCCAGAATACTTTATAAAATTCCATTGGGATTCCATCTAATCCTGGAGCGGAACCATTTTTCATTTTCTTCAGAGCAGATAAAACCTCTGCATCAGTAATTTGTATTTCGCATTGCTCCCGCCCGACATCACATATCCGAGGTATTTGTAATTCCCTTATGAAATTATTGATTCGATTTAAAATTTGTTGTTCACTTTTTTCTTCCCGGTACAAATTTTCGTAAAACTGACAAATTTGGTCATTGATATCAGCAGCGTTATTTAAAACGCTACCACAATTGTTAATAAGTTTATGGATAGTATTACTCTTCGATCTCACTTTTTCTAAACCTAAAAAGAACTTTGTGGACTTTTCACCTTCCTCAATCCATTTTATTCCTGCTCTAATCTGGGCACCTCTTGTCTCATCCATCTGAATTATTTCCAGCTGTTTCTTAGTAGACATAATTTGAGCATAAATCTCTTTACTTTCAGGGTCTTGGGTAAGTTTTGTTTCTAGCATATTCAATGATTCGAACAGATCTGATTTTCTCTCCCTTTTTCCATTTTGTAGATGGCGACTATATTGTTGACTAGCTTCCTTTACATCAATTTTTATCATTTCCCATCTCAATTGGGGGTCCAAATCTTTATAAGTTTCTTCCGTGCGATGTATGGTGTCATTTATTAGGTTGACGTAGCTGAGGTCCTTAAACAGACTTGTATTCATTTTATATGAGGATGGCCCCCTATTAAACGACTGGAAGTTAAACGTAATTATTGAAGCTCTGTGATCTGAAAATCCAAAACTTTGTATATTAGTTTCCGATACAAAAGTGAGGAGGTTGTCACCCACAAAGACGTAATCTAATCTTCTTGCAATGATCGGATTCCCTCGGCTCCAGGTATGGGTTCGATCTCCTGGATGTTGTTGCCTCCACACATCCGTTAGCGACAGTTCTTTTATATGTGTGTTTAGAGATTCAACGATATTATTCGGATGTTTCGATCCTGAAACAATATCTAAGTTGTTGCACATAACAGTGTTAAAATCACCGAGGTATATAACATGAGTGGTATTTCCATTGTCGACATATTTTTCAATTATTCTTTTCACTTGCGCAAAAAATATACATTTTTCCCTTTCTATACATGGTCCATAAACATTTATTAAGTAGACCTCATTTTCATTTTCTATGTTCATGTTGGAGATTATCATTCTTTCGTTTTTGTATACAAGTTTTACCTGTTCAACTGCAATAGTTTTGCCGAACATGGTCATAATTCCTTTACTTCTGGTGGTCCCTACTGAATAATGAATCGTTCCTCCCCATTCCTTTTTAACTAATTCCATATCATCCTCGAGAAGGTGCGTTTCCTGCATTGCTATCGCTTCAAATTTTTCAATTTTCATGGTTCGAAAGAGTGCCTTTCGTTTTTTTTGTTGCCTCAAGCCCTGCACGTTAAGCGTGCATATTTTAGTTCTGGACATCATTTCCTTCGTTGGGTAGTTTGTGTTGCCTGTTTCTGTCAATGATTTGTTGTTGTTTTTTCCCTTTCCTTTTTGAGCATACTAACCTCAATAAGTTGAAGTTGGGTCGCACCTTATCTTTTGTGAGGGCTGCTCCGTCGTGTTTTTCGAAGGCGAATCTGGGACCCTCCTTTTCGTGCTCACTGAGCGAGCTTTACTCAGGAAGAAAGGTAAGGTGTTTGTTTCTTTCTTCCCTTTTATTTCTGGGCATTTTTCCTTCTTCCTTCCTCTCTCTCCGTCGGTTCTTTGTCCAGTTTTGTTTTGTTCCCTTATATCAGTTTGTGCGTTCATAGATGAGTTCGTGTTGTTTTGCTGAGTCTTCTGTGGAGTGTCCTCCTCTTTGTCTTTGTTTATTGTTGCCTCCTCTTCACTTCCTCTTCTTTGTTTTTCTTTCCTGTTCACTGTTTTCTTTGTTTTCACTTCTTTGCTTTGTCCTTTCTGAGGATAATCAATTACCTCATCGTCCTTTCTCCGTTCTCGGCCTTTCTCTTCGGTCGCTTCTCTTTCAGCAAGATCTTCACTCTCCTCCTCATCCTCGGCATCTTCATAACTACTATCGTCGCTTTCTCTTGAGATGTCAATAGATGGTTTTGGTTTGCTACTTACCATCTCCGCGTTTGTGCTCCCCAATGTTACGTCTTCCGTCTCTAGACCATCATTTTCATTTCGCCTGTCTCTCTCCTCTTCCACTATCTTATCATCCTTGTCTGTTTCCCGGGGTCCATTTTCACATTCGTTTTTTCTGTGTCCCGGATTACGGCACAACAAGCACACTTCCTGATTGGTGCACATTCTCGCTGTGTGCCCTTTTTGAAGGCACTTCCTACAGACCTGTACCTCATCCTTCATTTCCCTGTAATAGAGGGAGGCCCAAAATGGACCCATTTGGACCCTGGCCGGGAGGGGTTTTTCTGGGAGGCTGATCCAAACTATTCTTCTCCCCGAGACCCAAGGGGTCAGCCTGCCCTGGGGATCTCTCAGCCTTTCCATTTCCAGTTTTGAACGGCTCTTGACCCCCAGTTTATTAAGAGCCGTCTCAATAGCCTGGTTGCTATATGACAGTGGGATATCCCCCACCGTCAATCTCGTGGCAGGGATTTCCTTACCATCCCCACCTCTTAGTAGAAATGGGTTTTGGTTAAAGAGGGGTATGTGCACCCCTTTCACACTAATTCCCTTCGCCAGGAGCGTGGCCCTGGCCGTTTGCGATTTGGTGTATATTCGCCATAGACCGCCAATTCTTTGGGCTCCCACCGTCTCACCCGCGCCGGACGCCCTCTCCGCGGAGGAGCACACATCGAAAGGGGACAAGCCCCTCTCTCCGTCAAATGGGAAGGCTTTCGCCAGGAAAAAAACCGGTGGAGTTGACGACATCGCAATCTACCTTTCCTTACGATAACGGCAATAACAAAGACGGCAAATATAGCGCGACACAACAGTTATAGTTATAGTCAGTAGGCTATAGGACAAGTGAGTAATGTCAACCTGAGCAAAAAAAAAAAGCGATCTCGAACAACAAGTAACTCTGCACACTACACAGAAAAAAAAGAAAAAAAAACAACAGTTCAGGTAAGCGGGGGAGAGGTGGGTGACCGGGTTGTGTTGTTGTCAAACAACACTGAAAAAAACGTGGGAAAAAAAAAGAGAGGCACTGTCCAGACCCGAAACTGGACCACGTCGATCAAATCAGTGAATGTCTTCCAAAAAAAAGAACACCAGAAGGCAGCGGAGCACTCACCTGATATCCTTACGGAATCTTGAGGCTTTACTTACCTTCCAGCCTTCACTTCGCTGCAAAACTCGCAGTCGAATCAAACCGTGACAGCCACCAGCCAGTCACAACCGGAAGTCCAGATTTTCTAGTTATCGTCATGGAAACCACAGAGTTTACAAAATATCATGTGGTTTAGGCAACCTACCAAGCTACCAAGCAGTCAATGATGTGTATTGTTTTTAAATCTAAGACGTGGACAGTATCAGTTATGACTGGTATTTCCGGAATTGATTTTATGTATTTTCAGCATTTGAACAGGGAAAATGCAAGAAGATTAAAATTTGATATTCCGCAATGGTAAAATGCCCATGCAATCTTGTTTCATCTGCAAGTGTTTGTCACGTCACTCCTTGTTTTTTTTTTGCACAATATTATAATGAACACTCAAAGAGTTTATAATAAACCTAGAGGTAAGACTCGGTCACGTCACATAGCCGCAAATAGAAAGCCCGGCAGCCATCTTTGCTTACGGCAAGCGATTGCAAACACGGTGTCAAGGCCAGTGCTAACGAAAGTAGTTTTTGTCGGAAGGCCTCAGTATTTATTCTTGTTCATTCCTCTTTAGAGATGGAGGTTCAAATTCATCCGTACATTTTGTATTTTGTCATAATTCATAATGTTTGTTTTTTTTCTTTTGGTGGGATTACATTTTTTACATTTTCGTGGTTCACCCAATCCATAAATTAAGTCTGCTCATTACTACTGTAATCCCCGTTCAAACAATCTGAAAGGCCGTATTATTTTAGGCTTGGATTTGTTTACTTTAGCCGTACTGTCTAGGTCGAAGCAGGCTTGCCGTCAGTTGGCCGCCATCTTTACTTCACCTACCGATGACGCCACGCGGAGGCTTGCGTAGCGCTAGTCTGACCTCTAGCTATAACCTCTTTGTGAACACTCCTAACATTGTGCTGCTGAATACCAGTAGGTGGCCAAAGTTTGAGAAAAGTTGTGTTATCGGAGTGGAGAAAACAGGCCCAGATCATAAGTTTATGACAATACTTAATTGGGGAAGAGTGATGGGCATCCAAACACCTTTGTTCCGAACCGCTTGGCTTTGCTCCGTGGTCGAAGTTATAGGAATGTTATGCAAACACTTTGCCTTGGGTAATTTATGCTGCAGTTATTTGTGGGATTATCCTCACCTAGCTATATTCAAAGTATACAAATCATAACCTGCACATTGACCCTCATTTTATACAACTGTGTTCTCTGCTCAGAAATCGAAGTTAAGCGAATGTTGAGCAGTTGTGGAAATTATAAACACATCTGAAGGTGATGATCCCTGCTTGATAACCGGTTTTGGTACACATTGTGCAAAATGAAGTAAACTTATGAATTAACCCCAAGGAAGGTGTGAAACGAATATATGAAACCAAAAATAACCTTTATTTTTACATGTTAGTACATGGAAAATCAAGCTTTCTTTCACACATTGGATCTGGGGACACACACAAGTTAGATTTCGAAGAGAGAAATCACATATTCTATTCACAAGACATATCCGTTCTCTTTATGTAAGGCCGCCATGGCGGAAAGATGATATTTTTTTTTAATGTTCATTTTATTCAATAAATAATAGTGCACACTTTTTTTTTATGGAAAATGTTGTTCTAACTTTTTATCATAACACAAGCTGTCTTTACAGTCTCTTTCTTTCCTTGTTATTGATTCCAACAGTGCACTGTGTCTGAATTCCTTTAAACTCATTCCTGAGATTGTTTGCATCTTCCACGTCAAAACCAGTTGCACCCAATAAAAGTGTTTTCTGTAAGAGAATTGGAATTTTAGCTCTCTGGAGTATGTCTTGGAAAACATGGCTTTAATTCCACATTTCTGCATTGTTTGTGGAGTAAAGTTTGAATTTATATTTAACGACATCACGTATTATAGACCCTAATCCAGATAACACTTCTGTACTCCTTCACTTTACATAGTTTTAGATCCTCTACGTTTCTAATGGACTCTCAGTTTTAAGAACACAATATGGTAATTTGAGAACTGCCACAGCATTAATCCTAAAATTCATATATATATACTGTCGTATGAAAATGAAGACTATGACAAAACAGTCTTGTTTCCAAGCTTAGTCACAAGTGGACTATGCCTGAATACTGCACAACCATTATCACTGTGTTCTTTTAAAACATTAACAATTTTTACCGATTTGACAACGAAAATTGACTTAGAAAATTGCTATTACGACAGAAATTCTGTACACTAACAAGCTATATTTTTCAATTATTTTTTTATTCAATTCGCAGCACCACTTCCCGTCCAAAATACTCGAATCCATGTCAGTATTGCCTACTGATAATGACATCCATAATTTCCACATCCACATAATGGAAAATATGGTTTATTATGTAACCGAAAATGATATACAACAGAAAATACAGAGCCCTTATTAAACCAATGGTTAATTTCTTGTCTTTAAGCTTGGGTTTCACGGACCATCAGCAGTTGTCAAAGCGGTGGTTTATGTGTTTTTAAGTACGTTCACACTTCTTGATATTCAGTTTCTCCCACCACAGGACCCCTAACTATCTTTCAAAGTTTGTTGTTGTTGTTGTTTTGGGGTGGGAGGGGGGGTCTTCGGCAATGTCACGTTGTTCCTGCTGCGACCCACCACAGTACCTATAATTGCTGCTCAGGTAATGTAATGCACTAGCCACAGTCTGTATGATAACTTTGATAACAATTTGAATAAACACATATTATTGTATCGCCCGAATGTACCATAAAATAATACGGCATGAATTTTCTGTTATCTTTTCATGTTTTTTTAGTTCGCTCTAAAATGTCCAAGACGTTTATGGGTGATTCCCTTTAATACACTTATGTCGAGATTTTCTGCTCTGCACTGATAGCCCCGGCAGTTGTCTGAGACCCAACAGATGGTCAGCCATGGTTAAATTACCTTGAAAGCCTACAGGTAGATCTGTGTGAAGTTAGAAAACTGTCTATAGGTCAAGGCACCGAACAGTACTGTAGAATTGTGAGAAGTCGGTTTATTTTGCTGGCATTAGAATGGAAATGAAGCGCTTTCAAGAGTGACAGTCCGATCTTCAATGGAACTAAGACGACAACTTTTTTAAAAAATAAAACCATTCAATTATTGTTTTTTACTTTACTGTAACATCACATTTCACCATTGCGGCGTAATAAGTCATCATCTTCTTTTTATTAAGGCAGTAAGACCTCCAATGTAATTACTAAAGGCTTTTCCACAGCTGAGTCTTTAATTCTACAAAATATCATATTACACATTGAAAGACATAAAGGTGTACGTGGCACAGACTAATAAAATACCCAAGAGAAAATAAGTATTAGGCGGACGAAGGTTGTAGTGCCTAGTTAGTGCTCAGGAAAGCTCCGCCTAATACTTATTTTCTCTTGAACTGTTATCCTAGTGCTCTGCCTCCCCCCGAGCTTTCTGCTCACCTATATTGACTTCTGTTTAATAAAATACCCAGACTGGATGATCCCATTGTGTGACGTCACAAAACAGCGAAAGGTCATGAACCACCCGCCACATTAGGTTTACGCTAACGACCGACGCTTCAGCATAGCTACAATTTTGAATGACACCAATTTGACGCGCCTACTGAACGCGGAAGTTTGGTTCCGCACCAAAGAAATTAATACATGTGCAACCAATCTTGACAAATAAAAAGAAATTTCTACTGCAGATAGACCTAGAATCGGAATTTCCCGAGCGGCGGCCACGTTGATTATATGGCCGCCGCTCGGGAAATTCCGTAAAAAACGACACAGCCCGAAGCTCGTGTTTCCAGTCTGGTTAATTTATTAGTCTGTGGTACGTGGGCATATTTTAAAAGGTATTGAAGTTCGCTATAATTTTAATACTTTCGTGGGTTTTGAGCCACAACTGAGTTGAACAGAAGAAAATGTTCCGACATTTTGGGTGGGCAAAAAAAAAAAAAACAGACGCTTTTTCTTCAGGCAGAATTAAAAAGTAAGACAGGAAATTTCGCTTTGGGTTGAATTTACACAATGATGATCGAAACTTAACTGTAAAAATCACATCTGTGGTATTTCCCGAGTCAGTGGGCCAATCAGTAAAATGTAATGCCCCTAGAGCACTTAGGTTTTGTTTTCCCTCAGCTTTGTGGACTCTGGAGTTAAACCCCCGGGACCTCCTAGCATACTAGACCAAAACACGTCTGTCTCCGTATTTCATGCAGTGAAAGTCAAAACCTTCGTAAAACAGAGTTTAGTCAGTCTGTTCGCCTGTAGCTTCAATGGGAAGAAATACCCCTTCACACGTTTCATTTTAAAACTCTTAAGGTCAACCGTGTACTTCTTGTGGTATATTTTGAACGTCAACTTTTATTTATTTAATGTACTTATTTATTTATTTTTAATTTTTAAAATTTATTAATATTTGGAAAGAACTGCTTTCTAGTTCTGTTGAAAAAGCCACGGTCCTTACCATAATATATGTTATCTCAGTTTTGGTGATAAACTGTCAGTATGATAAAAAAAATTAATAACAAAAATAACACCATGTTTGCGTTTTCATGTACGCTGCAATTTGTCATGCAGCACTTCATATCTCCTGGCGTACATTTCACATCCCCAGACTTTCCAGGGATGTACGTTAATTAGAAAGGAAACCTGTCTGGTGTGGCGCAGGAGACCTGGGGACCTCCACGGTGCTGTCAGTACAGTTTTGTGCGTGCAGACAAGCTTGACTTCCCTGGTTGCTCTCACATGTGAGAATAAATTAATGTGTTTCTGTCTTATGTAGCATTTTAATTGGCGGTTGCTGCTCCACGCTTTGGCTATGATATTTTCTTTCATATGTTATGAGCCTTTACTTTCTGTTACTCTAGATTAGCTATATCATTCAGAAAAAAAGCAATCATCAGACTATAATGGAGCTAGAAAGGTGAAAATGTAAGCAACTAAAACTTTGTGAATACGGGAACAAAAATTATAAAACTTTGAGTACTGCTTTAATTGGTTACGCTAAATTACGTGAAGCCGTCCATTTTGTACAAAATGCAGTCATTTATATTGTTTATCAACTATATTTTGAGCTGAAAAACAAAGAGACGCATTTTTATGGAGTAGATGGGGAAAAGTATGACTGGAAATTTTGTTGTACAGCCTGACCACAGTTCTGCGAAAGGCACTTAAGTTAGTATACACAATAAATTTATAGAAAAAATATACTTAAAGAAACAAACATTGTAATGCTCACTGTTGTTTCAGATTACTCCTGAATTCTTTGGTTCCCGATGACTTTGAATGGTTTGATTTTGTTCCCGATGACTTCGAATTGTTTAGCTTGTTAACGATGACTTTGAATTTGCTTGGTAAGTTCCTGATATCTTTGAATTGTTTTGATCTGTTGCCGATGGCTTTTAGTTTTTCGGCTTTTTCCGAACAAATCTGAGTTGTTTCCTATCGCTGTCACATTTCATATGACATATAATTCCCTGCCATCCATTCGCCTCTCAAGTTCTCACTGACTGGACAGCTTATTGCGTCCTTAGTTCTTCTTTATTCTATCTCCATTTCCTGAAAAAAACTGGAGATTTACATGCATTAGTGTAGAAATGGAATAACAAATGCACACGTTGACGAGTGCCTTAAAATGAGCTGTGCCACATATAGAGCTGTTTGACATTTCCGATATAATAAAGCTCTTTATCATAAAGGACAAAGCCGCAAAGATAATATAAGAGAAGATAAGATAAGATATGTCTTTATTATCCTGTTGCCAGGAAATGTTTTGTCACAGCATCAGTAATTGTACAACAGCAAATACAATATCTAAGACCTACAAGTCTTTAACGCACACCGCACACACGCCCATTGCTCACACAACATTACCAACAAGTAAGAACATTGCTCTCACACACACGCACTGTACGAACAATCCATTAAGAAAAACTAACAACAGCATATTACATCAGGAAACACTACAACTTCGAATTGCGGATGGCAAAAAAGATCGTCTATAGTGCTCTCTGTTTATTTTTAAATACAGTATCTGTCCACTTTCCACATTCGCAAACGTTTAACATTGAATTTCTCAGTTGCGAAAAACAAAACAAAATTAAGGTGGCGTTACACAACGTACTTTGTTTTTAAATTCTGTTTCAACGCCACAAATTAAAATTGGCCCTGCTGCTTGAACCTGCGGGGGAGCGCAGGTGTTATCAGACATCGAAACTGAAGAGCATTAAGCGCTGAAAGGATAATTTCAGACTTTGAACACACGTTTTTAGAACTCCTGCTAAAAATAAAAGCGCCTCAATTTACTGAGTTAATCTGACAAGAGGCACATCAGATATTTTGGACTTTCGAGGAGGGAGATTAAAAATGAGTTTATAGTAAATATATTTATATTATTTATTCAACGCTTTTTAAATGTTCCTATGCCTGTGAGGAAGTCCAATCCGCTTCAAAGGTTTTTTTTTTTTGCTAAACCTGGCAAGATCTTGTTGACTCTTTATTTTAGCCAGATTGGAGGGAGAAAAAAATATATAAAGTGAATTGCCAAACAAAAAGATTACAGTTCTTTTTCCTTGCTTCACAAATCACTTTCGCAAACAACTTTTTTTTTATTAGCAAAGGAATTATGTTGTGACTTAGCATGGCTTGGTTCAAAATTCTAGTGTGTCGAGATTTAAAAAAAATGAATCAAAAAAGAGGGAGAAGTGAAAAAGAAATATAATATTTATACAAATAAATTCTAAAACAGTTTTATATTCATTTAGAACTTTTTTTTTCCCTAGGGATTATTGTCTGTTTTCTTTTAAGACTTTTTCTTAATCTCTCTATATATTTCTTCATCCCTCACAAAATCACAAAACAGCGTATAAAATCGCCCATTTTCTCCCACTTCTAAGTCAAGACATTTCAGGGATTTAATAATTATGTTTTGCTCTGAGCACTGACGCTGGTGTTGTTATTGATAGGAGGATATAATTATGTTTATTTACATGTTGTGATGTTAGATTGCCCCCTCTGCTGTCGCGGCTTCGTCCTCATGAATCTAACAAGTTACGTCTTTTGCTTTTTATTGACTTTTTTCTTTGCAATATTGATGTTAATAATGTTATATTGATCCTAGCTCACAAAGACAGGAGTAACTGCCATATATGTACATACAACTACGCCTTTACCCTCAGATGGTACAGTATGGTCATAAATTCAATCGAGCGTATGTACGTAAAAAAATATATATGCGCACAAAACAGATAGATTCAAACCCCTCTGTACGGAAGATGTAATTTCCTCGCCGACCACCAGGGAAGAAAATATCAAATAAGACATCTCTAAAGTAAACAATCTGTCTCACTATACCTATTTCTTTGTTCCAGCTCTCCATTTTTCCCTCTCTTCTATCCTCCCTCCAATTCCCTCGCGTCTCTGGGGAGGACGGACCAATGTTTCACTGCCCGGCCATCCCGACAGAAGCCATTTCTTTCCCTAGCCCGAATCCAAATAATGAATGCTCCCTGTAGGACGTTACTCAACCTCCAAGTTGAAGTTTCTCCCTACAAACGCAGACACCTCCAGATAGATTAATGGATTCTCCCTTCTGGCTCGGAACATGGCTGCACTAGAAGTAACCAATCAGCGCTGAGAGGGGCACTCGTGTTTATTTCATCAGGAATAAATCCACAACATTGTCTGGACTTGTTTTAATTGAGAACATCCGGGGATCACGCAGGAAAGGCCGCTGTAATGAATGCATTTCAGGATATATAACTCGGCAATTCTGTCACAAACTGCAAAATAATTATCTCCCCTAAAATCCCTGCCAGTCACGTATACGCAAGCTTTGTATAATTATTATCACACCATAACCAACCAGAGATGGAAAAGGTGAAGAGAATAGTTGCATTGTCTAGAACAGTTACATACATGAAGTCAGTCCATCCATTCCGTCTGCAGGAATTGTCACTGCGTTTATTAAAAATATACCCAAAAAGGTGGCAAATCTTGATATATAACAGCCGTGATATCACAACTGATTAACCACGAATACCTTTCTGTGTCTCAAGTAAGGTCCCCAATGCACTGTGTCAAGTTTGATTTGCCTCGGGTTTCTGAAATGTAAACTAGATCTATGGAGTTAACAGAACCTCGCTCACTATTGAGACTGAAATCTGTCCCCCTAGCTGATGTAAAGTGAATGCGTGTCTGAGACGAAACCTATACAGAACAGACCTCACACAGTGCGCTCTTACTCTAAAAGTAAATGTTACTTCATCCTGAATCAATGTACAATCATGTTTTTAAAATATACAATCATGTAAGCCATTTTGAGCTTTCAACTCATAAATACCTTTTTTAGGGTGGGAGAAAGTGGAAGGGGCACTCTGGAGTCAAAACATATGAGTTGATTTTTTTGTTTTGATTTTGACGTCATGAAACCTGTGTCTTTCCGAATTTTTCGAATATCTCTGACATAGGAGAGCGACGGGACGATGCATGGTGGCCTCTATCACAGTACTCGTGATGTAAATGAAACATGCCAACAAACGATTGGGCTTTACCAGAGTGCTCTAAAATCAGGTGCCACACTGCCAGGTAAGGGTTCTTACGGGAACAGAAACGGCTACGGAAACCCTTCAAGTAGAGAAATAGAAAGAATGTGTTCAAAAACGCCACTTCCGTACACTTGGAAACGCGCCTTTAACTACTTGATGGATGTTTGCCGTTTCCGTTTCCGTACACATGAAAACACAGCACTCCTGTGCTCATCTGTGCATTAACGTCATATTACAAAGCCCATAAAAGATAATCGTATATTTGGCTCATCATTTTTTGGATTTCCAATCTTGTCCGCGATTTACATTCCATGTCTGAACAGCCTTTGCAGTTCCACATTCCGTGCTATGTTGGATTACTCGATCGTACATCTTGTGGCAAAAGTTCACAAACGGTAGTAGAATAAGATCGAATGAAACCATTTTGCTTGAGACGTCCGTCCTTGGTCATCATCTAGAATTCAAACATTAAATGTTAAATGTGTGTATCGAGATACTATTAATTCAATGAAAACGGTTGTGTCATTCGAGTTACGCACTTATTGAATCTCGTCTTTCGACATTTTATTGTTGATTTGTATAACTTTGCAAACCAAACACATGTATCTGTGTTTCTTTCTGATATTCCATTGATAATGATAAATGCACCAATGCGCAATTACAGACAATATTACGAAACAATTTATTTATGCTTATGAGAAAAAAATAAACAATTGCCATGCATAAGAAGTCGAAGGAGACAATCCATCCCTTTTGTCTATTCCGGTAGTCATCAAAAACCAAGAAAACAACAGTGGGAAAAGTGATTATGTTATTTTGCCATTTTCCTGTTTCCAGTGACCAATGACGCGTTCTGCTTCAAACGATGTTTTTGAATATTAAACTTTTCTTGATTTTCTTTTTGTTTTGTTTTTTGTTTGTTTGTTGTTGTTGTTGTTGTTTGGTTTCCATGAGCTGTTGATTCGGTCGGCACTTTGTGATAAATAAAATATAATTATTATAGTATTCATATTGTAGAAAAATATTTCCACGAGTCAAACTGTCAGTCCATGACGGGTCCAAATTTTATTGGTGGAGGGTCTTTGGATCACAGTCAGCCTTTTTGTGAGGGGTTTATGGGCAAATTTCATAATGATTACTACTGTCACTTCCCACTGAAAAGAATATCGTGGCGGAAGAGCCAAATGTAATCTTAATCCTAATCTTTGTATTTTTCTCAAAGGTTCACGGTGCAAACAAGACCCAGTTTGTGTTGGGTCTTTATTTGAGGAGGTTCCGCAGCTTTTGGCATTTACATCTCACTTTTTACTGTTTTTTTATTTTTCGTGTTAATGTTTTTATGTGTTTTGTGGTAGTGGTTTTTTTTTTTTCTTTTAAAATTTTGCAAGGGCAGCGGTTTTGTTCGGTCTGCTCTTCTCAACTTTTGACTGCCAAAGTATCTTTAACGTGCCCAACGTGCACACGGGCCATCCGAGTTCTCCGCCCTTATCCGAGAAGACTAGGTGATTGATCCTACTTGCCATAGGATCAGGGATAGGAATTTTTCCCCAAACAATTCTTACATGCCTGCACCGACCTCGGATCGCCATGAGAGGCAAGCACCCTGCCTGTAGACCAATGTGTCCCCAACAAAAACCCAGTCGACCTGCATAATCCATTATAATTATTTCATGATGGTCGAACCATAGCTAAACTGGCACTGACAGCTAACTAAAACAGCCATACTGTGGGGACACGTTGGTCAAGAGGCAAGGTACTCTCACCTCTCATGCAGAAAGTACCGGGTTCGATCCGCAGTCAGTGCAGGCATGTTGCAATTTTTGGGAGGAAAAATTCCTGTCCCTGATCCTATGGTAAGTAGGATAGAGCACTTAGTCTTCTCGGGTAAGGACGAAAAACTAGGAGAGCTCTTGTGCACGTTCCCCATGTTAAAAATACCTTGGCAGTGGAAAGTCGAGAAGAGCAGGCCGAACAAGGCCGCAGCCCTGGCAAAATTCTAAAAACCTAATTCATATCATAAAAACACACAGAAACAATAACAATAATAATAAAAACAAGCAACTTCAGGTGTAAATGCTTGGGGGCAGCGAACCCTCTCAAATAAAGTCCTAACACACAATGAGTGCAGAAATACCACCCGCAAAGAGTGACAAGTCTCAAAACTTGATATATTTAATTTCATTTGCTCAGCGACACCCAGCGTTAAGCTCGCAACGTCACTGGTCACATTGCAGCCGCTTTGTTTTTCCCAACATTATTAATGCAGCCAGAAACAGATCTAGACAAACTGGAATAATGATAAATGTTTTTCTGTAGAAAATGACGCATGTTTCTGAAAGAGAAACCAGACAAAACCAAGAATAATATTATCGACCGCCGCTCGCAATTCATTTGTCTTAGCCGAGCGAGTTCTGTCAGGTCCAAACCCATGCACGAATGATTAGAGGAAGCTTGTCATTTGTCTTTCTTTCTCTCTCTAACACTCTCCCCTGCTCCTATTCGCATGTACGTCTCTTTACTGT
Source organism: Onchidella celtica (assembly GCA_963931925.1). Classification (NCBI taxonomy): domain Eukaryota; kingdom Metazoa; phylum Mollusca; class Gastropoda; order Systellommatophora; family Onchidiidae; genus Onchidella; species Onchidella celtica. Next base: position 43,136,371 of record OZ007582.1, read on the forward strand.
ACAGATAAAATTTAATAGATTGTAGCATGAAAAGTATGAACGATAGACGCAAGGTGGTGGATAGTTTGCATTTGGATGTGCTCTGACTGGCAAAGGCATGAGTAAAGTCTGTGAAATTAACGCTACCCTGGTCATATCGTAAGCAAGAGAACAACTCGCTGATCTCATGCACTGGCAGTACATTTAGCAAATGGCAGGCAAAAATATTTTTGGTGGAGGGTGTTCGGATCACAGTCGGCCTTTCGGTGACCGGTTTGTGATCAACTTTCAAAATCTTTACTACGGTCCCTTCCCGCTGAAAAGGTTATCGTGGCCGAAAAGCCAAACGCAACTTTAATCTTAAACATTTTTTTCTCATTTTACAGACGAATGTTTCAGAGTTTTGGTCCCTTTTGTTACTCTTGGTCGTGGCAAGTTCGTTTCTGCATTTAATTTTAAAACTATTAATGATATCGATATGTCACTTTGTGAGAACACAGATCTCATAATGAGCAATGGTGAAGTAGTTATAACTCAAAACTATCAAAATATTCGCTATAGGCGAGATGGACGACGAACTGTTAGTGCGTGATCACCCCAGCATAACTCAAGCCGTAACGTATTAGTTTTGTTAATTTTTTGTCCCTTATGCCACTTCGTTACTTAGTGACAATCCGAAAGTTGCGAGGAGCTGGAAATTGTATATTGCGGTGGTAAAAGGCTAATCCTAGGCGTTCAAAAGTGTAATTAGAAGGCTTACACCTAATCCATACAAGTGTCAAATGTAATATACAGTATGGCCTAAAAGTTACTTTTCCATCCTCTGGGGAAAAAAAAAGAAATCATTTACGAATTTTAAATTAATAAAAGAAATACATTGAAATGAGTTTTTTAAATTAATGAATAAAGTTCTGTTCCATATGCAATCTGAGAGTTTTAGATACTAGACTCTATATAACAGCGGAAATAAGATAACATTATGTTTGAGTAACTTTTTGGCACACCCTATATAATTCCCTAACAATATGGATATTATATAATAATAGTAGGTAAAATAAAATTGTTGGACATGACTGTCTACAGTTATTCAAATTGTACCCTCACGAACTGTGAAGATTCATGACGTTCCAATAATCAATAGAATGGTATCCAAATTTAAACTCTCGTCAAGACTTGGTGTCCGCGGACATTCTTGGCTATACTAAAATTAAGGGCATGATGACAAACTCATAAAAGAAAAAATCATTGTTTTAAAAATATTCAATAATTATACAGAATCCTGTATGGAAAGACCTATCACAATAAATAGCTCATTCTTATGCATATTTTTAGTAAATAATTTCAATAATTTAGGGTTTTGTCCTTTTCATTCTTTTAAAATGTATTACAGGCCTACTAGTTTTCGTGTTGGTTTCTAGGTTTCTAACGTGGAGTTTGCAAAATACAATTTTTTGTCACAGTTTAACGTAAATAAACTGTCGCAACCCACATGATTTTTTTGGTGTAATTTAGCTAGACGTAATTTTTCTTCGCTTCTCTCTTATTCTCTTACTGCCTTTAGTTGGAGGAGGTTTGTGTAAACTCCTGCCCGTGAAACGGCTGGTTTGGGTGCGAGAACCTGGCTTGATGATACATGTATTTCTATTGTTTATTGATGTCTGAAGCAAATGTTATCGAAAAAGTTTTTTGTTGTTGTTTTTTGCAATTTTATTTATTGCAATGTTTTGGGTTGGGACAATTTTAGCCAATCAGATTTCTTGCTCTTCATATCTTAGGCATTAATTCTTTGCATTTTTTTATTGTTTGTTTTTAGGGGTCACTCCAGGGGGTTACGGTTCAATTTAGGATTAGGATATAAATCTTAGGTTCTCGGTAATGCAACACTGGGAGTGTCTTATTTTGATTAATTTCTACACAAAAAAAAAGTGCTGTCAGTCGCCGATTCGTGAATGGGGTCTGGAAATCATCGTTCAGGATTAGAATAGCTTCTCGGTCGTCTTTCTGCTGCCCTTCCACCCGCCCCCTGGCCATCTCTTATCTGTCTGTCTGTCTGTCTCTCTGTCTGTTTCTTCCTGTCTGTTTCTTCCTGTCTTTCTTCCTCTGGCATCCCACTGTCTCTGTCTCTCTCTGTCTCTTTCTGTCCGAGAGTGATTCTGTCTCTCTTTCCCTTTGTCTCTCCGTCTGCCTATCTGTCTTTCTGTCTTTCTCTTCCTCTCTGTCTGTCTGTCTGTCTCACACACACTATCTCTCTCTCTTTCTCTCTCTCTCTCTCTCTCTTTCTCTCTCTCTCTCTCTCTCTCTCTCTCTCTTTGTCTCTCTCTCTCTCTCTCGACACGAGCATTTTTTTCTGCGTATTACATGAATGTATCCTGTTCCAGAAAGCAAAAAGATGGCAGGCGCATGATTACAGACGAAAATCATTTTTTTTGTTATCATCTTTATCTATATCTGCATGTTTATCTCTGTCAATGCCCTCCTCGTAACAATCGCTAGCCATCGCTGTTTTTAAAACATCCGTCTCGTTAAACCAACATCGCTCAAACTGAGTAGAAGGAAAGATGCGAAAGGTCACGATCTCACGCGCCTTTCAAGCGCGACCGTTTGTCCTGGGTGAGTGGCCAACAAAATTAAATTGAGACGCCAACAAACTGCGCATGTCACACTCCTTGATAAATGACCACAGCAAGTTAGCTGTTCAAAGAAAATTGAGGTCAAAGGGAATGCTCTTTGATGGATATTGATAGAGGTCGCGGCGAGAGCTTCAAAGACCAGAGCGGTTTTAAAAATGTGAGTGTCGTCTCTAAAATCAACACTGTGTATTGTTGCAGCAGTGAATGTGTCATTTGACCTTATTCAAATCTGTTTTTGAAAAAAAGGTGGAGACGACTCTCGACCCTCGCCATTTCTTCTTTTGTACACGATGAATAGTTTGAATGGAGAGGGGAGAAAACCTTGCGTGGTAAACTAGATTTCGGCGCAGAGATTTTCCCCGTTTGCAAAGAAATGTTCTGGTTGTTGTTGTCCGTCGTTTCTAGTGTCCCAATGAGGGGTCTTCTAAAAAGTACATGCCGGTATGCTAAGAGACGGGAAGGGGTGCTCCAAGTGTATAAAAAGTGTATCTGACAGGAAGGAGTATGGGGGGGGGGGGGGGGGGGAGGACAGTTGTTTGTTTTTTTGTTTTGTTTTTTGTTGTTTAAAATTGTTTAAAGTTGTATAAAAATCAAATGTAGGTCATATATTCCTAATGAAACATTCGATCGAATAGTCCGTGCAAATTGCCAATTAAAATTTCAGAATATCAAGGCAGTATCGTTTACATTTGTAGAGGTTTATGTGTGAGATGATGATTGTTTCCGATTTCTACCATCCGTCGCCAAGAAAAGAGTGGTAATACGAAATGAACGCCGGCTCATGACATTCACACTTTACCCACTCCACAGTATAAGGGGCTGATAAATCTTTGCTTGAGTAGTGCTTATCTATATAAAAAAAACAGCAAGGAAAAAAAATTCACTGCTGCGATGAAGAAATGCCCAGACCTGAAAAAATTACATGTGAAAGATAGTTCTTTTTGCTACTATGTCTATTCCTTTGACATGAAAGCGAAGTATCGTAATTTTGTAATAAATGAAAATAGGCCTAAAAACATCGAATAATGCTTTCTCCTCAACAATGATGGCCTCCCTCCTGCTTTTGTTTTGTTTCGACTTTAGTACCGTGCATGTCATGAAAAGCAACCATATCAAGCTTGGTGCGCAGTGCCCTGGCGCGCATGAGTTCTGAAGCAGGACTGCAGATTACTACTTTTATTGTAAGGGAGAGAGAGAGAATAATGCTTTCTCCTCAATAATGGTTGCCTCCCTCCTGCTTTTGTTTTGTTTCGACTTTAAACTTCAGGTTACATTTCAAAGTTTGAAGGCATGAGTTTCTGTGCCGTCTGCTTTATGCACGATACGGGCCATGCGGGTGTTGCTGTGCCAGTTGTGAGTTGTTTTCTTCCTAGATCTACATAATCTGTGTGCTGATTGTGCGTATTGTTTGCAACCCGTTCTTTGAACGGGGACTTACACTAGTATTTATAAAAAGAAGTGGGCGTATAAAACATCTTCATTTTTGGGTAAGGATATTGAGAGGGCACAAATTATTACCACTCCGATTCTGATGCCAGGTCGTCAGAATCAACCAGGGAAGGGAGAGGGTTGAAGCCAAGAGCTTGGAAAGCGTACAAGGAGGGAAGGGAGTCAACACTAGCCCAGAATTGATCGTGCTCACTTTGTGGCTGGCCCCTTGCCTAACTTCTTTCAGTTACTGAAACTCTGAGAGGCTCGTTTGGGTAATCTGCACATTAAAGAGACATTACAATGACATAAGTTGAATAAAACTGATATTTGCAAAGTCTGAATTGAAAAGTGGGTGGTTCTTTCGGCACCTGAACGTCCGTAGTTTGTTTTTTTAATCGTTTTATTTCATGTTTTTCCCACGCTTTCTGAACCTTTTTCTTCATCTGCGCTCACTTGCAAGAGTTCTGAGGAATACAGTTGCTTGTTTATTTAGCATTGAACTTGACTGGTTGTAGCAATACTAGTAGCCATTTTCCTGTGCAGTTTCTCGTTGGTTTTGTTTCTTTGTTTGTTTGTGGTCCGAGCTGTTATATATTTTTTTTATAGTCTTCCTGTGGTCATTCTTGTTATTGTTGCTGTTGTTGCTGTTGTTGTTTTAAAGGAATAACTCCTTTTTCACCATTACTGTAACTCATTTCATGTGGTTCTATGGTGATACTATGAACACCATTTGTTCCACAGGTGTGTCAAAGTTATTCTGATCTGTTATTCGTTTTATATCCAGATTTCAGTTCGTGTCAATGTTTGTATCTCTTCGATTGTCCGGGACGGAATGGGTTTACTTGAACTTGTCCGTTTAAGTTTGTGTAGCTGTTTGTTGTTACTGTTTTTCATTATTATTGTCTTTCTTTATTTATTTATTTGTTTGTTTGTTTGTTTGTTTTTGTGTTCAGGTCTTTACTTTAGGGAGTGGCTCCCCCTGGTATTTACATCTCACTTTTTTTGTTTTTATTTTTCTTCTTCTTCTTTCTGTGTGTCTTTGAGGTGGGGATGAGTTTTTTAGAGTTTTTCCCCTTGCAGCGACCTTGTTCAACCTGCTCTTCTCGACTTTTAACTGCACACGGGCTCTCTGAGTTTTCCGACCTTATCCGAGAAGCCTAGGTGCTCGGTCTTACCTACATACTATCAGGGACAAGGATTTTTTCCCCCCAGAAAACATTGAAACATGCCTGCATCGACCGAGGATCGAACCCCGTACCATCCGCATGAGATGCGAGCACCTTCCCTCTAGAGCAGGGGTCACCAAACTTTTTTCACAGAGGGCCGGATAATTGACAGACTTACAAGCGCGGGCCGCATAAGCAATCTGTCCATCCCGTAGCTCTAGATATCCCTGGTTTTATCAAACAAAATCAAGTACCATGGCGGGCCGGATGAATAATTTTATTGACGTCGCGGGCCGTAGTTTGGTGACCCCTGCTCTAGACCAACCTGTCCCCTTTATTTCTCTGTTTGCTTACTTTGTTTTTATATCATTATGCAGTCTACACTTCTTCACTTTTATTGCGTTACTGTGCTACTAACTCTGCCAGCATTCCTGGCGACGATGGTTGTAAAATGGTTCAGTGGCCAGCTCGTGTAGTGTACACAAGAGTATTGAACGAAAGAAAAATGCAAAGTTTGTTCATTTTTTTGGATTCTTCAAAATGCGAAAATTTTGAATGAAGATTTTCCTCCCACGTTCATCTATTTTGCATTTGAAGTGGAAAAATTAGATATGTTGGTAGTAGATCTATGCAGAATATTTTTTTTTCTTCGTACTACAGTTGTGATTGGTTATAGAAAACCGTGCAGTTTGCAGCACAGCTATAGATAGCAATAAAACTATATCTTTTATTATTGTTGCTTTTCAAAATCGTTGCTGTAAATGCTTGGGCATTCAGTATTAAATACTGCGAGAAAATTATCAGATTTATTATTAAATATTATCTTATTATTATTATTGTATAATGATTGCCGTCCTTTTGTAACTTCCTTTTTTCCTTCAGTTTTTTTTTTTTTCCAACCTGTTTTTCTTCTGCTTCCTATAAATAATTGTTTTTCTTCCATCCTTTTTAATATTTTATTTGATTTCATCCATTTTTATTATTATTTTTTTTTCGCTGTTGTTATTTTTGTCTGTTTGTTTTGTTTTCTTCCGTCCTTTGTGCTTTATGCCTTTCAGCTACAACAAACTGTGGAGAGAACAAGATTTTTTGAGGTTATGAGCACACATCTCCCCCCTCCCCCCCCCCCCACACACACACACACTTCTGTTTCTGGCGTGTTTTAGTTTGTTTTTTTTGTTGTTATTATTGTTATTGTGCTAAAAGGTTGCTGCTGTAAGACGGCGCATTTATGTATCTGTACATGATATAAAATACAAGTATCTAAAGTGGCAATATCCGAATTCCCAAATCTTATCAGTTCTGCTCTTGCATTATTTCATGCGTTGTAGTCGCCGTTGTTGTTGTTTTTTGTGCGCTATGTCGTGATGGTTGTTGTGTGTCTGATTGCTTTGTTGTTATCATTAATTGCTCTGTTGCTACTGCTTTTTGACATAAATTTTATTTGGTTTCGTTTATTATTTCTGTTGTTTTTGTTGTTTTAATTGTTATTGTTGATGACGTCGCTGCTGCAGCTGCTGCTGTTTTAGTTGACTCCGATTGGGTAAATAATGGTTGATCTTAGTGCTGGTCTAGATGTAGGTCAATAACACCAGAACCTCTTCTACATCAGGGAAAAAAAAAACATTTGTCAAAAACGTAATCATATGCCAAACTTCTCCTTTGAAGACAAAATCAAATGCTGTGGGCATAAAATTGTATCCCTCAAAGCTGGGCGAACATTCGACAGATCCCCAAGGACAACATTTTCATTCCCTCGGTGGAGTCAATGACTCCTCGCGAATTTGACTGTCATTCAAATACGATTAAAGAGCCAGGTCATTAATTAAATCAGCACAATTAATGTCACGGTTAACAGCACGAGAAAAGAAGATCGGCTTGGCCAAAGATGTTGACCCATTCGCGTCGAGCCGAGAGGGCTTTTTAGAGGGATTTCTGTCGAGCTCTCAGCTTTACCTCATTATAATGGTGGTTTCGTGAGGGTGACAAAATGTTCGCCGTGGTTTTTTGTGGGGAGAATTTCAGAGCTATCAAAACTTTGCAGTGAACTTTTATCAGTGATTAATATGGTGGGCTGTTAGTTTTAAAATATCGTAATATATCTGGGGTTTTTTTTAATGTTGTGAAATGTATAGCGTTCTACGGTTCATGGAGGTAAGAGATGAACGATGTGGGTGGGTTGATGACCCAACCAGCATCCATACGTCAATGCGACGGATATTTGTATAGGATTTTCATAGGGTTCGTAGGTGTTTCATAAAGACAGATAACTTACATTAAACAGACATCGGTACGATGTCGTAAGCAGCAGATCTGCGTGTTAACGAAGTCATTCCTGCGTGCCAACTTGGCTTCAATCCTGTGCGTCGTATTTCCGTAGAGCCTCTGACTGCGGATGGATGGATGGAGAGACAGACAGATAGGTATCTGAACAGTCTGTCCTACAAAGCTGACACGCAGATAGCCAGACGGGTGGGTGGACAGTTGGGAGATGGAAAAAATACACAAACAGAAACAGAGAGAGTTTGCCATTTCTGAGGAGCTTTGAAAGAGGGCTTGGGGGGAAGGATAGCTCGCGGGAAATGGAGAGACAAACATGTTGATACAGCGAAATTGAGAACGAGAGAGAGAGAAAAGAAAAATATTAAACGAGCAAGATAGACAGGAAAGGAATAAATTTCCTCCTTGATACGCAAGCGTATCGTTTTTAAAGGGACCTCCTGTGGCCACAAGGCGTCAGGAAGATAGAGTATCAAATTCAGTTACGTAAAGCGAAGATGAAAGAGGAACCTTTCAGATAAAATAGGAAATATTAAGATTAAATCGATATGAACGTCAACATATAGAATATTTTTTTAATGTTTTATTAATGTTAATGTGTCTTATATAATAATATTAGGAATAAATGTTATTTTTTCTAGAGTGTGAAAAACATATTTTACATTAAATTGCAGAATAGATGTTGCTGGTGGTGGTTGTTGTGGCAGTTTAGTAGTGGTCTTGGTGATGCTGGTGATGACTGTAATTAGTGGTCTGGATGGATGTGTGGATGGATGGATGGATGGATGGGTACATGGGTCAGTGGATGGGTGGTTGGGATTGTGGATATATGGATGGATGGATGGATGGGTGGCTGGATGGATGAGTGGGTGGGTGCGTGCGTGAGTGGATGGGTGCTTGGGTGAGTGGATGGGTGCGTGGGTGAATGGTTGGGTGGATGGTGAATGGATGGATGGGTAAGCGAGATGATGAAAGTGATGTTAATGGCGATGATGGTGATGATGATTGTGGCAATGTGGTGATAATAGCATTATGATGATGTTGATAATGATAATAATGAATGTGCTGCTGGAGACGATGTCGTTTTGTGTTTAAGCGTTCATCTTTCCCAACATTCCAAATGGCAGCGCACGCATATTTGGCACTTCACTTGCATGACCGAAAAATTAAGTTAATCGCGTCTCTCTTTCATTTTCTTCCTTTAGAGGAAGTTGACAATAATTATTTTTTTCTCAAAGATATTAAATGTAAAAAAAAAAAAAAGACGATAAGGACGACTGGAAATATTATATGTTAACCCTCTGCAGCCCAGACATAGATTGTACTTTCAACAAAATTATTATGGAAATTTCAAAACGGAGTCAAATGAACGGAAAAGAAGGGGAAAAAAAGGATAATATTCTCCTATATTATGAAAACCATTTGTTATAAAACAAGAATGTATTGCAAGTATAGAACATTGGACAGTGGACGAAGTATTTCAAATGTGTATTACGGATCACTGGGCCTTAGAGGGTTAAACAGTAAATGGACACACAGGCAGATGCACGCACACACACACACACACACACACACACACACACATTTGTTTTTTCCAGAGTGTGAAAAAACACATGTTTTAAACTCACAAATGTTGCTGGTATAGACAGACAGACAGACAGATGAACGGGAGGACAGGCAGGCAAAACATACGGACACTGAGACAGACAATTCGGACCCTTTGGCTTTTGTTTAGCAAGGAATATTCCCCGGATATAGAGGAAAGTTTTAGTGCTAGGGTTCTAGGGTTAGCGTTAGTCGTCTTGTCCACAGCATCTGCTCCGCGTGTTTGTACGGAAAATGACGTTTGAAAAACACTTTTTGTCTCTATGGCGGTGAGGAGCGAAGCGGAACGGATGCTGTGGACAAGTATACAGAGGCAAAGAATGTTTTACTTTTTCATAATATATTTATATGTCATTTTCCGTGATATATAGCGGAGCGGATGTGTGGACAAGACCACTTAGGTTTGACCAATGGGCCACGGCCATTTCTGTTGAGAACAAGGACAGAATACTATCTTTTACTGAAACTGACCACAGCTTGGCAATGAAAGTCTTCTTGTTTAGAGTATTTTGGCTACAATGGTCCAAAAAATGGTTATAAAATGTAATTTAGATAGCATGACACAGCAGCAGTTGCGAAGTTCTAAGAAAGAGTTGGTGATCTTTCTCGTTAGTAGCTGCTCGCGTTTTGTCGTCACTACCGCGTCTGTGTCAATGCCTTGCTACTGTGCGGTCAGCAATCTCCACATACCTTTATAATGTATCAAACAAAAGAGTGAACATAATATAGAATCAGGCAACATCCCACACTTTTAAACCGGAGGCAAGGAGCCATATCCGGACAGGTGCCACGCGAGTTTGGGGTCTAGGATTGGGGCCATCGATAAAGTACGTAGGCTCCATCTGGGCGATTTTTGGCACCCTCCTCCCCCATGTAGGATTTTTTGCCCCCCCCCCTCCCCCCACACCCACCACACCCCTACTTGTGCGAGCGTACGGCCATGAGAATGTTGAATATCCATGAAAAATCCCTATCCTTTTGACTACCGACCCCGTGAAAGCTAAATGTTCTCATATCCAGGTTAAGTTGAGATCTATTTATTTCAGTTAATTTGAATGGTAAATGTGAATCTAAATCACATTACCGATCTGTATTTAAGAGCCAGCAATAGAGGAACAAAACCTGTAACTGATGGAGCAGTAAAAAGTTGACGGCAATGCTGTTTCAGAATTGAAAGGGTTAACGTTTGAAAACGTTAAACGGCATTTTCCATGGATCATCCATTTGACTATTTCACCAGAGACCTGAAATTTATAACAAGTTAATTTCCTGAAGAAAAAAAAAGGAAATAAAACCAAACTTTTAACGTTATTACCGTACTTGAAGCGGGCGGTTGGTGGGCACTTCTGGTGGGTTCTCCATCTGTCCTGTCGTTTTGTTCTATATTCTATTTTATCGTCCTGCTTTTTCCTATCACAGTGTGACCATTATCTTGTCGACTCGCTCTCTCCAAACTTTAACTCAAACTCAAAACCATACTTGAGAAAAAGTACCTACGCTCACCAGATTTCACCCCCTCACGCCCCACGTACGTTCGTACGCTGGAGACAACCCCATATCCCTCCCCGTCCCCATTTTCAGCGCGGACGTACTTTATGGATGGCCCTGTGAGAGGGGGACGAGTGAGCCAACCAGGCAAACAAAAGGTGTCAGGGATTAAAGATGTCGCGGTCCACAGCCTGGGATTTAACACTGTCACCACAAGTACTCTGATCCTCAGCCAGCCAGCCATCCGGCATGGGTTAAAGCATGACATCCCCCCAAATCTACCCTGCAGTTAATCCGCCCGTACCCAAGATCTCCCTTCCGCGAAATTTGAGATGGCTGCAGGTACTAGTACTATCATCCCCAGTAAATATTGACACAGCAAAATGTTTCTTTTCTGGCTCTGAATGTACAAATTCACGAAGAAATTTCAGTTTTGCTGTTGTTGTTTTTTTGTCTTTTTTAAATTGTTTTTATTTCAGCGGTTGAGAATAGCACAGTATGACAAAAATATACACATATATTATTACATGTACGTATATATCTTTAGTCCAATGCAAGAAGTGATTAGATCTATCCCCATTTCATACCAAGAAGAAGTTAATCATTTTCTTGCATTGAACTGACGATGCTTTCCTTTGAAAATTCGCAATTTTGCTCCTTTTTGATAAGGACTGCGTGCACTTGTCTTGGTGTGTCACCTTATTAAGGTACCTGGTATAACTTTGATACTGACATACTGGTATTAACAAGAAGTTCGGCGCTTTGCGTAAACTTTATTTCTGCTTAGTCTCCTTTTCAAAAGTTCGATGACTTTAGAAACACATTGTTGTTGCGTTGTTGTTGTTGTTGTTGTAGTTGTTATTGTATTGAAGCCACCGCTAGCGTGGGCTGTTTTCTTTTTATTGATTGATTAACAATACTTTATAATCTGTATCATATTCACCAACATAATACCTTAAAGCTAAATACTTTGTAAGATTTCACATTTTGACATTCCATTTTTAGCAGCTACTGGGTGATAACTTTGTTTCTTTTCCAACATGTCACAGTATAAATTGTCATAAAGTAAACTACAACATGTCACAGTATAAATTGTCATAAAGTAAACTACAACATGTCACAGTATAAATTGTCATAAAGTAAACTGCAACATGTCACAATATAAATTGTCATAAAGTAAACTACAACATGTCACAATATAAATTGTCATAAAGTAAACTACAACATGTCACAATATAAATTGTCATAAAGTAAACTACAACATGTCACAGTGGAAATTGTCATAAAGTAAACTACAAATTTTCTTCTCTTCCCAGTGAATTTCTTAAATCTATTTCTGCGTATACTCTAGCACTCTGGGGACACGTTGGTCAAGAGGCAAAGTGCTTGCCTCTCATGCCAAAAGTATTGGGTTCGATTCCCGTTCGATGCAGGCATGTGGGAAATTGGGGGGGGGGGGGTGTGGGGAGTTTCTGTCCCTAATCCTATGGTAGGTAAAATCGAGCACCTAGTCTTCTCGGATAAGGACTAAAAAAAACTCTGATGGCCCCATGTACACGTTTCGCATGTTAAAAATACCTTGGCAGTTAGGATCGAGAACAGCAGGCCTAACAAGACCGGCTGCCCAGGCAAAAATTAGAAAACTAAAATGGGATCAAACAAGTGCACAAAAAAAGAAATAGAAATACAGCAGCAAAATAATAATAATAATAAGGAAAATAATATTTAAAGAAAGAAGAAGAAAAAGAGATGTGTCAATGCCAAGGGAAGATATCCTCCGAAAGCAAAGACCTCAAAACAATGCTCTAGCATTCTGTATGTAATTCAAATGCTCTGCCTGTCGAAACTTCATTTTGCAAAGCTGATGTTCCCCCCAAAATTCGGGTCACCACAAGATAATGTCATAATGAAGTGTTTGGAGCTCTCATTGTACATAAGACCACTCCTGGAATGAACTCCAGCTTTGCCGTCTGAGCAACACTGACAAACACGGACTGAGAACATTGAAGGAGGGGCGATCGAATAATTGGGATCAACAACGGGGGGCGGTCCCACGTCGGGATCCTACTATTATGGGGATCCCCCTGAATAATCATTACCATACGGGTTAGGTTTAATCGGCCATTGTTGGCTTTCCCAGTGTGGCGTCACTGGTTTTTCAATGTGTCAATTGGGAGCGAAACCAGTCATTGCGGCTGTCGTAGCAATAACCAGTTCTGGTGATCGTGTCTTTAGTAAATGTGTGGTTCAGGACCTGGAGCTATAATTCCCCCATACTCCCAACCCAACTCTCATTCCCACTTTTTCAATCCCGGGAGTGGAAAGACAGTCAAGTAATGTTAATATTAAACGTCTGAAACATATTCAACACTTTCAATACCAAATCAATACTGCTATGATTTTTACGGTCGTTGTTACTTTTTAATTCGATTATTTCAATTATTCCAAAAAGTACACGTCGTGGTAAATGGAAAACATAAAAAACAAAATTTAAGAAATGCCCAATAATTCATAACTGTATAACAGCAGTCATATATAATAAGAAATTGTTCATCACAATTCGCTGTCGGCAATGGAGGGATTAACTAGCATTTCAGTGCCATTCACTTCACATTTTGCTTAGTCCTGTTTAAGCTTTTTTATTTTGTTTTCTATCATTTTTTTTTTTTAAAGTCTTCACGCGCCTATTTTCAAAAAATAATAACTGAACAACTTGGTATATATTTATAGCACGTCGAAATTTACATCTTGATGTAAGTTAGTAGAATGCTTAAATTTTATGGCGGGTGGTTAGCGGGCGCCTCTGGAGGGTCTCCTTCTGTGCTGTCCTTCTGTTATATTCTGTCTATCGTCCTGCTTTTTAATAGCACAATTTGACCGTTATCTTGTCGACTCTATCTCTCTCCAAACTCTAACTCAAACCCAGTTAAACTTTATGTCTAAAAAGTCATGACATATTTTATTTCTGTGCGTGGATTCTACTTCGCAAATGGCATTTTGGGGCCCAAAAGGTTAAAAAGTTTCATGGATTTCCAAATGTACATCGGTGAGCATGCATATGATTGTGTATGAATTGTGTATGTATATCAATAGTATGCATGGATTTGTAATATATTCACATTAGAATGATGTGGCTTGTAATGGTAGACAGATTTCCCATCACCTGTAAATCATGTGAGTGAAAGACGAATAGAACCAACCAGGAACTAGTGAAAGTTCTATTAAGTTTAAGGCTACTGGACCACGGAATAGGGACTCAACATTGCGAAGAATGTTTGTGTGGTGCATTATCCAAACGAAGAACAGGAATGAACAAGTAGAATTCTGAATTGCCCTTGTTCACTGTTTTTTGTTCAATTCGTGTACATGAGAATGTCGATTTTTTCGTCTCATTTTTGTTCTTTTTTTTTTTTGGACACATTTGCCTCAATATTCTTTTTCTGTAAAAAAAAGATTTTTGAAATATAACATTCCAACAACAAAACAGCGGTATCAAACAACTTTGTTTTTTTTTTTTTGGTAATTTTTGGTTTTAGTTTTTATATTTCCGACAACAAACAGCAGCCTAGCAGAACAGTAAAACAACCTTAAGTTTTCGGCCTGGAGTCGGACGCTGTCCTTCTGAGAAAAGCAGCATAAATTACGGGTGCTGTCGCCCGGGTCTCGATTTCATGGGCGGGTCATATGATACTGTGAGCGGCAGCACCTCGGGCGACGGTAATCTTTGGCCAGAAAACAATGAAAAGTCACTGGGACAGTTAAATAAGTGTGTGCGTGTGGGAGGGGGGAGGGGGCAGGAAAGGACGGGGTGGGGTGGGAGGGGGGCGGGGGGGTATGGGCATTCCGTATTGTCTGTAGGTCTCTTTGGGTGGAGCCTAAAGTTGCCACACGTTCACAATGACAGCCAAATACTGACTCGATTATCTGATAATTATTGTTTTTCGTTGATATTGTTGTTGTAGCTGTTGCTGGTGGTCATAATGATGGTGGTGGTGTTGTTGATGTTGCTGCTGATGACGATGCTGTTATTGTTAGTGTTGTTGTTGTTGTTGTTGTTGTTGCTGCTGCTGCTGCTGTGATGATGATGATGATGATGATGATGATAATGATGATGATGGTGATGATGATGATGATGATGGTGATGATGATGATGATGATGATGATGATAATGATAATGATGGTGATGATGGTGATGATGATGGTGATGATGGTGATGATGATGATGATGATGATGATGATGATGATGGTGATGATGATGGTGATGATGATGATGATGATAATGATGATAATGATAATGATGATAATGATGATGATGGTGATGATGGTGATGATGATGGTGATGATGGTGATGATGATGATGATGGTGATGATGATAATGATGATGGTGATGATGATGGTGATGATGATGATGATGATGATAATGATGATGATGATGATGATAATGATGATGATGGTGATGATGATGATGATGATGATGATGATGATAATGATGATGATGGTGATGATGGTGATGATGATGATGATGATGGTGATGATGATAATGTCTTGAGTTTGTTAGTGTTTTCGTTGTTTCGGTAACATTAGTGCAAAAACATATCAAAATTATAATGTAAATATTTGATTGACTCCATATTGAAGACGGATAGTCATGCTAGGCTTATTTACCGCTTTCTGTCTGTCCTATTTAGGTCATTTCTGTTTCGTATTCCTCGGATCCATTCCATATTTTTAAAGTTACTCTATGGCTGAAAAGCGACCAAATACGACCGTAGTTTTTATTTGTTCCAACTCCACTTTTAGCACAACTGAGAAATTCGTCTCAAATGTTTGCGGCTTTAGTATTACGATAAAAATTTGGAATAAATTGGAACTGTGAAACAGTTGATAAGTGCCACAACGCTTTTTAAACAAGAGTCAAAGTCCCTTCTACACACTAATCGATCTCCAATTTTTTTCAGAAAATTTTTGTATTTTGTATTTTGTATAACTCTTTAATCCCATTTGGGAAATTTGCCTTTGTGCCATTGAAGCCCAGTTATAACTGGAGCCGGCATGTCGTCGCCACAGTGCAGCGCCGTCGGCGGTTTTTTGGGGGGTTTTTTTTTGGGGGGGGGGGGAGATGAGGGAGGGAGGGGAGGGAATGGTAGAGATGAATTTTATTTAATTTTGCCCGGGCAGCGGCCTGTTCGGCCTGCTCTTTTCGATTTCCAACTGCCAAGGTATCTTTAACGTGCGCAACGTGCACACGGGCCCTCCGAATTCTTTCGTCCTTATCCGAGAAGACTAGGTACTCGATCCTACCTCCCAATAGGATCAGGGACACGAAAATATGAGAAAAATCCCAAACTTCCAACATGCCTGCACCGGCCGGGTTTTGAACCCGGGACCCTTGGCATGAGAGGCGAGCACCTTGCCTCTAGACCACCTTGGAGACAGAATTAAGATCGCGATACTGGAATTAACACAAAACTCTTTTTCTTTTTTTTATTTTCAAGTTCAGTATACGCACTGTCATATCAGTTATTTACTATTTAATAATTTTTCTCTTTTTGTGTTCCAACTATCACTCCAAGAGTAAGGGGGGGGGGGGGGGTGGACACAGTGCTTTAAAAACACCCATGTGGGGGACAGACTCATTTTTTAAGAGCGCACCTGTTGATGTCTCCACTGTGGGTGTCACCAAGGCAGTAGGACCTGTCAGTTTTAAGTGGGCGGAGTTTTACAATGGGATGTCGTAGTGTTACACACAATGGGGAAAGTTAGAGCCGCTTATCTTCTTTCCGTTTAGTGAGAACTATCATGAAACCTGTTGTATGTTATTGCCGTGAAGGGAATAGGTAGGCGGGGAAGGGCGTGAATGGGGGACTTGAAGAGGGAGAGGGGGGCGTTTTATCGTGACAGGTGACTGAGTATAATCATAGCACTGTAAACATTCATCTCTGATGCTTAAATGAGGACATGTTGTGAAATATCAATGTCAGATGCATAGACAGACAGACAGACAGGTTCGGAGATGGGTAGGTAGGCTTGGTAGGTGGGTAGGTAGGTAGGTAGACAATTTGGCAGACAGATAGGTGGAGGGATGGACGGATGGACAGACAGACATACGATTGGGAGAGCGGATGGATAATGTTGGAATGTAGGTGGGTCGAGTAGACAGAGACAGAGATAGAAACGGAGAGAGACAACAGAGAGGGGCAGGTGTTAAATCGTGAACTCATTGATGTAACCTGGAATTAATTTGAACTGAAACATATATCTTGTTGTTTGCGTTAATATTCATCTGGAGCCAAATGATCTCGACAATAAATTATGAGCGTCATGAAAAGCCATGATGGTTGGGGGATACGTTGGACTAGAGCAGTGGTTCTCAACCTGGCCATATGGCCGGGGGGCGACTTTATTTCTAGGGGGGGGGGGGGCGACAGGGGGGCGAAAACCATGAAGGGGGCGATATGGGGGTGGAGTGGGTCGGGGTGGGGGCATGAATGGAGGAAGATTTGGGGGCAAATACATGGCAATCACTGACTTGTTGAACAAGATGGGTTTTATGATTAGAGAAGTGCTTCTTGTTGTAATGCATTTGATAAAGAATGTTTTCTGTGTTATAATGAATGTCATAAATATGCCTGGAGAAACGTAACATCATAAACTGTGTAGTCTGTCTCCGTGCGAAATATGTCCACTGGATGTGAATATGGGTGTTTTGGGGAGGTGAGGATAGGGTGGGTGAGAGGAGGGGGGGGGGTGAGAAGATGGCGATGAAAGAAAATTTGTAGTCTAAGGGGGGGCCATTGCCTGATAAAGGTTGAGAACCACTGGTCTGGAGGCAAGGTGCTCGCCTCTCATGCCGAAAGCACCGGGTTCGATTCCCGGTCGGTGCAGGCATGTTGGAATTTGATTTGGGGAAATATTTTCTATCCCTGATTCCATGGTAGGTAGGATCGTTCACTTAGTCTTCTCGGGTATGGATGAAAAATTCGGACTGCCCCTGTGCACGTTGCACACGTTAAAGATATCTTAGCAGTTGAAAGTCGAGAACAGCAAACCGAACAAGGCAAAAAAAAAAAAAAATGTTAAACACACAAAGTCATTAACAAGAAAAAAGAGGTGTAAATGCCTAGAGCAGCGAACCCCCTAAAATAGAAACCTAACAAGCTTTAATGGTTGGCAGTGGCCGCGTGTATATACAATCAGTACCTGGCGCTACTCGACCTCCTGGCTCCTGATTTCGTTGTGGGCCTGCAGGGAAGTGCAGACAGCCACGTGTACAGAAATTGACAGACAAAAGGTGACAAAGTGTCTGCAGACTTGTGAGACGTGGCCGCGTTGCCTTGCCATCTAATTCAAGAAGACATTAGGCGACGCCCATTTCCTGCCCACTTGCGTAATCTTACAGCAATCTGAGACTTCAGACTAGGAGATGCGTTGCTGTGGTTACCGGAAGACAGGGACAGATAATTAATCGCACTTCCTGCAGTAAGTTACGGGGTTAGTGGTTGTTCCCCCTTTTCTGTGCTTTCAGGATCCAGATATTGCAATGAAACAGAATTACATTAAACTAACATTAAACTGTAGAATAACATTATAGTGATCTTAGATACTGCATACTGACCAATTCATGTGCATACTGAATCACTGCAAGGAAAAAGGCCGACCGGCGCTGTACTGTGGGGACGACGTGTCTGCTCCAGTTGCAACTGGGCTGCAATGACACCAAGGCAAACTTACCATAAAAGATTAAAGAAGTGTACAAAATTCAAAATTATGAAATAAAAATTAAAAATGTCCAAAATGAGTAACTTACACCTCATCACAGGATGTGTCATGCACAAAATTAATATAGTGACTTTTTTTTCCTTTTTCCTTTTAAATTATGGTTCTTGTCAATCTCACAATGAGTTTCCAGTAAGATGAGGACGGTTTCCGTGTCTTTGTGTGTAAAGTGATAAGGGAAGGAAGTTTCTTTCTATTTTCTTGTAGATGAAAACGGAGAGAAATATCTGGTAGTTTTACAGCAAATTGTTGTTGTTATATGATATTTTGTTATTATTCTTCGTGTTGATATGGCCCTAAGTGATAACATAGCAATGTCACAGTTGTCTGCCTATCATTGTCTATTTATTCCTATTTTCCCACCTATCTAGCTATCCTTCCATTCATCCATCCATCCGTCTTTTCATCCACCATACATTTACCTATCTACCAATCCATCCATCGGTTCATCCGTCTACCCGGCTGTCTGTCTCTTTTGTCTGTCTGTCTGTCTCTCGGTCTATCTCTATGCCTGTCTGTCTCTCAGACTGTCTCTCTGTCAGTCTATCTGTCTGTACTGTCTGTCTGCCTGTTAGTGTCCTCTGTCTGCCAATATCACCGTCCCCGATATTCCAAGTAGAACTAAAGAAGACCATTGTCGGGATCAGATTACCCAGGGTAAGCTACACTTACCCCCACAGACAAAGGTGTCAGACCACTCAGATCCACGTGTTGGCAGTCATACCCTCCCGCCCCTCACTCCCCTCGCCCCAGTCCCCCATGAGACATCCGACATTGATATCTAAATACACCAATCAATCATGCCTCACCACCGGCATGGGCGTGGTCTACCCACCCCTGCCCCTCCTACCTCTCTTGTATTTCAATTCTTAATAAAGCCATTTTGTATTCGCTTAAAATTTAGGGAAATATTTTGGTGTGGAGCCTGTACTTAGCTGGTTTAATCACATGTCTATTTTGAATGTTTCTATTGAATTATGGTAAAAGCTCTTTACCTCTTACCAGAGGCAGCAAAGCATGGGAAGCTGACAGAGTCCAGCAGGCTATCAAAAAAAGAGAACGGCGCAAGAAAAGACCCAGTGGTACTGAACCAACGGAGCACTCTTGTCATTTATGCGGAAGGGTCTGCAGGGCAAAAATAGGACTTATCAGTCACATGAGAAGCCATAAGTCATGAAAGAACAGTCTTTCCATTCTGTCCTCTGTGTCCTTTAGTTCTCTTTATTGTCCATGTGTTGAAATTCTCAACAATTTCTGTTCTTTATTCCTCTGGTGTTGTTAAGGTCATCATCATACCTGATGGACGAACTATTATTATTATTATTATGGTAAAAGCTATTTTTACAGATGATGCGGGGTTCCAATCTTCATAAATTGGTACTATAAAAAGAAATAATTATGAAATTTTCCGACGTGGCTGGTTTGAGCCCGACACCATCGATATAATATAATTTCGTTGCTATGCTGCAAGACTCCCGTAATTAACATTTTTGGCCAAAATAACTTTATTCGTTCTTTGAATCTGAAAATCAAGGCGCACCTTGGGGACAAGGTGGTCTAGAGGCAAGGTGCTCGCCTCTCATGCCAAGGGTCCCGGGTTCAAAACCCGGGCAGTGCAGGCATGTTGGAAATTGGATTTTTCTCATATTTTCAAGTCCCTGGTCCTATTGGGGGGTAGGATCGAGTACCTAGTCTTCTCGGATAAGGACGAAAAAATTCGGAGGGCCCGTGTGCACGTTGCGCACGTTAAAGATACCTTGGCAGTTGGAAATCGTAAAGAGCAGGCCGAAAGGCCGCTGCCCGGGCAAAATTGAAAATTGAAATTAATAGATTAAAATTTATCCATATCACCCCCCCCCCCCCTCCCCACCAGCAACAACAAAAATTTATTATTCATTATTAAATATATATTATTATTAATAAATATTCAAATATTATTTGAGTTGTGTGTTGTGAACTGATGTGAGTTCTGAAGTGCTGTGAGTGTGAACTGCTGTGAGTTGTGAACTGTTGTGAGTTGTGAACTGCGCCTAACAGGCTGCGTTACAATTTGCTCTGAGATAGAGAGAGAGAGTGAGCGAGACAGGGAGAGAGAAAGAAGCAGTGCAGTGTGTTGAGCGCTTCGCAGGCAGCTCCATTCTGCTCTGTGGTTGACATGTTGTTTCTGTAAAGCGCATAGAGCATTTTAAATGGATATGCGCTATATAAATGCTATACATTATTATTATTATTTATTATTAAAAGCTCGTTGCTCAATTCCTATAAAGTACGACATTGCAATAATCAAGTCCTTTGTCTATAGAATTCGCTGGTGGCAATAAGCCAAAGAAAATCAGTTGTTGTTTTTTTTTTTTGACTCTCTTGTAAAGTTTTCGAAATGTTAGTTACGGGAGTCTTGCAGCATAGGGACGATTTACTCTTCAGGGCTGAAGATTTGTGGTCAAGCAAGTAGATCTAGTGCACTGAGTCAAATCTGTTTTGCATCGGTTATTCCTCTACATTCTCTGGTTTTTGACTCAGACTTGAAGTCCTTTTGAATCAATCAGTGAGACGTACCGGCCTCTTTCAGTTTCATTAGGGCGCGCGGTCTTGTTTAATGCTATGGTCCACGTAACCGTGGCAAACCAGACTGAATTCAAGGTACTATGAGCTTTAGAATTTGAGTGACAGACAGATAAACAGACAGACAGACAGCTAGGCAGGCGGGCACGCGGACAGACAGACGGACAGACAGATAGACAGACGGGTAGACAGATAGACAGACAGACATTCAGGTAGGCAGGCAGGCAGGTCGACAGACAGATGTACAGCCAGGCAGGCAGACACGCGGACAGACAGACGGACAGACAGATAGACAGACAAGTAGACAGACAGACAGACAGATAGACAGACAAACAGGCAGGCAGGCAGGCAGATCGACATACAGAGGGACAGAGCAAGAAATCTTAGCAATGGAGGTAAATCTTACGGTGTCTTTACTATCTTTCAGTTATCTCACAATTTATTTCATTCTGGAAATTTCCACGCCCACTCTCGATTATCGTTCGGATTTGACAACCAGAAGATTACATTTAAATTAGAACAGGAATGGAGAGAAACGGTAGAAGAAAAAAAAAATTATAATAGTAATAATGATGATTTATGTAGCGCGCTTTTTCTTGGCCGTTCAATGCGCTTTTCAGGGAGAACGAACAAAATATCTACTCTCATATTGTACACACAAGCATACGTACCTAATTACACACATGTGCGGAATGGTGCATGCACGAATAAGGACACGCATACACACTCTCTGTCACGAGGTGGGTGATGTGCTGTGGGGATATAGCACTCGACTTGAGAGGTCCTAACTCTCACCTCGGACAGACATCAACGAAACACACAAGTAAATACCGAAGCAAGCGAAAATAAGTTTCTTTTGGGTCAAGCCTGCAGGGCCGTGAAAATCTCTCCCTCTCCCTCTCCCTCTCTCCCTCTCCCTCTCCCTCTCCCCTCTCTCCCTCTCCCTCTCTCCCTCTCTCCCTCTCCCTCTCTCTCTCCCTCTCCCTCTCTCCCTCTCTCTCTTTCCCTCTCCCTCTCTCTCTCTAAATTAATAATGTCTCTCTAGCTAATTATGTCTTATCATGGTATTCTTGTGTTTGTTCGTGGTGGTGGTGATACAGGCAGTAGTGCTGTGTTGGGAAACATTGCAGCCAACCATACAAGACCACCAAAGGACGAAAGACACAATGTCTAAAGGTGAGAATCCATTTTTGTGCCGAAGACTTTAGTACTGGGAGTTTCGCGGGTATAGAGCAAAATTGTTGTATCTCCAGGTTTATGAATAGGGAGCTTCCTCGGAAATACCACAATATTGCTCTCAATGATCTCATTTTTAAGGGAGATACAACAATACTGCTTCTCTGTAACTTGGAACTGGTTAAAGATAGCGGAATAACGAAAAAATTGCAAGAAGCAGTTTGACATTATTACAGTATTGCCATTATGAACCCCAATTCATAAACCTTGAGATACAACAATTTTGCTCTATACCCGAGGTTTGAGCTTGCAGAAAGCATGTCCACACGATAACGTACGGGCATATTGTGCTAAGAAGAAGCAAGACAATCGTCAGAATGTAAAGCAGAATGATTGGTCAGAAAGAGAAAAAAAAATATCTATCTCTGAAGCTTGTACAAAACAGAGGAATATAATACAGTTGGGGACCAGGTGGTGGTCACTAGCTAATGAAGACTTGCACATCAACCAGATGTGACAGTTGTGTCTCATGGGGTTATTCACCTGAGACCAAATGACCAGTTCTCTGTCGCCAGCGGAAACCTTAGTCTGGTAGTACAAGTACTTAGTACATGACACGTTGCATTCTCACTCGCCGAAGTTTTTCACTCTCATATTGTCATACTTTCTTAACACACGGGTAGTTCTGTTATAAGTCTGGATCTCTATCTATCTATCTATCTATCTATCTATCTATCTATCTATCTATCTATCTATCTATCTATCTATCTATCTATCTATCTATCTATCTATCTATCTATCTATCTATCCATCTATCTATCTATCTATTTATCTATTTATCTATCCATCTATCTATCTATCTATTTATCTATTTATCTATCTATCTGTCTGTCTGTCTACCTATCTATCTGTCTATCTATCTATCTATCTATCTATCTATCTATCTATCTATCTATCTATCTATCTATCTATCTATCTATCTATCTATCTATCTATCTATCTATCTATCTATCTATCTATCTATCTATCTATCTATCTATCTATCTATCTGTCTGTCTGTCTGTCTATCTATATATCTATCTGTATGTCTGTCTGTCTGTCTGTCTTTCTATCTATCTATCTATCTATCTATCTGTCTGTCTATCTATCTATCTATCTATCTATCTATCTATCTATCTATCTATCTATCTATCTATCTATCTATCCATCTATCTATATATCTATATATCTGTCTATCTATCTATCTATCTATTTCAGTATTTGTCTGTCTATCTGTCTGTCTGTCTGTCTGTTTATCTATATATTTATCTATCTATCTAGCTATCTATCTATCTATCCAGCCACCTATCCATCCATCATCCATCCACCCATCCATCCATCCACCCTTCCATCCATCTAGCTACCTATCTACATACCACACATTTTCGACACAGCGTTGCCATACGAACCAGACACAAACAGAGAAGTTCATTGAGTAAATACACTTACACACACTTAACAGGTGCCTCAGATAAGGCTCACGGGCCTGACAGCCCACACAATGAGCGTGCATGAACTCACCCTCACACACGCGCCCCCTGTCACTCCACACAAACCGCGCGCGCACGGACCACACACGCAAGACGAAATTATAAATTTATAACCAGGATAAATGAATTAGAAGCCCTCGGCTACATCTTCTTCACTCTCCCACGCAGTGGTGCTCATACTTATTTGACACAAGGCCCCACCCTCCTTCCCCCCAATCTCTGTCATATAAATTTTATTTTACAGGTTCTCAACCACGGGAATCTCACACCCTCCATCCCCTGAAATTTACGTCTACGTCATAATGGTTTCTTGCCTTGAGGACCTTCAAACCTACACCCACCTACACACACACACACACACACAATGCTGGTTCACACACTCTGTCACACAAAGTGTGTCTTTGTTTATTAATCTCTGTATGCATGTCTGTATGTGTGTGTCTTCTTTCACCTCTCTCTCTCTCTCTCTCTCTCTCTCTCTCTCTCTCTCTCTCTCTCTCTCTCTCTCTCTTTCTGTCCAGTCCTCTCTCTGTCTTCCTTCCTCCTTTCTCTCCTTCTCACAAAGAATCTTTCAATGGCCCTGTCTGTCGATCTTTCTTTCTGTTTGTCATTGTGTCTATCTGTTTGTCTGACTGTCTTTCTGTCTTCCTCTCTCTCTCTGTCTCTCTCTGTCTCTCTCTCTCTCTCTCTCTGTCTCTCTCTCTCTCTCTCTCTCTCACTCACTATTGAATTTTTCTTTAGATCACCACAAAATAGAGAGAGACTGAATGAGATAATATGAGTAGTTTAAATTTTTTTTTCTAAAATATGATTTTGGCAAATACAGTCTTCTTCCATGAAACGGCGGCGCTGAGGCAGAATGTCATATAGCTCTCAGAGTGGAAACTCAAAGCCATTATTCACTGGCCTTAAAGAGGACAGAGAGAGCGAATTCGACTGTTTCATGTTTCTGTTATTTTAGTTGGCTTTCCGCGTCCATTTCAGGCACAACAAAAGTATTAGTTTGTTTAATTTGACGTCACTCAAAATTGTGATCTTGACAGCATGTGACCCCCATTTCCAAGGCACGGCGGCTGAACTTGCGCAACTTACAAAGATTTATATTTTCGCACGGTAGCTGAATCTAAGATTGTGTTTGAGTTTCACAGTGCGTCGAACGACAACGGTCACTTTGCGCCCCTCACTGTCTATTTGGGATACTTTATTTATGTTGGGTATTCAGAGTTTCATCAATGTAAATTTCACAAATAGAATTAAACAGTTCCGTAGCCTATATATTTTATTACATTCGTAAATTTCTCACAAGTTGTTTTGTGTGGATCTGGAGAGAGGTTTGTAAATGAGTACAACGGTTTTTTAATCAAGTTGTAGATCTTACCTTCTTTCAGAAAGGACGAGCTGCGCTATGGGTCCTTGTCAGAATATAATAGCATACGTTCGTAGATCTACAGCATGGCCACTCACAAAGTCTACCTGTACTCTAAAAATAAGAATTGAAACTCTCAGGAAAACCAAATTTATGACCTCGGAACTTCCGACGAAAAACGAAATAAAAAATTCAAAATTTTGTAGGAACACAAGTTTTGTGACGTCAAGTAAACAAACCAATATCAGTTATTAGAGATGAGACTCCGAGCCTTGTCAGGCCGACAGACAGCGAGAGTCTTACAAACGATGCAAGGCATTGGGTGGATCGAACTTTGCCAAAAGCCGGATTCCAGGGACCCTTTTGCATCACACTTAAGCGATATTCTTACTCTTAGGTCATTGCGCCAGTTGAGATGATGATGATGATAGTGGTGATAATGATGATAATGATGATGATGATAGTGGTGATAATGATGATAATGATGATGATGATAGTGGTGATCATGATGATAATGATGATGATGATAGTGGTGATAATGATGATAATGATGATGATAATAGTGGTGATAGTGGTGATAATGATGATAATGATGATGATGATGATGATGATAGTGGTGATAATGATGATGATGATGATGATGATGATAGTGGTGATAATGATGATGATGATGATGATGATAGTGGTGATAATGATGATGATGATGATGATGATGATGATAGTGGTGATAATGATGATGATGATGATGATGATAGTGGTGATAATGATGATGATGATGATGATGATAGTGGTGATAATGATGATAATGATGATGATGATAGTGGTGATAATGATGATGATGATGATGATAGTGGTGATAATGATGATAATGATGATGATGATAGTGGTGATCATGATGATAATGATGATGATGATAGTGGTGATAATGATGATAATGATGATAATGATGATGATGATAGTGGTGATCATGATGATAATGATGATGATGATAGTGGTGATAATGATGATAATGATGATGATGATAGTGGTGATAATGATGATAATGATGATGATGATAGTGGTGATCATGATGATAATGATGATGATGATAGTGGTGATCATGATGATAATGATGATGATGATGGTGGTGATAATGATGATAATGATGATGATGATAGTGGTGATCATGATGATAATGATGATGATGATAGTGGTGATCATGATGATAATGATGATGATGATAGTGGTGATCATGATGATGATGATGATGGTGGTGATAATGATGATAATGATGATAGTGGTGATAATGGTGATAATGATGATGATGATAGTGGTGATAATGATGATAATGATGATGATGATAGTGGTGATCATGATGATAATGATGATGATGATAGTGGTGATAATGGTGATAATGATGATGATGATGATGATGATAGTGGTGATAATGATGATGATGATGATGGTGGTTGTGATGGTAGTGTTAGAATCTCTAACACAATACTTTTACATTAAATAAAAGTACATCTCTGGAGTATCATCTGCAGTAGAAAGTAGTCCCACAGTTTTTAGTGTATATGTCAACTGTTTTGTATCGGATTGACTGCATATTGAGCCAAGACTGTTTTGTGTGTATATTGCTTCAATGTGCGAGATCTGTCATTCTGCTAGCTGTAACAAAACCATTTCTTCTTCTTCTTCTTATGAAGTTGATTCGTCTATGTAAAAAGACGATCCCTCAACTGCACCATATGCGACTCGACGTTACTCTTCTGAGGCTAAAACAGGGTAAAAGCCTTGCATAATTATGTTTGGACCATTTAAAATATATTCATTGTGTAAATTCTTTTGTATATATATCTCTGGTATAAATATCTCTTGGTATCCAGATTGTGCACAGAAATAGACCCGCATTTTGACTCGCCCGGACTGTTTTGTGTGTATATTGCTTCAATGTGCGAGATCTGTCATTCTGCTAGCTGGTACAAAACCATTTTGACTCGCCCGGTCTAGTAAAACGGACTAGTCTCAGTCTCGCCAGTGCGTGGGGTCCCATATAACTCCGTAGTTCACATCCCATACTAAAATCGACATAAAACAAACTTGACTCAGTGCATCGCCAGTCTTACACAGTTGCTATTTGGGTGACGCAGTAGTCTTGCCCACAGCATCCGTTCCGCTCCGCTATTTTACGGGATGACGTATGACACAGTAAAATACTCTTTGCCTCTATAGCGGTGAGGAGCGGAGCGGAACGGATGCTGTGGACAAGTACACAGAGGCAAAGAGTGTTTTACTTTGTCATGCGTCATTTTCCGTATAAAAAAAAGCGGAGCTGAGCGGGTGCCGTTGACAAGGCCACGTACCCAAAATTCACATAAAAAAGTATTCTTTTCTTTTTTCCTACTGAACCACCATGCAAACGTCCAAAATTATTATATTTTCATTAAAAGAATGGAACTATTTACTGAATGTGTCCAATAGAAACACAGACCTATAGTTTTTAGTGTCCATTTCAACTGTTTTGTATTATTGGGCTTATGGTGCTCTGAGTCAATTCTGCCTTGCGGCTGATTTGATTCAGTGGGCAAAGTCTGTTTTTCTGTCAGCTAACTCAAGACAAGTTTGACGAGCCTGAGACTGATGTGTGTCCATCTCGGGAGTACGGGAGGTCCTGTTTAATTCAATAGTCTACACCCAACACTAGAACCCGAGGCAAACAGGGCTTGACTCACTGATCACCGATCCCGGTCGGTACAGGCAAGTTGGAATTTTGCGATATTTGTCATATTTTCTTGTCACTGATCCTGTCGTGGGTAAGATCGATCACCTAGTCTTCTTGGATAAGGACGAAAAACTCGGAGGGCCCGTTTGCCAGCCGGGCACGTTAAAGATACCTTGGCAGTTGGAAATCTAGAAGAGCAGGTCGAACAAGGCCCGCTGCCTTGGCAAAATTCTAAAAAAATTCATCCCTACCACAAAAACACACAGAAACAAGACCAAGAAAAATAAAAACAAGAAAAGTGAGATGTAAATGCCAAGTGCTGCGAACATCCTAAGATAAAGAGCTAAAACACGCTTGACTGAGTGCTTGACTGAGTGCTTGACTGAGTGCTTGACTGAGTGCTTGACTGAGTGCTTGACTGAGTGCTTGACTGAGTGCTTGACTGAGTGCTTGACTGAGTGCTTGACTGAGTGCTTGACTGAGTGAGCCACCGGGCTTAATTAGTTGCTGTTTGAATGATATACCCAAACTCTTCATAAAAGAATTCTTCTTTTTTTTTCATTTTAAATTATGCGAATGCCCAAAACAATATTATTTTCATTAAAAGAAAAGAAATGTTTACAGAATATGTACGGTGGAAAAAAAAAAACAACCCGGTTTTTGGTGTGCATTTCAATTGTTCTGCATTGAGGTTAAGGCGCACTGAGTCTCTTGGCGTCTCTTATGATTCAGTGGGAGAAGTCTTTCTTTCCGCCAGGTGTCTCATTTTGACGTCCCCGAACTGGCGAGATAGAGCTGATACAGTCTCGTGGGCGCTCAAAGCGCCATGTGACTCCAAAGGTCACATAATTATTATACTGAAATCGATGTAAAATGGACTTGGCCCAATGCGTCACCACTCTTAGATAGTTGCTATTTGATTGATAATACCCAAATGTCTCATTAGGGTTTCTTTTGTTCCTTTTAAATTACTATTCGAATTTCCAAAAGTATATATTTTTAAAGAATTCACCAGAGAAGTCATGAAAAGAATAAGAATATTTTACAGAATAACGCCGGTCAGCTGTTGGAAATTCATTAAATCTAGCCTCAAAGCAAGCAGTTGATTTCAGGCAATAGGGGACTGTAGTCTAATCACAAAAGCTAAACAGAGAAAACACTGAGTTATGTTCACTGCTCATCTATAGCTTTCGTGTAAAATGCTGCGATCCTCTAACAACAGCCGCAAACTTTTGAGGTTAGGTTTGACGAAGTTCCAAATGCCGAACGACGATATATAGACTAGAACAGAGGACCCACGGGTTTTAGTGTAAAAATTTCAACTGTTTTGTATTACATTCAAATGTTGCCACAAAGAGCCTTAAAGGTACGCCGGAGACAGTCAAGTAGCAGGTGTAACTCGGTTGTCCCCAGTACTTTCTGTTTCACGGCTCCCCCCCGAACGGCGTCCATACTGCTGCCGCCACAGAAGCCCTGTAATTAACCGTTTGAAAACCATTCGTCTTGTCTTGGTAAACCTTTTAGACACGTCGCTGCAGCCCAACTAAACATTTGTCTCCTTTAAGCTGTGTCACAGCTCCGCCGTAAGACATTAGTCTTGTTTTTCGGAAGCGACCATAGTTGAAGTTGGGCATTTGTCTTGGTATTTTTCGGAAGCGACTGTCGCTGAAGCTAGGCATTTGTCTTTTCGGCCACCCACCCCCAACCACCACCCATTTTGAAGCTAAGCATTTGTCTCTGGTCTCTTCCCTCTTCTCCCCACCCCCCGGACAGGTAAGCAGGGTAGGGATTCTAGGCGTTAAAACGCATGCTGTCGTGAGCTGCGAACTAAAGCTATCAATTTTGTGTTGCACGGCGTTGCAGAGGGCGGTTGGAATTGATGTCTCCATCTTCCATCTCAGGTGGTGATACAAGCATTATCTCTTTGTGTGTGGGATCTGGAAGCGACGCGCGCCAACTGAGAGTAGCGCATGGTGACAACTCGCAGATATTTAACTACACCATGCACGTCTTTGAGCTTTGCTCTACATATATATCTTTCCTTGCAATGCCAAGTTATCTATTATATATTTCAGTAACTTGCAACCTTTGGCATGAGTAACTGACCAAACTATACACCCTTCATGCCTTAAATTTGGCAGGAAGGTGGCAATTGAGATAAGGAAGATGATGGCTATAATTAAAAGTTGTTTACTTCAAGCATGTATTTTTAAAAAATAACAATGTTTATTGCTATGTAACATCTGTATATTTGCATGTTTGTTTCGTAATATAATATAGTACTGTGCATGTCATAAAAAGTAACCGTATCAAGCGTTCAGTTTGGTGCGTAGTGTTCTGGTGCGCATGAGTTCTGAAGCAAGACTGTAGTTTATTGCTTTTATTATATGAGAGAAAGTAGGCGGGAGGGGGGAAGCACATGATTGTTTATTCCGGGCAATGCCCGGTAGGTCATGTAGTAAATAAATAGTTGCACTGCACTGTTTTTACACGTTCTGTTATCTTTGATGTTGCACATAATTTTTTGTTGCTGTTGTTTTTGTTTTGTTTTTGATTTTGATTTTCTAGAACAATGTAAGAAGACAACAGCTGTACTTGTCTCATATTTAATGAGAAAACGAAGATTTCTTGAGCTTTTATCTTCGCTCCCCCATGCAGCTTTCTTTTTTTTTTATTTTTACCCAGAGCCTCAGCTGAGAACAAATTAATTCTGTTGCTCTTTGTTTTTGGTACAGTTCTGCATGGGTTTGGATAGGACAAATGAGTTGTAGTTCTTCGTTATTCAGAAATCATTCTGTTCAGTGTCAAGTGTGATTGTTGTTGTTTCATTTGTTGTTGTTGTTGTTGTTGTTGTTTCTTTCAGCGATCGACAATGGCGCAGTGACCCAACGGTTAGAGCGTTACCGCTTGTTCCAGAAGACTCGGGTTCAAATTCCACACCGAGCGGAATCCAGCTAAACTCACTATTTAAATTTCTCTTCGTGTTTATAAGGCACTCACTCGCAGCAGCTGGCCTGACGAAGACATATAAAGCTGGTAGTCCACTGAGCCAAGCCATTTTTTGTCTGTTCTGACGCAGTGCACGAGGTCTTTCTTGCCGCTGGCTGGCTCAAGACGGCTTTGACTCGCCCTACTGGCTCACCATTTGAATGTATGTGTGAGAAAGAGGAAGCGAGAGTTTGAGTTTGAGTTCAAGTTTGGGTTTTACAGCTCTTCGGCGCGTTAACGGCCACTTTGCGCCCTTCACGGTCTATTTAGGTACACTTTCTTTATTTATGTTTCGTATTCAGAGCTGTTAAGTTTAACATAGAGTTAAATACATTCATATAATTTTAACACATTGGTAAAAATTCTTTTAAAAAGTTGTTTTGTATACATCTGGCTAAAGTTTTGTAAACGTAGTATAAATGTTATTATTTTTATCAAGTTGTAGATCTTAGTCTCTCTCAGAAAGGACAGGATGCGTTGAGGGAGAGTGCTGTGGGGCGGGTGTTGTTTCAGACTCGTTAGTGAGCCAGGTCGCATTGAACCCCACAGTTCACACATTTCACGCTAGAGCGGAGACAAAACAGATTCTATTCACTGCGCCACCAGCCTAGTGTTATCTCTGCTATAGCCTCATTGTGCTGGAAAAGCACGTAAAAGTCCAATAAACACTACAAAATAAACATATAAACAATTACACATAGTATTTACTTTGTTTCAGACAGAAGATGTCAGTTTGCTACTAGTAACTTGTCGATTCCTAATGCTAGAGACAATATGATTAATTAATGTATTAAACGTTTCAAGGCATTACAAAAACTAGCTAAAGTGCCGATCGCACAACGGGGTCACACGTAGTCGCAATGCAATTTCCAGCCAAGACATACTTTTCCATTCCACTCGATGAAAGTGGCTCAAAAAATAGTAGATGTACAATTTTCTATTAAAGGCAACAACAATATATGACTTATCGTCAAAGACTGAGGTAGTCCACAAAGTTTCATAATTTTTTGTCCTGTATTCACAAAGTTGCATTTGTTTAAGTTTTAATGTTCCCCTCTAGCTCAATTATTACAAAAATGCTAAATTCTACAAAATGCACGGGCGCTGACTGCTCCCACCTTGTTCCCGCTAAATATCCTAGGTAAACGCTTCTGCCCGTTACTTAACGTCATACCAAAGGTTAATTATCTTGAATACTGAGCTTACGACATGTTTATAAACGAATACAGCCGAGCACGAAGGATGCCGAATTTTTTTTTTTTAAAGGAGAGGGGGAAAGAGCTGTTTCGTTTCCTTCTCATTCTCAACTCCAGTGCCTGGCTCTCGTACGTCATTATTTATTTATAGATGATGCACCCTGTTGGCGAGCTACGAGATTATTTTAAAATTTGAAACAGGATGGTGAAAACAGGCCATGTTGATCTGCGGGCATCCTTCATGACGTTGATACAATCCTTGCTGTGAGAAAGTGTCAGCTATATTAAGCTTCAACTGGTTCTATTTGGCAGAGGTTAAGAAAAGTATTTCAACGTTGCCCTGAAATCTCTCGACTCCCTGTTCTTCGGCTCTTCCCCTCCATTTTTCTTTGACAAATTTAGTGTGTGGATTGTCTTACCACAAGGAGATAGATAGACAGACAGGCAGACAGACAGACAGAGACGGATAGACGGAAAGACGGATAGACAGACAGGCAGGCAGGCAATGAGACAAGCAGTTAGATGGACCGACCGACCGACCAACCGATCGACAGACAGACAGACTGCAGCAGGCAGGGCGTAGACAGCCAGACAGACAAACATGTAGACCGATCGTCCCACTGAGCGGTCGACACAGTCATATAGACAGACACAGGGAGACAAGCGCCTCCCGTTTGGGAATCACCAACATAATACGCAATGGATTGATGGATGGGTTGGCCTATTGGTTAATGGATACTTCTTGAGACATCCACAGTCAGATTGTCGCTTACTGAAAAGGCTTTTTTCTGTTGTTTGGTCTAAATTGTGGAACAACATCAGCGTTGACACCAAGAAAAGTCAGTGGTCACATTTTAAAATAGGCTCACAGCTAAATTGTTTAGGGCTGTTTTCTTTGGAACTGAATGATGTCCCTTTTTGGTCTCAGAGGTTTGACGATGACAGTAGATTAAGTGTTTCTTAATGTGTGTGAATGGGAGCATGATGACTTGTTCTTATGTTAGTCCTGCTCCTAATTTTAGTTCATGGCCTTTTTTGAGCGCTACACAAGTTAATTATTACTACTACTACACTGTTGCTATAATGGACAGAAGGCAGGGATTGGTTTGAGCCTGAAATTGGGTCATGGGGCTCTCCAACTCTGCGACATCTGTTTTGCTTCACGTACAGGATACAGTTACCCATGAGGCCAAGCCGCTTAACAATAATTATATAGGAGGATAAAAAAAATATTTCTATTTCTTGACTTTCTGGGCATCAGCACACACACATACACACACACACACACACACACACACACACACACACAAACACACAGACATACACGCACCCTTTTTTATTATTATTATTTTGGTAAGATCTATTTTGGGCCATACAGCTCTTCAACAATAGTCCTACTGCTTCACATACAGTAACTCGTGAGGCCAAGCTGCTCAACAATGACGCTTACTGAATTGATGTGACATTTCCATTTCTTGACCTGGTAAGGGTTTAGTTGGGTTATGTAACCAAAATATTAATCCTTACAACAAGATTTTAATTGTCAACTTGTGGCCAGTTTCCGAAAAGTCAAATATAGCAAAAAGAAAAAGTTGCATGTGCCAAACCTTATTATGGCTATATCGCTGACGAAATGGTGGTTGTGACCGCTTAGCGAAATCTAATCCTAACCCTAACCTTAGCCTTAAACCTAAGACTTTCCACACATAAAAAATTTCACATTGCAAAGAGCAATAAGAAAAAGAATTTGACAATAATAATAAATGTATGTATGGAACAAATACACTGTTTCTCAAAAAAAGAATACACGAAAGAATTGTTTCCTGTTGTTTGCAATTCTCCCGAACTACCTCGTCATCAGTGTCTCCCCCGGCCCGGCCATCAGCTTGAATGTAATATGCTATTAGGTAATAACTCAAACAATTTCTCATCTGTTATTCTGAGTTTGAATTTTATACATCTTGGATATGCCTTAATTGATATTGTATTAAGAATGTATGAAAGAGTATTTGAGTTCTTCTTGTTGTTGTCGTTGTTGTTGTTGTTGTTGTTGTTGTTGCTGTTGACGATGATGAGGATTTTGTTGTTGATGGTGATGATGTTGACGCTGTTGTTGTTGTTATTGTGTTGTTGTTGTCGTTATTTTTGTTGTTGTTGATGATTTTGTTGTTGTAGATAATGACGTTGATGTTTGTTGATACTATGTCGTTGTTGTTGTTGATGATAATGATGCTGATGTTGTTGCTGTTGTTGTTGTTGGTGGTGGTGGTGGTGGTGGTGTTATTGTTGTCGTAGTTGTTGTCGTTGTTGTTGTTGTCGGTTTGTAGAAACCCTGTTGTCATTCCCGCGTTGGTATTTTTGTTGTTTCATGTTTCTGTCTTCTGCCGACAGCAACATTATTTTAACCCTAAGTGCTTTTGCAGCTCTAGGTAGATCCACTGCTAATGTTACCCGTGACTTGTGACATCCGACCCGGATGTCTCCCCGTAATTAAGATATCATGTAAATAATAGATGTGGCCTGGTTTGTCCTAAAACCATCCCCCACTTTCTGACCCGACTTGACCTTCTAACTTTCAGCTTTTGGGTGACACGATGGCATCTGAAGGGGGGGAGAGAGTTTGGCTCCCGTGTACGAGACAGGGAAAACCGGCGGAAACACGAAACCCAAGGCTGAGACGAGGAAACGGAGGGGGGGGGGGGGGGACAAATGTAAACAGCACATAAAAAAGAGAGAGAGAGAGATGTTTATGAGCTATCTCTGACTTGGTCACGGAAACCAAAAAAAAAAAAAAAAGAACTGACGATGTGGAGATGTTACCGTTAAATTTTAATATTCAAAGCTCTGGTCACTCAACAACATAACAGAGAAGACCACAACAGTTATTATTATTATTAATGTTGTTGCGATGTTGTTGTTGACATATGGCCAACAAAGACGACAGCAGGTATTGTTGTTGTAGCTGTTGTTATCGTTATTAAAGTATTGTTCTGCTGTGCCATGGAAAAGTACTATTTATGCCAGTTGCTTTTTGACATCATTTTTGAACAGTGAAACGTGGTCGCCGCCCGTGCAGATGCGGGGCCCTCTTGCAGAAGAGGGACAGCAAAGAATACATCTGACGTGATACTGCGTGTCGTAAGAGGCGACTAAAGGTGCAAAGGTCCTGGTCTCCCGAGAAGAGCCAGTTGGCGGTGGGCCAACTACCCACCCTGTAAAAATAAACCAGTTACAGAAACACAAGCAAATACTTTAAATCAGTCTTTTATCTTGGGAGAAGGGGGAGCATCTGCACCTGTAGATTCAATGAAGGACAATGGACAAAGCCGAAAGGACTCCACTGGCCCGACTGCTCCTTCATCAAACAAGTCACTCCGGATTGCGTCGTGGAATGTCCGCTCCATGTATGAAGCAGGAAAGAGTGCCCAGGTTACAATGGAGATGAGGCGATACAGACTGCACATACTTGGAGTTAGCGAGACCCGCTGGATACAGTCCGGACTGAAACAACTTAATTCTGGGGAAAAGATTTTGTATTCTGGAAGGGAGGACAAAAAGCATACAGAAGGGGTAGCGATCATCTTGAGCAAGCACGCCCAGAGGTCACTGAGGGGATGGGAACCCTACGGAAGGAGAATTATATTGGCATCATTTACTACAAAGAACAAGAACATCAACATGAACATTGTGCA
Source organism: Onchidella celtica (assembly GCA_963931925.1). NCBI lineage: Eukaryota > Metazoa > Mollusca > Gastropoda > Systellommatophora > Onchidiidae > Onchidella > Onchidella celtica. The sequence goes on from OZ007582.1 coordinate 43,171,939, forward strand.
GATATACGCCCCAACAAATGAAGCAACCGATGAGGACAAGGACGATTTCTACAACCAGCTTCAGGAAATAGTTGACACATTGCCAAGAAAAGATGTGAACATTATAATGGGAGACGCCAATGCCAAGATAGGACAGGACAATACAGGGTATGAGGACATTATGGGGTGCAATGGTTTGGGACAAATGAATGAGAATGGAGAGCGGTTTGCAAGTTTCTGCGCATTTAACAGCTATGTGATTGGAGGTTCAGTATTCCCACACAAGAGGATCCATAAGGCCACTTGGATTTCACCGGATGGAGTAACTGAAAACCAGATTGACCACTTTTGCATCACCCGACGATTCAGACGCTCACTGGAGGATGTCATAGTACAGAGAGGAGCTGATGTTGGATCTGACCATCACATGCTGCTGGCAAGACTCAAACTCCGCCTCAAGAAACAAGGTACCAGAGCAGGAACAAAGAGGAGAAAGTTTCAAGTGAGCCTTCTGGATGGAGACAAGAAGGAAGAGTTCCAGCTGACACTGAGGAATAGATTCAAACCCCTTGTTGACCTCGAAGAGACAGTAGATTTGGAGACTCACTGGGCTAAGGTAAAAGGAGTATTTACATCGACATGTCAGGATGTTCTTGGGGAAAAGAAAGTGGAACACAAGGAATGGATCAGTCAAAAATCACTGGACTTGATAAGGATAAGAAGAGACCTAAAAGAACAGGTAAATGCAAGTCGTACAAGAAGCTCAAGAGTTGGTAACCAGGAAGAGTACCGAGCATCAGCTAAAGAGGTCAAAAAATCAATTTAAAAAGACAAAGAGGAGTTCATAGGAATGTTAGCAGAGAAAGCAGAGAAGGCAGCAACAGGAGGACACACGAGGATCCTCTACCAGACTACAAAGACTCTTGCTGGAAAATATGGAAAACCGGAAGTTCCTGTCAAGGATTGCAACAGGAAGGCTATTTTTGGAAAGGAAGCTCAGGCAAAAAGATGGATAGAACATTTTAGTAGCCTCTTGAACAGACCTCCACCAAGCAACCCACCCGACATTCTACCCGCAAGAAATGATTTACCGATCAGTTGCGACCCTCCGACTAAAGCAGAGATTAATGATGCCATAAAGCAGTTAAATCGAGGCAAGGCAGCTGGACCAGACCAGATCCCACCAGAGGCGCTGAGGCAGATGCTGCTGGGGCTGCAGAGGATCTGCACTCACTATTCTCGAGGATTTGGATCGGAGGCAAGTTTCCAAAGGACTGGAAGGAAGGACACCTCGTGAAGCTTCCAAAAAAAGGGGACCTCAGCAATTGTAGTAACTACACAGGAATCACACTTCTCTCCATCCCAGGAAAGGTTTTCAATCGGATTATTCTCAAGCGAATACAGAATGCAACAGACCCAAAACTTCGTGAGGAGCAAGCTGGTTTCAGGAGTAATCGATCAACCACCGACCAGATCGCCACGCTGAGAATTATAGTAGAGCAGTCGCTAGAGTGGAACTCCCAACTGATAGTGAACTTCCTTGACTACGAGAAGGCCTTTGATAGCATCGATAGAGAAACGCTGTGGAGAATATTGAGACATTATGGAATCCCAGAGAAGATGGTGAATCTTATCAAGAGCATGTATGAGGGGACAAGTTGCAGAGTCGTACACGATGGTGAGCTTACTGACAGCTTTGATATCAAAACTGGTGTTAGGCAGGGTTGTTTGCTGTCCCCATTTCTGTTTATTCTGGTGATTGATTGGCTTATGAAAGAAACCACCAATGGAGGAAGAAATGGCATACAATGGACCCCATGGACACAGCTGGACGATCTAGATTTTGCAGATGACTTGGCACTATTGTCGCACACACACGACCAGATGCAAGCAAAGACTACAGCTCTAAACAAAATTTCAGAATCTATTGGATTGAGGATACACCCTGCGAAGTCGAAGGTCCTAAAAATTGTTGCACCCCCAAGCGAACAAGTCAAAGTAGGAGATCAACCACTGGAAGATGTAGAGTCCTTCTGCTATCTTGGTAGTATCATTGACAATAAGGGAGGAACAGAGGCAGAAGTCAAAGCACGAATTGGAAAGGCACAGGCAGCTTTCACGTCCTTAAGCAAGATTTGGAGAACCAAGGATATATCTCTAAAAACAAAGCTGAGGATATTCAACTCGAACGTGAAGTCAGTCCTGTTGTATGGATGTGAGACTTGGAATGCGTCCCAGGCCTGCATAAAGAGAATCCAAGTTTTCATCAACAGATGTTTGAGGAAGCTACTTAAGATCAGATGGACAGACAAGGTCAGCAATGAAATTGTTTGGAAAAGAACAAGACAGAGCCCAGTCAGAGAGGAAATTGGTAGGAGGCGATGGAGATGGATCGGCCACACTCTCAGGAGGCCAGGAAACAGCATCGCGAAGAAGGTATTGGATTGGAATCCCCAGGGCAAGAGATCAAGAGGAAGGCCGCGCGGAACGTGGAGAAGAGCCAGAGAAAATGATGTGCAACGAAGCGGAAAGACTTGGAATAATGTAAAGAGGCTGGCCCATGATAGAGAGGGATGGAAAGTGTTTGTTGGTGGCCTATACCCTGATCCAGGGTGAGAAAGGCAATGATGATGATGATGATGAAACGTGGTCGGTATGTGTAGCTGGGTTAAAATTGTCAGCGTTGGTGTATATTACTGTTTTTTACCATAACACAGCGGATATTGCAACTAAATCAGTAAATAATGGACACATTTTGAATCAACAAAATGTGACTTGTGGGGGGTGGGGGGGGGGGGTTCTTTTTTTAAACAATAATAAAATGATCCAACTGAAACGATTTGATCCTTTTTGTCTTTTTTCTTCAGTTTAGATCAAGTTAAACAACAGCGTAAAGTATAAAGTAACGTTAGTTAAACAAAAGTAAAGATGATTAAACAATCACTGATTAGATAATAGACAGTAGCTAATTATTTCTGTATTTGTATTTGTATTTCTATACTACTTTAATCCCATTTGGGAAATTTGCTTTAGTGTCATTGCACCCGGTTACAACTGGAGCAGGCACGTCGTCGCCACAGTGCAGCGCCGGTCGGCGGGGTGTTGTTTTGGGCGGGGGAGAGGGAAGATGAGTGGGAAGGGGGGGGGAGTGGTAGGGATGCTTAAATTTAATTTTGCCTGAGCAACAGCCTGTTCGGCCTACTCTTTACAATTTCCAACTGCCAAGGTATCTTTACGTGCACACGGGCCCTCCGAGTTTTTCGTCCTTATCCGAGAAGACTAGGTGCTCGATCCTACCTCCCATAGGATCGATCGATCAGGGACTGGAAAATATGAGAAAAATCCCAAAAATTCAAGATGCCTGCACCGACCGGGATTTGAACCCGGTACCTTCGGCATAAGAGGCGAGCACCTTGCCTCAATGTCTCTCTTTTACTATCCCATGAGGGAAATTCTCTTTCACAGAACGTTTTGAGCACATACATGGTACACACATCTCTTACGCATCATTATACATAAACATATATCACAACTTGATAAACTCAATAATAACGAGCACATGAAGTGACAAGGTAGAGAACCTTAGTAAAATATGGCACATATTTAGTTCTGAGGCGAATTGCGGACAGCAAAGACATCTTCTGTATTTTTCTCTATTTACTTTCATGTGTATTATTCATGCAAACACTCAGCACACCGAGCTTGGAATGTAAGTCAAATGTAGCTTGTCTGCCAGAGAAATCTGTGATATTTGTTAGGGGCAAGTACAGAATGTGTCAACTCTTACATAAACTTGAACATCCCAAGCTCTGTAAAATGCAACATCTGTTCTTTGGGGGCCATCCAAAAAGTGCGAAAAGTATGTAATCTTTGTAGGTTAACCCCAGCATAATTAAGAAAAATGTACAAGGGGTGGGGGGGGGGGGGGAGGAAGAGGGGGGGGAGCGAACCTGAGGGGGGGGGGGTACGTGAAATGTATGAAAATGTACTCTTTTTTGTCTTCTCTATAGTTTGCTTTGGATCGTTTGGATAGTATTTCTCACGCGAGGCTTCGCTACATACAACTTTTTCTGTTTGCCTAATTTTGGCATTACTTATAGCTTTGCTGCGACTCCACAGTTTTTCTGTGGTTTTTATAATATTTCGTCTTCTCAGTTAGCTTACTGAACTAAAAAATTTGGTTTAATTTGCACGCTTATGGTTTTTCTTTCAACAAAATAAGATGTAAAGTTATATAAAACTCAAATAAATACAAATACATTTCTAATGAAACAGCCAAATTTTTATTGTTCTATGCAAAATGTCATTTAAAACTTCAACGTATAAAGGTCTTATCATGGACATTCCACATTTTAATGGCTGCCCGCTCGTACAAGGGCGTAAGTGGAGGAGACTGAACCCAAGCGTTAGAACTTTTGATAACTAGCAAAGTTACCCGGCCCTGCCCGGGAGAAATATCTTTATCTAGAAAACAACACGCACAATCGGCACACAGATTATGTAGATCTAGGTAGAAAACAACTCACAACTGGCACAGTAACACCCGCATGGCCCGTGCATAAGGCAGACGGCACAGAAACTCATGCCTTCAAACTTTGAAACGCAACCGGAAGTTTAAAGTCGAAACAAAACAAAGGCAGGAGGGAGGCCATCATTGTTGAGGAGAAAGCATTATTCGATGTTTTTAGGCCTATTTTCATTTATTACAAAATTACGATACTTCGCTTTCATGTCAAAGGAATAGACATAGTAGCAAAAAGAACTATCTTTCACATGTAATTTTTTCAGGTCTGGGCATTTCTTCCTCGCAGCAGTGAATTTTTTTTCCTTGCTGTTTTTTTATATAGATGGTACACGAATGGGTAGATTGGAAAGAGGGCCCCGGGTCGCGGGGTAATAATTTCCCAAAATCGAGAGTAATTACTCTGCCGATGGCCCCTTTTTCTTGACCTGAAAGTGTTGCCGAATATCTGGCAGAATAACTCCCTGCTCTACTTTCTCTCTTTTCTTGGCGGTCACCCCAACCCGTCCATGTGAAATGGTCGAGGGGTATTTGCCATGTTGTGGAATAAGATATTTTGACGAATTTTGAAGTTTTGTCATGAAAGTGGTTCTCTCACTCCTAATTTAATTACTTATAAGTAAAGTGTCATTCCATTCGGTTAAAAACTTTTCGAGATATGTTTGTGACGTCATGTTTTATGCGTGTTAGCCCACAGACTAATAAATTAACCAGACTGGATGATCCCATTGTGTGACGTCACAAAACAGCGAAAGGTCATGAACCATCCGCCATATTAGGTTTAAGGTAGCGACCGACGCTTCAGCATACCTACAATTTTGAATGACACCATTTTGACGCCCCTACTGAACGCAGAAGTTTGGTTCCGCACCAAGAAATTAATACATGTACAACCAATCTTGACAAATAAAAAGAAATCTCTACTACAGATAGAACTAGAATCGGAATTTCCCGAGCGGCGGCCATGTTGGTTATACAGTCATCGCTCGGGAAATTCCGTAAAAAACGACACAGCCCGAAGCTCGTGTTTCCAGTCTGGTTAATTTATTAGTATGTGTGTTAGCCCTTTTATCAACCAAACTTCAATCCTCATTTTCTCGAAAAGGCAAAAATGCAGATACAACAATATGGCAAATACCCGACGTGGCAGCCAACGATATTGAAAATGGAGGTAGGGGTGGGAGAGGCAGAAAAATAGAAACAAAAAAGTGCGTTTTAGGGAGTCACAAAGAGAAGGTGTGGCAGAGAATGACAGACTGACTCAGTAAGTCACCAGTCTAAACATTAATCTGATTTTCTCTTCTCTCATATCGGTACTGTTCAGAATTTAAACACACACACACACATACACACACACACACAAACACAGGCACATGCGGACAAACACACTTCCACACACACACACACATAATTGGGGGAAGGAGGTAACTGCGAAATAGTGATAGTACAGGATTGCACAAGTTATCACTTTTTTTTTTTGTTTATGTTGTTCATTACTGTCAGGGTTAGGACTAGAAGTGTCGTGCTGGGTCACGGCGTGTTTATTTCATGGTCTCGTTGAGTTTAGCCAGTGCAAATGTCCTTGAACTATTCTCGTGGACAGTTTGTTTTTGTAACGCTTTTTCTTAGAGATGGAAAGAAAGTGGGGCAAGATAGAATAAATGGATGGGTTAGCAGTGACGGTGCAGTTCTCGACCCCGTGATTTTGATGAATTCTAACAGGGAAGAGAAGGGGTGAGTAAAAGGGAAATAGTAAATTCGTACATAAAACGTAGAGGGTTGGAGACTTTAGTAAGGGTTTTGATATGTTAATTTGACCTTGGCTGTTACTAGTGCAAGGCCGTGACCGATTTCCATGCAGAATCTATTAATACTACGAGCTGAGCTCGAAATGGATGCACCAATCAAATCTAGGCAGTTGGCTGGGGATTGGCAGCTGGCCACACAAGATATAAGCGGAGCCATTCCTAGGTTTCTTCACTCCATGCAGAAATATCCTTCTGTGAAGGCAGTCGGCGTGATTCAGCCAGAGAGAATCAGAAGATTGTTATAGTCATGTCTATGACCTTGATAGACATTGGAATGAGACCATACGCTTCCCACAAATCATCTACTGCTATTATCTCCGGCTCCCTGATCTCGTATCAGGGACCAAGTGTAAGTGTTTGTCTATTGATTCGACGATGAACGTGAAGCTGACCTTAAATTTTCCAGTAGAAGTGCTACCGAAGAATGCAAGACTACAATGTATTTTAACTTGCAACTAGATCTAGCATGAATGTCTGGTATACACATTTGTAAATTGAAATTGATGTGTCTGGATGAGGCTGGGGATTGCCAGCCCATCCTAGAGTAGATCTAGATCTAACTTAACTACGTCAGTTGTATTGACGAGTTTGATCCTTTATAAGCGGTAGGCACAAATAACTGAGTTAACATTGTCGTCTGAGACATTAGAATATTATTTGTTAGATAGTAGGCAGACTATATCTGGAAGATAGATAAGTAATAATTAAATTGTGAATGAGTCAGAATGATATAATCTTTTAGGAATCTAGAGGAGACTTCTAGTGATATATTATTGAATTTTCATTTGATGCTGCTGATGTTGTCCTTTTAATATGTAAGAGCTAGACGAAATTTGTTAGGGATTTTAAAGTAAATAAATTTGTGGCCCTGCAGGTCCTTGGTAAAACTTATTCGAATTGTTATTAGTATATGTGGCATGGTATGGAAGAATAATTCCTAAAAACCTCTCGATATTTTAAATGCAGTCGTAACACCAATAATTCCATATAACCCAACTCGTAACAATTACTGTTAGCTTGCATTTTTATTAAGAAACATCTGCATGTACATGTATTGTGTATGAACACAAGATTTACAGTAAATCAAGAACCAGGAAAAGATCACGATGTGCTCTTAATAGTCTTATCTGTTTCATTCTCTCACACAGTGAAAGGCAAGTCTTATGGCTAAAGAAAAGCTGTAAATTTAGTTTATTGCTTGAAATCTGGCAGTTTACCTGCTGTTTATGTGTTTACCTGTCTACCCAGTTATCTAGTTCTCTTTCTCTCTTTCTCTCTTTCTCTCTCTCTCTCTCTCTCTCTCTCATTCTTTCAATCTCCCTGTGTCTCTTTCTCTCTATCTCCCTCTCTCTCTTTTTCTGCTTCTCTGTCTCTCTCTCTTTTTTCCTCTCTCTCTCTCTTTCTCTCTCTCTTTCTTTTCTTTCTCTTTTTTCTCTTTCTGCCTTCCTCCACCCCTATATCAATGTATGTAACGTGCAGTTGTCAGATGGCAGGCCAGGAAGATAACCGCTCACACACAAAACCATTCAAAGAGAACAGAACGTTTTTCAGAAAGTTATTACACGGTGGTGTAATACATAATACACAATAATTTATATATATACGAACATGTTATATACAATGATTATGCACTAAATTGTAGAGTTCATATCCAGGGAGTTGCTGTCATAATTATAAGTCTTTCAAAGTGTTCCATTTTTTTATTTTTTTTTTAATAACCCTGATTTTTAATTGATTGCACATGGTTTACAAAAGTCCGCAATTTTAATGCTAGTTGTGCTGGAATTTATTTGTTTTGTTCTTTTTAAAAAACTGAGGGGGGGGGGTGATTTTGTTTGTTTGTTTGTTTGTTGGTAGGCTGGTTCTTTTCTTTCTTTGTTTCTTTCTTTCTTTCTTTCTTTCTTTCTTTCTTTCTTTCTTTCTTTCTTTCTTTCTTTCTTTCTATGTTTTGTTGTGTTTTCTTTTACTTTGATGCATACTGAAGGCCGGGAGAAATAATTGGTTTATTTCCTCACGCCTCGGAGGAGCTAGACCTTCATACCACTGACAGACTGGAAGGTCCTGTGCCCGCTAATAAGGTTTTTTCAGCGTATAAATTATTACTAGTTAGTAATCAATTCAATTACATCTACCTCGAATTTATTTGAATGTTTGGATTAGATTAATTTTGCCTCTTTACTTATACCTTATCATCCAAAACTGATACGTTATCCATAATAAACCCCCTAAAAAAGAAAAAATTCAGAGAGTGGATACATTGTGCTGGTCATATCAATGGACTGCCTTTCTGACCCTTGACACCAAAAGCTTGTAAAGACCAACTCATAGTAAATCAACTGCAAGAAATCTGTATGTCTAAAGTCAAGTGAGTAGTACAGGAGTATTCATTTCAGTCCACCGGTGAAAACGTTGTGCCATGACCCCCAGGGGCGTTGATGACTGTGTTTTTAAACCTACACGATGCATCTCTTGGCAGGTAGGACGTCTCAACTTAAGGCTTAGTAACCGACCCTGCAGCTGATGCGTTCAAAATTGAGCCGTGCACACAATGTCGAACAACGGATCCTTCAAGAAAAACCAGAATGTTTCTATTGGTTTGTCGACATGTAACGAGCCTGACAGAGAATGATGGCCCTGGTATCCCGGGTGCATATTACCCATGATTCATAGCACCCAGGAACTGATACTTTGCAGACAGCCGTGACACTGCACGTGTGTGTCAACGGGGGTTAACCCTTGTCTCGTCTTCCTATCAAGGGAGGCAAACAAGTTAAAGAGAAAGGAAGATGCATGTAATTTATAATCGCAGAATCTGTAGCAGGAACCAAACATCCAAAGGCGTACACTGTTGAATTGATGTTTATAAATCTTACGAGCAATAAAGTTCATCTTTTCCAAATGACTTTCTGGGCATTGGGGCTAAATTGGGTTTACTTCGGATGGATGATAATGTTAGGGACAGGGTGAAGATTAGGCTTGGAGTTTTTATCACAAGAAGCTTTTCGCTAATGAAATCGCCACAGTGATGTGGCCGATTCAGCAGTGCAATCAAATAATTTCTATTTATTCTTTGCCATGTGTTCTATGAACTCTCTGATGGCCGCAGTGCCGAAGTTCGCGGATTTTTTTTTTATGTATTGTTATTTTACGTATAGTTTACTTTTAAGCTGTTTGTCTGTCCCTTTTCATACCTGGTAAGATTCGAAGCCAGTTTGAGCCACAATTGTTTTTATCCATAATCTCAATTAGATTGTGATAGTTGTATTTTATAGCTTTTAACAATTTAGCCAGTACATAACTGGTTTTACGTTGGATTGGTATAATAATTATATTATATCTATATATATATTTCAGTAACTTGCAACCTTTGGCATGACTAACTGACCAAACTATACACTCTCCAGGCCTTAAATTTGGCAGGAAGGTGGCAATTGAGATAGGGAAGATGATGGCTATAATTAAAAGTGGTTTACTTCAAGCATGTAGTTAAAAATAATAACAATGTTTATTGCTATGTAACATCTGTATTTTTGCATGTTTGTTTCGTAATATAACCGTGCATGTCATAAAAAGTAACCGTATCAAGTTTGGTGCGTAATGTTGTGGTGCGCGTGAGTTCTGAAGCAAGACTGTAGTTTATTACTTTTATTATACTAGAGCGAGAGGGGGGGGGGGGGGAATCACATGATTGTTTATTCTGGGCAATGCCCGTAGGTGATCTAGTATTTTATAATCTGTAACTCAGCTGGGGAATAAAGAAATTGTTTTACTATTAAAACAAAATCAAATTAAAATTTTCAGCACATTCGTGCGCTTTTAGGTTCCAATTTGAAAAACTAAAACTTCTGAGGTCCTTGACCTATATGTGTTTTGTGTGTGTTGTAAGAGGACACTAAGTGTGTTGACAACCAGTGAAGAAAAGGTTGTGTAACAAATGTGACATGAACCGAAGCGCAAGAACAATGCAATTGTGCAAACAGGCCTGGATATTAATGAATCAGGCACCTGGCACGTGATGCGTTTGTCCAGCTGTGACGTAAACAGCTGCAACGACCAAAGCACCGGCCAAGATGACATAGCTAATTATGACCAGATTTGGCAAGGGGTCCTTACAGTAATCCCCTACCCCCGCTTTAGCTGACCCCCGGGGCTCTGTAAAAGGATTAACATAATGGCCAGTGACAAACGATGGTCACAGGCGAGAGGGGGTAGGATCAAATCCTGGGAACATCAATGGTTTTCAACCGGTTACAGTCAAGATCTTTTCCCAGTCGCTTCAGGCATATTCGATTTTTTTTTAGGGGGGAGCGGATCTTGTCCCTGATCCTACGGTAGGTAGGATTTAGGATCGAGCACCTAGTCTTCTCTGATAAGGACGAAAAACTCAGAGAGTCCGTGTGCACGCTGCACACATTAAAGATACATTGGCGATGGAAGTCGAGAAGAGCAGGCCGAACAAGACTGCTGCACGGGCAAAATTCTAAAAAAAAAAAAAAATCTCTACCACAAATCTCCACAGGAACAACAAAAAAGAACACAAGAAAAGTGAGATGTAAAATAAATACCAAAAGCAGCGAATCTAAAATAAAGACCGAAAACATAACCAAGCGTTCCTCTCCTACTCACTCCGGCATGTCCCAAATCCCAGGGCACATGGGATCCCCCAGAATGAAACCCCTCGAGTACAATATGTCCCCATGCTCGTGACGGAGTGATCCTCAAGCTGGGCACAATGACAGGGCCTGCTGTGAGAGGTGCTTACTCCAGCCACAACAGCTTTCGCACTAGCTTTGCTTGGTAGCTTTATTCCACATTAACTGAAGACCACAGGCTTAACTAGTCATAATATAATTGTCGTGTATTGCAGTGTAAACAGAGTAGTCTATCGTTGACATCTCTGTCACTGGAGCTGTAACTCATTATTCTGCCTTAGTCCGGGAAAACACAGTATACACCAATTTACGTCAAATTCAATTTTTAACCTTATTTGAGAGAATAAAATGTATTCTTTCCTTTTATCTGGATTATAATTTCGTACTCATTTTAATAATAGTGTACTTTGGTCATCTCAAAATGGATATTGTATCCAAAAAAAAAAATGAAGCGTAGAGCAATGCCAACTGTTGGTCTCTGTGTTAAATTTTGTTTTGGAAACATGTAGTCGTTTTACATGCCGTATTTATGCCTCTATAGACTTCAAGATTTGGTGCTTTATTTTTAAATGTTTAAACCGGCGAGCCCCAGAATAACTTTCAGAGCTAGTGCAATCATACCAGCCATACCAGTAGACGCAAAACTTCTTAATACACCCACAGTCAGATTTTCGCTTGGTGAAAAGGCCTTTTCCATTGCGGGGTCTAAACTGTAGAACAACATCAGCGTTGACACCAGGAAAAGTGAAAACATCGTCACGTGACACCACTATTCTGGCCAAATTTGGTTGCTTTTTTTCTTTTAACTCAGTTATTGCAAATTGCAGTTTGTATATTTTGTATGACCAAAGTATAAAAGACTATTTTAAAGAAAAAAGAAGGAAAATACTTAAACGTGGTGCCAGCGACGTTTTCAACTAGTTGCTGGTATTATAATGATTGTTCTCGATTATGTGCTTCGGTTCATTATTCACAATAATTATGCAGTTGCTTTCAACAGTTCAGACACTGGAAATATCACGACCACTTCAGTGATACCCTCTATTGCTCAACCCTGGCCGATCGAGTTTTCACTCGTGACGCCAATGGCGAATATGGCAGTATTCTTTAATTGTTTAACGTCCCCATAAAGGCAATTGGAGACTGTCGGGGTATCAGGGAGGTAGCGGGATCTCAGTTCTTTCAGTCCTTGGCACTCCGCAAGTATGTGCTCGACTGTCTCCTGCGGGGACCCGCAGTGCCGGCATACTGGCTCACGGAGTGGGTTGAAACGGTTTAGATGTGCGTTCAACTGGACATGTCCCGTCCTCATACGCTGTATAATGTTAGCGTATTTACGCTCTAGTGTCAAAATCGGGTCTTTGATGTCTGGTTTGGTTTGGTTATGATACACCCTACGTCCTTTATCCGAGTTTGCCCATTGATATAACCATTTCCTGCGTCCGTGAGCGCGGATTCTGGCTCGGGCTGCTGGGTAAGACATGGGGTGCTTTGGCTGTTCGCCCCTGGTCCCCTGTTTCGCTAGGCTATCTGCAACCTCGTTGCCCCGGATTCCTATGTGTGCGGGGATCCACTGGAGGTGGACCTCGACACCGTATCCACTTATGATCTGGTGGCAGATATGTCTGATTTTATCTGCGCCACGTGCCTCGAGCTTGTGGTTGAGCGATTGGACGGCCATCAGCGTGGCCCTTGAGTCTGTGAACACAACAATATCTTCTGGCGATACTGTTCCGTTTTCAAAGCCATTGAAAACCGTAGTCAGTGTCCTCCAAATCGCTGTCGCCTCAGCGTCGAAGTTGGAGCCATTCGCCCCACACGGCCCATAGATCTTTTCGGTGTCGGTGCCGTCAGGGTAGTAAATTATTGCTCCGTACCCCGCATTCGTAGTCGCCTGTACTGCCGAGCCGTCAGTATAAGCCTTAATCGTATGTGCTGGGTACGAATCAATAGTTTCGCCAGCAGCCGTTTTCAGAATCGTGGGATTGACCTCCTTAGTCATGTTTGTGTCTAGAAGCGTGGTTTTGATCACTGGGGGTTTCAGGGAGGCGTGAGGTGGCTCTTTCGTCCATAACCGGAGGGGCATTCTCTCTTGTTCTAGCCCATACTCCTCAGTTAGTCGTTTGGCTTCGCCCAGGAACGACTTCTTCTGAAGTATTCTCGGTGGCGGGTCGGTTTCGATCGCCTCCCGCGCCGGATAGTCCGGCTCGAGCCTTTTTAACCTCTCGTACTGCTGTAGTACGCTTCCTTCCCTTCTGGTTGCCAGTGGTTCCACATTGGTCATAATTTCCAGAGCATTCGTAGGAGTGGTTTTGAGGCAGCCTGTTATGAGTCTCATGGCACTGTTCTGGACTCGGTCCAGCGCCGACAGCGTTCGGTCGCTGGCCATTGGTTGCAGTGGCAGACTATATTCTAAGCCTGCTCGGACGTAGGCTAGATATAGCTGTCTGAGAACCTTCCCAGTGGCACCCCAGTTGGTACTGGCGAGCGTTTTCAACAGTGTTAATCGCCTCCTAGCCTCAGACTCAAGCTTGCTGACGTGCGTCTGCAAGTTGAGCCTGCTGTCAAGTTCGACTCCCAGATATCGTGGTGCGCTTTCCCTTTTAAGTGTCTGGCCATTAATCTTAAGAGTGATGGTGGCTTTCTGGGCGTGTTTGCCGTTGGTGAAGAGTTGATAAACGGTCTTATCGACGTTTATCTCCATCTTCCACAATCGGCAGTAGCAGGCAAGCGTCGCGAGGTCCCGGTTAAGGTCTCGCTGTAACCATTGGACATGCTTTCCTGTCCTCCAGATTACCATATCGTCGGCATACATCGCTTTTTCGCATCTCAGGTGTTGGGTAAGGTCGCCGGTGTAAGCTGCAAACAGCGTGCAGCTTAACGCTGAACCTTGCGGTAGGCCATTCTCCATGGTGAGTTGGCTTGAGGTCTGTCCGTTCACTCTGGTACGGACTGTTCGATTGTGAAGGAAATCTTTTACCCATGCATACAGGTTTCCTTTGACCTCCGCCTTGAGTAATTTGAGGAGTAGCCCACCTTTACACACCTTATCGTACGCTTGTTTGAGATCGACGAATACGGCGATAGTATGCTCCCGCCTATGGAAACCATTATTGACCGCTTGGGTCAATCGGATAAGCTGGTCCATCGTCTGCCTGCCACTACGGAAGCCCGCCTGGTGTCTGTCTAGAAGACCGCGCTCTTCTAGATACCAGGTCAGCCGGTAGTTAACCATCCTCTCCCCCACTTTGCAGATGCAAGAGGTAAGGGATATTGGCCTATAATGTGATGGTTCGGTACCATCTTTGCCTGATTTCGGGATAGCTGTCACCACTGCCTTTTTCCAGTCAATAGGGAGCTTTCCTTGATGCCACGTTCTATTTATTAGGGCTAGGAGCCATTTCTTTGCCATCGGGCCCATCTGGAGCAACATCTCGTTGGAGATTTTGTCCGGGCCTGGCGCTTTACGATTTTTACACTTGCCAAGTGCTCTCTCCAGTTCCTCTAGGGTGAACTCACTGTTTAGACCCTCGTAATCGCTGTCTACCTGCGACTTTTCGAGCTGACGCCTGACCTTACGGAGCCCCTTGTCCGTATTCGTAGCTTTGCCACTCTTATTTGTACTGGCAAAGTGTCGGTTAAGCATGATTGCACGCTTATGGTCTGTCACCGCGACCGTCCCATTTGCCCGTATCGGAGCGACATTCTTCACTCTTTGCCCCCGATTAAGGCGGTTCAGGACGGTCCACGCTCGGCCACCACTCGGGTCCTCGTTCAGAGACTCGCACAGGTTTAACCACTTTGCCCTTTTGGTGTTTCTAGACAATAGCTTGACTTTAGCGGTCAATCTGTTGTACTCGATCCTGGCCGCCGTGTTCGTTTTTGCTTTTCTTCTCGCCCTCTTACGCTGTCGGACCGCCTGTTCAAGTTCCTTTGACCAGGGCAAGCGATTTAGGGGCTGCAGTCCTCGCGGAATACTCCGCTTAGCAGCTGCGAGCACGGCCGTAGTCAGCACGGCGTTGGCTTCGTCAATAGTACCCTCGTTGGGGTCCACCTCGTTCAGAGTTAAACCTAAAGTCTCTCTGAACTCTTCCCATCTGCCTCGCTTATAATTCCAGTTTAAACGCTTCTCCTTCTTCTTAGCTGTTTTGGTCTGGATTTGTACGAGGAGGGGAAGGTGGTCGCTACCTACGTCCTCGAGGACTGTGTAGCTGTGTCTGGTAACGAGGTCAGCAGATAGAAGCGTAATGTCGGGCCGACTTTCCGCGCCGTTTGCTCGATGCAGGCAAGTAGGCGCGGAGTCGGTTGATTGTATCCGGACCAGGTTCGGAGGAGATCTTCGACATTTCTTCCTGCGATGTTCGTGGATTCTGGGGCATATCCCATTTCAGGGCTTCGTGCGTTGAAGCCTCCTCCTATGATGGTATTTATAAAGGTAGCCTCTGTCAACCCTAGGTCGCAGGGGACCTTTGGGGGATTGTACACATTCGTGATGGTAAAGGACACGCCGTCCTTCCATACTGTAAGAGTGAGGGTATCAGTTTCACCCTTGCTCGTCAGGGCGTGTTGCCTCACGGCCGTAATATCATTACGGACCAATGTGGCAATGCCTCTGCACTTGGTACACGAGCAGGTGTATATGGTATACCCTGTAACGTGCGCGCCTCTCCCATTCAGTAGAGTCTCTTGAAGCAGAGCTACATGTATATGTTTTGCCT
The DNA here is from genome assembly GCA_963931925.1 of Onchidella celtica. NCBI lineage: Eukaryota > Metazoa > Mollusca > Gastropoda > Systellommatophora > Onchidiidae > Onchidella > Onchidella celtica. Next base: position 43,187,618 of record OZ007582.1, read on the forward strand.
TTAGGAGCTTAGTCAGCTCCAAGACCTTCGGGCGAAGGCCGCAGACGTTAAGCTGCAACATGTTAAGTGTCGCAGGGGGATCCCTCGCCGCTAGGGTCCCCTTCTTGGTTTTCACACACGCATTCACACTCGCATTCGGACACAGGTCACCAGTATCATACTTTCGCAAGGGGACCTGGCAACTGCCATCCTCCCTACGGAGAATATGTCTGGGTTTCTCAGCCCCACGTTTATATTTGCCATATTTTACCATCATGATTAGTGGGTGTTTGTTACTGCTTGAGCCCCTTTCAGACAAATGGAGGCTGATGACAGCCTGAACCGACTGATTCGTATCACGTCGTGACCAGAATCTCACTCTCTCATCCGCCAGCGTGCGGTCGTTGTCTCGTTTAAGTCATTGTCATGTAGTGCTTGCTGCACGACTTATCGAAGGATCGATCTGATCAGTCCCCGGCCCTCAATCGGGGACTGCCACCACTGCGTTCTGCTAGGCAATTTGCCCCCTTCTGCCTACAGTAACGGAAAGCTCCCAGTGTTTAACGGCTTCGGGAAGGTCAGCCGTCAGCCCGTCCCTGTTAGCTAGCCCCCAGCTTGGGCTACCCCGCTGCTACCACGTGGCGGTCGAGAAGAAATTCTCCCCGGGTCTCTCCAGACCTGGGATCGGGCTTATCCGGAGCCCGGAGGCTGCGGAATGGTCATAGGCGAAACGGTGATCATCTGCTAGTACCACTCGTTCGCATGCACCTTGTACGAGAGACCTACCGAGACAGGACCAGTATTCGATCTCAATAGTCGGTTTCCCGGAAACACTGCAACAGCAGGACCCTCGGAGCAGCGTCAGTGATACCCTAGCGGATTATTAAAATTTCATTCACATTTCCTGACATACGTTCTGTTTTTTATACTTCGATAGTTACAGTCAAATCTTTTTTTTTCAATTCTATGAACATAGGTCTAATTTATTTAGCATCTGCCAAGTCCGCATAGACATTCAAGGGTTGACAACGTTTGCCATTTTGCCACTGCACATTTGCGTAGTCACTAAAGTGTCAGTATCAATGTAATATAGTTGAGTTTTTTTGTCTTTTAACCTTGAGAATACAAATATGACATCATCAGATTTTCTTGTAAAAGAGCTTGGTTAGAAATTAATAGTAATAACCATTCTTTTATTGACTGTTTCTCAAACTCCAAACTACGGTACAGTTCTATTTAGCTGTAAACAGGGCAAAGGCACATAAAAACAGGGCAGTATTAACATCATTATGAGCCCTTGGGCAGATTCTTTTGTAATTATGTAGTTTGTAATGTGCGGGATTTTCTTCCCGGTTTCAAAAATCAGTGTAAATATACGTGCACGGGGGCCCCTGAACCCTGAGGCCTCCTAGGCAACTGCCCAGTGTGCCCATATTTATGAGTTAAGACGGGTCTGCTTAAAAGAATTAGCATTTTGAAAGCATGTAAAGCAGGCTGTTTTAGTTACAACTGTTTAACTACGATACTGTGTTACAAAAAGTAACTTGGAAATGCAAGGTCATTGAGTGCACCTAGAGATGGTTTAATTTCACGAAGTGTCTAGGCACACGACATATCGTGGAAAAAGCGTGGAGAGATTTTTTCACGACACGTTTTTCATCCAATCAGAGCTTACCGTTTTCTGACTCAAAATGGCGGCCCCCACTGAGCGGGAGGTCGGAACCTGGGGGGCGTGAGGGTCTAGTCAGTTTGTATCACTTGGGCGGTGGTCAGATTGACTAATCAGGCGAAAAGGGGCTGGGGTAGCTGTATTAAGTCGTGAAACGTCGTGAAAATCTTCACCAAGGCCATTTCCACGACATGTCGTGGAAAACTTCACGGAGGCGATTTCCACGACATGTCGTGGAAAACTTCACGGAGGCGATCTCCACGACATGTCGTGAAAACTAGCCACTTCCTTAATTTTAATCAGTTTCCTTGACAGTTTTTTTGTTTTTTTTTTAAGGAGGGATGGGAAGACAGAAAAAGTTGTTTAGTCTTTTTCTTTGTTACAGCCTCTAGCAAATACAACCTAACATGTTTTTCTACTGTTTGTATTTGCATAGGAAATGTGTAAACCCGGAAATTGGAATGTAGACTCTCCTCCCCCCATCCAAAGTTAGGGGCCATCTTTAAAGTGCGTACGCTGGGAGAATGGGCGGGGAGGGTGCCCCCGGCATAATATGGAAAATGTACACAGGAAGAACGAGGGGATGGGGAGAGAGCGTACGTACGTTTTGCAGTTGCCGTAATGAAGTGAAAACTTTCTTTTTCAGAGTTATATTTTCTTGAACAGAATAGGTTATGGGTTTAGATAAAAAATCAAATACAAGCTATAATAAATTTGTAATGAAACAGGCGAATATCTCGTGGAAAATGTCTTTTTTTTTTTTTTTTTGCTGTAATAGTGGTGTGCATCTTGCTTTGTTATGCACCATTAAGGTCAAGCAAGTCTGTCTTCCGCGAGAAATTTCTTTTTGGAGTTTTCTCTCCCAGACCAGTTGCCTTACCGGGCTAATGTAGCTGATCTCTACAGATTTGTTTAAAGTTTTACTATCCTAGATGGATTGCCTTTCTTGGCTGCGAGCCCCATCAATCTGCACCTTTTAACAATTTTGTTCGGGACTGCTTATTCAGTATTAACAGCCAACCTACATATCTGCAGGCCTTCACCTATCCACAACCTGGGGGCACCCGCTAGTGCTGGGGATGTCAACCCCGCACTAGAAATGTCATTTAAAACTTGAAAATATCAAGGCTTTGACATTAATATTGAACATATTAATTGATATGATGTGAACTCGTGCAAACGGTGCCGGGGGGGTGGCCGGGGGGGGGGGGGCTGGCTGAGCTTGTAGAAAAGCACGCGGACACAGTAACGGTCACATTGTGCCAGGAAAAAAGCAAGACGATAGACAGAATTTAACAGATGGACAGGACACGGGGAGACCCTTTTAGAAGCGTCCACCAACCTTTCGCATTAGTATTGGGTGGCGCTTGAAGCCAAGCCCACAAAAATACGTATCGTACAAGGTGGAGGTGAGAGCAAAAATCGCAAAAATCGAGCTTACGGACTTTATGGATGACCCCTTCCGTTAAAATGCATGCCTGGACAACAGGCCGGATATCCGATTTCCTGACTCGAGCCATCTCTCCATCAATCAAAATGGGATCGGCGTACACCATTACCTACATAATACCTTTACTCCATGTAAATTTCAAACATTTTTTTTTTAAATCTTAACCGGCACACAATCCCATTAATATTCTAATGAACCTAAATGGAACTTCCTGGTATAAAACCTACTGCCAGATGAAAGTAACGTACAAGTCAGGGTCAATGTTGATAAACTGAACATTCTTTCATAATTACATTTGTAATGAGTTCAAATACTGGAGATACCAAAGCTTACGGAATGAAATGTTTCATTGTAATCCCGCCTAAACGTACTCTCTGGGTCGCCCTTTCTCTCTCCTCTTTCCCTCTCTCTCTCTCTTTCTCTCTCTCTCACACTCTCTCTCTCTCTCTCTCGCTCTTTCTCTCTCTCTCTCTATCTGTCTCTCTGTATTGCTCTCTCCCCCTCTCTCTCTCCTGCCCTCTCTCTCTCTCTCTGTATTGCTCTCTCCATCTCTCTCTCTCCTCTCTCTCTCTCTCTCTGGCCCTCTTTCTCTCTCTCTTCTCTATGTATTGCTCTCTCCCCCTCTCTCCTCTCTCTCTCTCTCTCTTGCCCTCTCTCTCTCCCTCCCTCTCTCTCTCTCTCTCTCTCTCTCTTTCTCTCTCTCTCTTGCCCCCTCGTAGAAAGTTTCACAAATACGGATACTTATCGTCTACGATTTCTTCATTAATTTGGCTTCTCGGGGCCAGCCCGTCCATTAATGGATGGTGGCTCGAAGTATAATTTCTGACAACACTGTCGTCTATTCTGCTGTGTCATGGGAAAAGGTCATATGTGCAAAAACAATACTTTACGAGACACCCAAAAACAGATCCTTTATTCAGGTTTCATTTTGTGGTTTCCACAAGAAAATATTACTCGAAAAATGATAAACCACAAAGGATAGAAAATATTTCATTCTGTACAATTTAATAATGATGTTAAAAGTGAATTCACCTAAATTGTCGTATACTGTCATTTACCGTAGTATGGCACTATAATTGTTTATTACAGTTTAGAATTATTTTTCCATCTGTCATTCAGATAGTGGAAACTGGCAAATAATCGGACACTATCGTCTCACTCTTCATTAAAATGCAGGTACAAAACACCGGATTTTCCAAATTTCCAACCCAATTTGTACCCCCATCAATCAGGCTTTACAGCAACTCCTACATTTTTGCCCAATGCTCCACTCCCAGATGTCCAGGACAATGGAATGTTGTATGTTAATTCTGCCGTGTTTTACACCATTGTAAATTTACTGTAAATCCGTGTTTTGTTGTCTCACGTGTGACCAGGTGCGTGGCCAGGAATTTACAGAAGGTGACTGTCACGATCACATTAGGATCATAAATGCCGTGCTAGGTCACGACGTCAGTGAGTTAATTTTTACGATCTTGTTGATTATAACCAGCGTAATTTGTCCTTGAGCTGTTCTGGTGAACAGTTTGTTTTGAAACACCTTTTTTCTGATAGATGGAGAGAAGGAGGGGCGAGACAGAATAAATGTATAGCTAGGAATGACAGAGCAGTTCTCGACACCGTGATTTTGATTAACATAGATAAGGGGCGAGTAAAGGTAGTTTATTTAGACGCTTAGTTGGCGTTCGGAAATTCGTGCATAAGAGTAGAAAGCACGGGTGTCATGATTCGGATGTTGTGAAAACTCACGCAGAGAGTGAGTTGTTGTTGTCTTACCAGGGCCATGAGAAATTGGCTGGTGGTGTTACGAATCTGGACTGGGTGATAGTGCCCTCCAGTGTTAGGGTTCTGGTACTAAAGTCCCCTCTAGCTGTTATGAAGAGGGTCTTCTCAATGATGGTATTATGACTGCATTTTAAATCGAGAGGTATTTAATATTTAATCTTACGTACCATGCCACACACTAAGAACAATCTGAATAAGTTTCATAAACAGACCTGCAGGGCCACAAATTTAATTACATTAATTACCCTAACAATTTTGGTCTAGATCTATTACATAGTAAAGACAACATCAGCAGCATCAAATCTATATTCAATAATATGTCACTAGAAGTCTTCTCTAGATTCCTATAATATTATGATAATTCTGACTCACTAACAATTTAAGTACTAATTATATATCTCTCAGATATAGTCTGCCTACTATCTATCAATCAATATACTAATATGGTCTCTGGCGACGATGTCATCTCGGCTATTTGTGCCTACCGCTTATAATGGATCAAGCTCGTCAATATAAACTGACGTAGTTAAGTCTATTGGATCTACTCTAGGATGGGCTGGCAATCCCCAGCCTCATCCAGACAAATCAATCCCAATTCACAGATGTGTATGCCAAACATTCATACTAGTGGCAAGTCAATATAAATCTTTGTCTTGCATTCTTGGGTAGCACTCCTAGCATATGCGGCAATCCTGTCCTACTGGATAAATTATGTTCAGTTCCTCGTTCATTGTTGAATCATCAAAGGACAAACACTTACACTTGGTCCCTGGTGTTAGAAAACCAGGGAACAGTGGACAATAGCAGTGGGCATATCTCATTCAAGCATATGGCTTCCTCTCAAATGTCTATATTGGACTAGACATGAAATCGAACGGAATTATGATTCTTCAGGCAGAATCGTGCCGACGCCTGCACAGATTGGAGTTTTCTGTATGGAGTAATGGACATAGGTATGGCTACGCTTTTATACTGTGCAGCCACCTGCAAATTACCGTCCAAATCCCTAGATTTGATTGGTGCATCCATGCGAGCTCATCTCGCAGTATTAATATATTCTACGTGGGAGTTGGTCACGGCCTTGTACTAAAAACAGACAAGGTCAATTTAAAATGTCAAAACAATTACTGAAATCTTTAAACCCTCGTGCTTTCTACATTTTATGTACGAATTTCTGAACGCGACTAAGCGTCTTAAACTATCTATCCTTATTCACCCCTTCTCTTCCCTTCTAAGTGTTCATCAAAATCACGGGGTCGAGAATTGCACTGTCACTCCTAACTTATCCATTTATTCTATCTCGCCCCACTTTCTTTCCATCTCTAAGAAAAAGTGTTTCAAAAACAAACTGTTCACGAGAACAGTTCAAGGACAAAGTTACGCTGGTTATAATCAACGAGACGTGAAAAATCAACTCCTTGCGAGTCGTGACCCAGCACGGCAATTATAGTACTTAACCCATGACAGGTGGCCTTGAACGGCCCTCGCGAATTATAGTTGGTGAGTAAATAAATGTAAAGTTAAACTATTGGATTCACGCTTGTCGGTTTTAATGTTCGTGATTAATAAGTAATGGAGTAGGGGTGAAACAAGGTGGGGATAGTTGACATTAAGTATGACTAGACAAGTTTTTGCACGTTAACTGGCTGGTAGAATAGTGCAGACGTATTACTACAATTAAAATGGTGGGAGGTTTCGACCAATGAGATAGCTGAACTAATTGGGCCAGCGGACTAGCACTGCTGGGTAGTTAGATAGTATAAAACATCGTGTAACGTTCAGATTTATTGAATACAGGCGAGCAGAAGCATCGTGTCGTGAAGTATCTCCGGTTGGCCAGTACCTGAACTGTGATTTGAAGACTAGAAGTCCTTGCTAACGGACTGACTGAGCTCTAGAAAGAAAGGTCTGAGTGGGATGACCTTTGAAAACCCACGCTGCGCTCTTTTGATGTTCGCGCCTACCAATAGGCGTGACCAATGGTAATATATCTTATTTGTTCAAGCATAATAGAAGATCAGAGATAGAGAGAGAACCACAGCCTCATAGGAAGTCTAAGGAAACCCCAGCTGGCACTCGACGACGAGTGGCCTGTGTTATAGAATTATTTCCATAGTATGATTGAAGTAATATGGCACATTGTTGATGAATTGAATAATGATTGTGCATATATATAAATAGTTTTTTTGCAACTGCATAATTACCTACAAGCCGAAGTGTGCTTCTGTAGGCTTGGAACGTACTGGGCTCTCCTAACATTCAAGCCCATATGATTTAGGGAGAGTTTGCCTGGCGACTGGCCAGTGGCGACTCA